>CP053170.1:3510636-3925951 GCA_014607495.2 Carposina sasakii
GGTACAAAATTTTCGTCATTATGGTACAAAAATATAACTACGGTACAAACATTATCATTACGGTATTAACATAACGTCACAACGGTACAAACACATCATAGCGGTACAAACATACCTTTGACAACCTATTGGTGTAATAGGTAGGACCCTACCTGCGAAGCCATAGGTCCTGGGTTCGTATCCCAGCAGGTGCAAATATTAATATGATGAATATTAATGTCTGTTTTCGAGTCATGGATGTTTCTATACTTATCTATGTAGTTATATACCGTTGCTTAGTACCCACAACACAAGGGCTTAGGGACTAAATTAATGTTTTGTGAAGTGTATGAATATTTATTTATTTATAATATAATGGTACAAACATAACCTAACGGTACAAACATAACATAACATAACGGTACAAACACAACATAACGGTACAAACACAACAAAACGATACCAACACAACATAACGGTACAAACATACCTATCAGCATGCGCCTGCAGTTCGAACTCACAGCGATGGTACATGTTAAAGTTGTAGTGTCCGGGATAGTTCGTGTGCAGAACGAACTTCTTCACGCGATGCGTACGTGCATCGAATAGGATGTCCTACGAACAAAAATGTTATTCATTTTTATGTTTTATTAGCTTTTTTGGAATAGGATGTCCTACAATAAATATTTTATTTACTACTAGTGGACGCCCGCGATTCCGTCCGCGTGGAGTGCAGAAAAAACAAAATGTCGAAAAACAAAAAGTAGCCTATGTGTTAAGTGGGCCCTGTCACAATGTATTCCTGAAAACTGCATCGAAATCGGTTCAGCCGTTTCTGAGATTAGCGTGCACAAACGCACAGACAAACAGACAAAAATTCCAAAAATCATCGCTTTGGGTTCTATTGCGTTAATAAAGGTCTCCTATAATATTTTTTCTCATATAGTACAGACAGCGATCCGTTACATTTTTATTATATGTATAGAAGATAGGGCGTTTTAAACATACAACATAAATTGCACACAGGTTTTTTATCATTATTATGAAGTTAAAGTAAAACTTATTTATATATTACGGTCCCAAAAAACTGTTTTAACAGTTTGTCTGTCTGTGGGATCAAGAAGCACTCAAAGGTATATTAATTAAGTATTCAGTTCGCATCATATTGCATGTATTTAAGTATTCTCTAATTTAGTGTAGACAATACATATATGGTGCCCTGTACTGATCTAGAACTGCATTACCATAAAACTTTTAAAAAAAGTGAAGAAGTCACAAAGATACATCCTACATAAAAGCGAACACACCAAACCCAGCGTGAAGTAGTTAAAGAAGTAACCTCTAGGATATGGCCTTTCGCAGTAAAATACTCACCAGACTCAGCGTGAAGTAATAAAAAAAAATAGCAAGTAGGCCACTTGCCGTAGTTGCTAACATGCGGCTTTCCTTTAACAGTAAAAAACTCACCAATCCCAGCGTGAAGTACTTAAAAACTCACCAATCCCAGCGTGAAGTAGTTAAAGACTCACCAAACCCAGCGTAAAGTAGTTAAAAACTCACCAATCCCAGCGTGAAGTAATAAAAGAAAATAGCAAGTAGGCCACTTGCCGTAGTTGCTAACATGCGGCTTTCCTTTAACAGGAAAAAACTCACCAATCCCAGCGTGAAGTACTTAAAAACTCACCAATGCCAGCGTGAAGTAGTTAAAGACTCACCAAACCCAGCGTAAAGTAGTTAAAAACTCACCAATCCCAGCGTGAAGTAGTTAAAAAAGTAGTCGCTAGCCGGGGGCGGGCGGCGGCGCGCGGTTGGCCGGTGTATGCGCATCTTGTCGTCCGCCTTGAAGTACAGCCGCGAGGGGGCGCCCAGGGCACGCGCCACCGCCTGCGTGCTGTCACCGAAACGAACCACGCGGCAGAGGGAGCTTTGTACCGGCTCTAGGGATCTACTCGTACCTAGGACGATACCAACATAGACAACTTTTCTAGAAATACAGCAATCGATACAGTTGCGGCATAAGTCTGATTACGTAATTTGTAGGAGCAGAGCATCAGAGCAAAGCGATAGCAAAAATTGAGAATGTGTGCGTGCGGGGCGAGAAAGGACGTCTCGCGCTCTTAAATTTCGCTATTGCATTGCTTCGGTTTTGCTACTGCAAATTAGGTAATAGTCCTGAGGGATGATTGAATTGAGAGATATCTTATAGAGATGAGCTCGCTTTTGTACTATTTTTTAAATTGTGTTTTTTTCTATGCGTGTGTACAATGAAGAATATGGATATAATACTGAAAATTACATTAATACACGACCGTCGTGATCAACACAGTGGGTTACTCAATCGTCTATGTTTACATACATCTATTATGTAACAATTTGTCATCCCTAAGTGAATAGAACACTCACTCTGCGTGCACAGATGCAGCCGGAGCGCAGTGGTGCGCGCGTGCGACCGGATGACGTCACAGCGACGCAGGTGCAGCTGCTGCCGGTAGCACGACAGCGGCAGCTCGGGCAGCGGCGCCGCGACCGCTGTGCCCGCCCCGCCCGACCCGCGACCCGGGCTTAGCTGCGAGGACGGAATAGCATCATATATTATATGATACTTCACTAAAATAGGGCTTAACTGCGGGGACGGAACAGCGTGATATAATATATGATACTTCACTAAAATAGGGCTTAGCTGAGGGGACGGAATAACATGATATATTATATGACACTTCACTAAAATAGGGCTTAGCTGTGGGGGCTGAATAGCATGATATATTATATGATATTTCACTAAAATATGACTTAGCTGCGGGGACGGAATAGCATGATACTCGTATATCATATGATACTTCACTAAAATATGGCTTAGCTGAGGGGTCGGAATAACATAACATAGTATGCTAGCTTATCACCTGAGCAAATGCCCGTATTTCTCAGTTGACACTTACGGCAGATAAGGAATGTAGGTAATTTTTATTTATTTATTTATGAAGTAGCCATTTACTCTAATACATAATCATATTATTAATTTATAAAATAATCATAACATACAATCAATAAATAAAGCTTATTAAAGTTATGCATTCAATTTAATTATATATAAATACTTACGATACAATATGTCACAATATTAAATTAAGCAGCTACATAATAGAAAAAAAAAACATACATTCATACATATAATCACGCCTTTGTCCCTTACGGGGTAGGCAGAGCACCAAGGGCCGATAGAACAACATGGTGCCACTTCTGACTAATTTTGAGGATATAGTTGAAATGTATGGTAGAAAAAAAGAAAGAAAAACTTATTGAAGGTCAATCATGCA
Organism: Carposina sasakii; assembly: GCA_014607495.2. Classification (NCBI taxonomy): domain Eukaryota; kingdom Metazoa; phylum Arthropoda; class Insecta; order Lepidoptera; family Carposinidae; genus Carposina; species Carposina sasakii. The sequence continues at coordinate 3,513,930 of CP053170.1, forward strand.
TCATACACAGGTAAACAATCCTAAAGCTAGTTTAATGTTTAAGAATACTTACCAAATACTGAATCTTACTTTATCGTATGGTAGACATCGCAAAATAAAAGGCCTGTTTTGACAGTTCACGCTCATAAATATTTCTAGTTTTCACTGATCGAAATGTTCCGTATGCAATTACATTTTTCATTGATGGGTACCGCCCACTCGGCCAAGTGCTATGCATACGATTTTTTCATATTGTCCACATAATATTAATAATCGGTTAAGGAGAAAAATAAATCGATCAAGATATTTATATAGAAAACTAGCTAATACGATAAACAGTAGCCTAAATGTTATTTCCTTTCTCTTCTTTCTCTGATCTAGATTTCAGCCTGATCCGTCAAGCTGTTACTGCGTGGAGGAGTAACAAAAATTCATCCATCCATACCAACTCTTTATTACGATGACCGATGTAAACTTTGGCCTAAAATGATATATTTTCAAACCAGAACTTTAATCCAATGCATTTTACAATACATATTCATGCAGACAAAATACTCATGCAAACTTGAATCGATTTATCGTGAGTATCGAGTATTAAGTCGTATGGTTACATCACTAGTTAGGTCGCGAATACAAATGTCAAAACGGGCCTTTTATTTTGCGATGAGCTTAAGCATAGTATAAAACAAATTTGCTTCCCGCTGTCTGCTTTAAGAGTCGGTTCATATCTGGCGGAAAATCCGTCGCGTATTTGTCGGTCGCGTAACGTCAGAACAAGCAAATATATGATAAAACATTCAACCTTTCACACTCTACCGATATAATGCGTTAGTGCGTTTGCCTGTACTTGGAGATACGCTCGACGTATTTTCCGTCAGATATGAACCGACCCTCAAGCTACGCAACGGATTTCGATGCGGATTTTTGAAATAGACAAGAGTGATTCACGAGGAAGGTTTATATGAATAGTACCTATCAGCATTGCACCCGTGCAAAGCCGGGGCGGTTCACTAGTACTCCATATATATATTTTTTTTTTTTCTCAGAGAGGATGAACAAAAATAGACTGACAAAGTGTACAAAGGAAGAATGGATGGGATCCATCAATATAATTCATGTACCCTCTTTTAAAATAATTGATTGTTGTCAGATTTACAAATATTGGCGGGTAGTTTATTAAATGAAATTGTATTAGGCGTTACAATTCGGAAGTTCAAACATTCACTATGGGTGCGCCCACCACCGGGCCCTACACCCTCCACTGACCCTCGGATCTGATAACTCATAATTGCGACAACAGGCACTTGCACTAACTACAATCGCCATGAGAAACCAGACCCGAGCACCTAGCATGCAAGACGATACATTGGCGAAACATATGTAGATTATTTATCTAGTTTTTGATTTCGGAATGGTGCAATGTATCGTCTTGCATGCTAGGTGCTCGGGTCTGGTTTCTCATGGCGATTGTAGTTAGTGCAAGTGCCTGTTGTCGCAGTTATGAGTTGAGAAAAATTCTAGGTGCCAGTACGTAATATCTACCTGATGTTGAGATCCGTAGTAGATGGTGGTCCGAGACACGACCGGAGAGCCACCGTTCGGGAACTGCAGAGACCCGAGTCCGTGCGCGTAGCCCGGCTGGAATTTACGATCAATATAAATAAATAAATATTCACACGCTTCACAACACATTAATCTAGTTCCACACTAAGATCGCTATGGTCTTGTGTCGTGGGCACTAAGCAACGGTCTTTAAATATGGAAATAGTAAGTATAGAAACATCCGTGACTCGGAAACAAAACATCAATTTTCATCATATCAATGTTGGCAGCACCGGAATTCGAACCCGGGACCTAATAAGTGCTGATTTTTCCAATGCTCAGATAGGTTATTTGAATAATAAATTGACACTTTCTTTCTTTGAACGTTGCTAAAGATACCATCTACTTTATCCTTCAGAGGCTTTCTGAAAAATCGGCTCTTCATCCTTAAGATATATACGTTAGGTAGATATACAGAGTGATTTTTGGTCGTCAACGTTCCCGAAAACTACGGAATCTCCTCATCATCACGATTATTTTTCTCCATGGAAGCATACCTGGGAAGTGTCTGGTTTCCAAAATATTAGGGTCCAAAGTTGAGTAATGTTTGATATTAAATAAATTTTATTATTATTATTATTATTATTAAATAGACTGCGTTTTTCTGCATAAATGCACATAGACGCGCGTAGCAGGATTTTTTCACGAAAAATAATTAATATCTGTCTATAAAAAAACTAACATAAACACTAGACAGTATAAATTTCGCAAGACTAAGGAATTTAAAAAAAAAATCATTTTTTTTTTTTTTTCCCAGCATTTTTTTGGCATAAACTTACTTTATTTCATGTATAGAATACGTACCCTTCGTTAAAGGTGGCCACAAAAAAACACCCTGTAGATATGGTAGGTAGGTATGTATGTGACCATTGAAAAAATAAATATTTGAACCTACCTCAAATTTACTATCAACAGGAAAATAGAAGGACAGCCCCCTGAAATTGAGCGCGAAAAGGTTTCTCTGCGAGTCGTAGAGTCCGGGGTGCGTCGCGCCGAAACAGTGCTCCACCTGCTCGATAGATGGCGTTATCTCCGCAGAGTTGAAGCACATTCCACTGCGGGAGAGAGAAAACGATATAGTACTTAATATTCATATTAATTTTAAGGTTGGAACTAGGCATTTTCAAAATGAAAATAAAAAATCCTCTTAGCACTTCGTCGGCCACTACTGTTGGACGCTCGCTACGCTCACTCCGCGTTATTTTTACAGAGAGAAAGCGTCACCTCAATAAATATTTCATATATAAACAGTGCTATTTTAAAGGCTCTCAGCTGAATCAGTAAGTCCTCAATCAAGTCAACAGAATTTTATCTATAAGGAGGTTTTTTGTTTTACTTCTTGTTATATGGACGGCTGTATTTCCGAAATAGGGTGGCCAGAACTAAAGGACAAAAAAGAGATCCCATAGCTACGTTTGGCATAGCGGGGACAGATTTTAGCCTCGAGCACACCGGATGCGTATGCGTACACGTAAGCATAGACGTCAAGCGGTGACAGTTCCATACATTAAACTCAGAGGTACGTGTACGTCTACGCTTACGTGCACATATACGCATCCGGTGTGCTCGAGGCTGTAAATGATCAGTGAAAACTTGCTAGATCATCGCCCGAGATAATGGTCGACTCTTACTACGTGCACGGAAGGAGATGCAGCTGATGTAACTATAAATAAATAATTAATAATATAAAATTTAACTGTGATATATATCTCTAAACAACCTCTTTTTCCTTGATGCTTCTTCTGGCATCACATGATAACTTACCTATACCTAAGTTTGACTAATTTCATATTGTAGATCTCTATGATTTTGAGCCGCTGCGCGACCGGGTCGAATATCAACCGGATGCCGTCTTGTGGCATATTTATTACTAGGTCCACCGACAGTGGGTTCTGGAATAAAGAAAGCCTACAGTTAGTATACATATTTATATATATTTAAAGAACATAGAGCATAGCACATATATGTAGTACTATAACATATCCTACTTATTGCTTAAATAAAGGCAAATAACTTATTCTACAGCTCTGCCGTCAAAAGGAAGAACACATAATCACGCCTTTATCCCTTACGGGGTAGGCAGAGCACCAAGGGCCGATAGAACCACATGGTGCCACCTCTGACCAATTTTGAGGGTATAGTTGAGATGTACACGTTCGGCTAGTAGTGACAGGTGGTCAGCCCATCGCCTACAAAACACCAAGACTCTCTTGTCCCACTACACAATAATAAACGGGAGACAAAACCAAAACCGGGAGTTAACCAAGTTTACCATGGTTAGGTTCGATGTAAAAGACGGTGACAAGTTGTTAGCACATTACCTGAGAGAACGCACAGAAAGAGAACACCACAAATGCCTTAGTCGACTCTTACGACATGCGCCGAAGGAGATGCAGCTGATGTATTCTAGTGAAGCCCCGCATCAGCACAGGGTAACAATTTCTACACAAGGGTTGAGGTTACATTTACCTGATCACTATACAGCACTTGCACCCCTCGTATCGTGCCGACTTGACTCTGAATTATGGCCACGGACTGTGAGAAATGCATCCCTGGAAATAGAAATAACCAAGTTAAATACTAAGCAATACATACTACAGACCAACATAGACACGGCCCCTTATTATCTAACTGGCAAAAGCAAAGCGATATGTAGCGAAAATTGTACAAAAATTGCTGATTGCTTGTCAAATTCGTATTACGTAAAATGAATTTTAAAGGAACTTTGACATTTCAAGGCGAATATTGTACAATTTTCGCTATCGCTTTGCTTCGGCTTTGCTATTGTTTTTACGCAATCAGGGGGCGGGTCTGTTCCCGAAATGGGGTAGCCGGAACTGCAGGATCACTAAGAACGTCCCACAGCAACGCTATTACAAGACATAGGAAAGTAAGATTTGATAATCGAATTCTTTATTATATTGTCTTACTTTCTGTAGTTGCAGAAACACGATTCGTAGACTTTTTTACGATAAAATATACGAAAAAAGATACCTCTTTGTAAGATCCCTAAGGTCTTGTCTCGTGGGTACTAAGCAACGGTAGACAAATACATAGAAACAAACATCAATATTTGTACCTACCGGGATTCGAACCCAGGGCCTAAGGCGCAGCGAGCAGGGCGACTACCAACTACACCAATCGGCCGTCATACTAGACTAGACCATTTATCTGACTACTCGTACCTACTATCTCTGCATAGCGACTGCATGACACTAGTAAATGAAATAATTCTAATATTAGATAGAATTAGTGCTAATAAATCTATAACAAGAGTCTCACATCCACGACTGCAGTCATTTGATTTTACATATAAACGTGGAATACAGGGTGTAGAAGACATTGTAAAAAAACCTTCGATGGGTGAATCAATTCATGAGGATCAAAGTAAGTAGTATCATACAGTTTTTCATGATCATAAATCATTATCTTGTAGTTTCAACATTCTAGCAAATCATATAATATTCTATTTCACATGTGAAATGAGAATGAGAAGATACTTTGATGTTTTTTGTGACACTTTCACGAAAAATTGGACCGATTTTGAGGAAACTAGACTCAAAATATGCGGAAGAAGTTTCGAGCATTCTGTACAATAAATAAAGAATAAAATATAAACTGTCGTTAGACTTTAGTATAGCAACTAAGAGTGCGTATTATTGACGCATATTAACCACTTTCGCTATGTCACAGTTTTATTAGACACGCATCAGATGTAAACGATAAGATCGATTCACGCGCAGCGCACGTCAAAACAACAACATGTTTACGTTTTTTTACTGCGATACCAACCATACCAACCAATCTTAATAAACAAATACTTACGGTTAGATAAAGCAGTTTACTCGGTGGGTTTACCAAGCGCAGCCATGACTGTTTTGTCATGCAATTACTTGCAATACTACTAATTAGTCTACCTGCAGGTAAAATTATGGCAGGACATTTCCAGATTAGGGTGTCGCAAAAGGGACAATGGAAGAAAAACTTAGGAATTTGCACCCCCCATCACGTCCTTCTATAACGGTCTGTGCTGATGCGGGGCTTCACTAGAATACATCAGCTTCATCTCCTTTCGAGCATGTTATAAGAATCGACTAATTTGGTCGGAGGCGTTCTCTCAAGCGATGAGCTAGCAACTTGTCTTGTCACTAGTCTTTTGCATCTGGCCCTGCTATGCAAAAGACGGCTGTAGTGTAGTTGCTATAGGGTCGGTTACAGTTTTTTTTTAACTTTTGCGAAAGAAAAACTTCGCTAGCATGAAAACTTTCCGGGATATTACGATTTCAAAATCACAATTTTAGACTTGCCAAAAAACGCTCTATACAAACGGCTACCACGACGTGACGTCACTCTTTAAGTAACTTGTATGCGCGTAAAAGAACTTTTGATCTACAGCTATATTAAATATACATATATACATACATATAATCACGCCTTTATCCCTTACGGGGTAGCCAGAGCACCAAGGGCCGATAGAACCACATGGTGCCACTTCTGACGAATTTTGAGGGTATAGTTGAGATGTACAAGTTCGGTTAGTAGTGACAGGTGGTCAGCCCATCGCCTACAAAACACCAAGACCCTCTTGTCCCTCTACTGACTTGTACAGTATGCCCGGGAAGAGAAGCAGCTGTAGTATTATACTTTTTTTTTTCACCCCCAGAGCAGCATAGAAGAAAATAGTAGTAGGTATATAGTAAGATAATGACACTTTTTATGAGCTTACCTACCTACTATAAAAATTTCCCATCACAACGTAACGCGCATATACGTTTGTAGTTTATATGTTGTTTACCTACCTATACACGTGGGGAAACGTAGTTAGGTATGTAACTACGTAGGTAATTGACTGATACGATTGTTTTTAATTGTGTAACTATAAAAAGGACTTTTTAATATCCGGGATAAACAGCATTTATGACCTTCCTCTTCAGCCTATTGCAGTCCACTGCTGGACGTAGGCCTCCCCAAATGCACGCCACAAGGCTACTGCCACAGGGGGGTTTTGCCCATAGTCACCACGCTGGGCAGGCGGGTTGGTGACCGCACTGTGATTTTCGGACTATGTTGTCAGTACGGGAGGCGCTGCTGCCCACCTCTCGGAAACCCTTAATCGCCTCGTACGATACCCACGGGTAGGCAGGGGTGATACAAACTCTACTCTGCCGGCACCACGCGGCACAAGTAAAGTATACATGTACCTAATTAACACGAAAAATTAGATTAAGAGGCGTCTCTAAGTTTGTCACCCATCCAAAGTCGGACTGCGGCATCATCAGCTTAACCTGCGCGAAGGTGTGAGTAATAAATCGTGGACAATGGCCAGCATCCATTATTTATTTATGTTAATCAATTCAGTTACATTTTTATTAATCGCCACAATAGGAACAATGCTATGTCACAACTAAATAGGACAATGCATAACTGGGTACTTATTATGTAGGTATGTAATCTATACTAATATTATAAAGAGGAAAACTTTGTTTGTTTGGTTGTAATGAATAGGCTCCGAAACTACTGGACCGATTTCAAAAATTCTTTCACCGTTAGAATCCTTATTGGACCTGGATGAACATAGGCTATAAGAATTTCCCGATATTCCCACGGGAAGGCGACCAACGGGAATTTAATATTTTTTACGAAAACCGCTATACATATGAAGCTGAAATTGGGCATATATGTTCATTGGGGACAACGAGGAAGGACTAAAAACGGATTTCCCGAAATTCCCACGGGAAGGGGACTAACGGGAATTCATAATTTTTACGAGAACCGCTATTCTTTCACCGTTAGAATCCTTATTGGACCTGGATGAACATAGGCTATAAGAATTTCCCGATATTCCCACGGGAAGGCGACCAACGGGAATTTAATATTTTTTACGAAAACCGCTATACATATGAAGCTGAAATCGGGCATATATGTTCATTGGGGACAACGAGGAAGGACTAAAAACGGATTTCCCGAAATTCCCACGGGAAGGGGACTAACGGGAATTCATAATTTTTACGAGAACCGCTATACATATGAAGCTGAAATCGGGCATATATGTTCATTGGGGACAACGAGGAAGGACTAAAAACGGATTTCCCGAAATTCCCAAGGGAAGGGGACAAATGGGAATTCAAACGGATTTCCCGATATTCCCACGGGAAGGGGACAAACGGGAATTCATTTTTTTTACGACAACTGCGATACATATGAATTTGAAATTGGACCTGTATGTTCATTAGGGACTGCGAGGGAGCACTAAGAACGGATTTCCCGAAATTCCTATGGGAAGGGGAGTTACGGGAATTTTTTTTTTTTACGAAAACAGCTATTTATACGAAGCTGAAATCGGATTAGGGCTACAAGGAAGCTCTAAGAACGGATTTCCCGAAATTCCCACGGGAAGGGGACCAACGGGAGTTCCAAATTTAAACGAAAACCGCTGTACCTACATATAAAGTTGTATCTATGTATTGATATGTACCGAAGCGAAACGAGGGCGGGCCACTAGTAATAAATAAAGCGGTGATAGCCCAGTGCACCTTCCAAGCGGGAGTCGTAAGTTCGATCCCAGTCACGGGCCTGTACCAATGAATTTATTTCATGTACAGATTTTAATGTTGCAAAATTGTCACTTAGCTCTTGCCTCGGAAAGCACAAAACTGTTATCCTGCGCCTGATCTCTCTCCGGTCGTGTCGGCTTTCCATCCCATCGGACTATGAGAGTGAGGGAATAGAGAGTGCATCTGTGTTTGCACACACACTTGTGCACTATAATATCTCCTGCGTACCTGGCCAATCTCCGTAGAGATTGGTCGCCTTGGCCGAAATACGGTCGGAGATCATCATGTAATAATGTTTCCTTTTCATCCGACTGCGCCAGAAGGAGGGTTATGTTTTACGAGTGTATGTTTGTCTGTATGTATGTATTCTTTGGCACGCTCTAGTAGAGCCTAAACGGCTTGTCGTTTTTGAGTTTGAGAGGTATCATAGGCTCTTAGACCAATTTGTTAAGGGAAGAGCCTACTGCCACTTTACGTCTACGGAAACAGCACGACCATCTTTAAAGCACCACAAAAGGTACAGAAACCTTATGTAAAAATCCTGTAAGTTTATTGTACAAGAATTTACAACAGGGGGCCAATTCTTGAAGTCACAAGTTGGAACGAAGCCGAAACGAAACCGTTGTAGACGCTCAGAACAAAGCAATAATTACTTTACGGTGACGTAATTAGACACATTTCAGCACGAGACAGATATTTGTTTTTATTCCGTCATACTCGCGACCGACGCGTGCTAAAATATACCTTATTATATTACTCAAGCGGTAGGTATATATTGCTTCGCACCGCGCTTCGTTAACGGTTCATCAGTGGTTACGTTTCAGCTCAAATAATTTCAAGAATTGCCCCCCAGTTAGAACATACTGATTGTATGAAAAAAAGAAGTAGCTACATTTGTATAAACCAGTGGTTCCCAAACTGGTCAAGGTGGACCCCAGGGGTGCGCAGGAGACTTGATGGGGTTCTACGTTAGCATAAAAAAAATGGGGGTTCACAATTAATTCGTATGTGGTGTAGGCCTGTAGGAGGTCCACCAGAACCAGTTAACTTTCGAATGGGGCTATGAGAAAAAAAGTTTGGGAACCCCCGGTAGAACCCAACTGATTACAACCAGGTTGTCTGATAAACTGTCACTGGCAGATAAAAGGGGACAAAGATAAACTTGCAGCTGTATCATTTTTTATAACAAACATTATTTACTTGTATTTCAACATTTTCATGTGCAAACACAACTTTGTTTGACACACAAAGTTTAATGACTTATGTGACTCTTTGTTTAAGGGGAAATCTATTATTTATTTATGCAAAGAAAGGATGAATCTGTTTACATACTCTAGTCTTGACATGAACTAAACATACCACCAGTATCAGCTATATTAACTATACTGCAGTATAAAAAGCTTATCATAATAATATTATAGTTGCCATAGCAACCTTAAAATTGTAAAATAACAACAATAATGTGGTTGATTCTGACCATCATATTTAAACATAAAATTTTAAAATTTTAAATTATTCATGTTATGTCTGTCCCTCTCTATTTTTAATGTAAATGGCTGAGAGATAAAGGGACAGGTAGAACAGTTTTTAAGTTTATTAAAGTCAAAATAGTTAAAATCTATATTCATTTAAGAATAAGAATAAGAAAATATTTATTCAGCATTTACATACTTTTATAATGTATAAGAAACAAATAGAAAAAAAACAATATGCTGAAACGGAAACCAGCTCAGCATACAGCTGCAGACCAAAAGAAAAGGTCTGCAGAGCTGATTGTCAGCTGGACCCGTGGTGTTCGGGATAGTAAATAACACTAGGTATAAAATTGTAATTCAATCTCCAATATGGTAACTAATTACACCAATGCAAACTATTTGTACTGTTACTCTATATCATATAAAATCAAAAAGGGTCAAAACGCATTACCCATTATTTTCTCTTGCTGTATTTGGGTTACATTACATAGGTTACTATGTAACGCTAGGCGTCTAAAACTTTAGATAATAAAACTTTAGACACCCTGACATTGGCAGAATCGTCGATAGTTGACAGCCATTTATATTTTAAAAAGTTGAAGTTGAGTTGAGAACTTTAGACTAGGTAACAGTTGTGTCACCAAAGCATGAAGATTTAGACAGAGCCTACAATTATAATTCCATTATTGTATCATTAGCTTAATGTTAAAATAACAACATTCATATTATTTTACCCAGGTACCTACTTATATGTCATCTAGTTATCTTAACTTCTTCTATGCTGCTCTGGGAGTGAAAAAAAAATGTAAAATACTACAGCTGCTTCTCTTCCCGGGCATACTGTACAAGTCAGTAGAGTGATAAGAGGGTCTTGGTGTTTTGTAGGTGATGGGCTGACCACCTGTCACTACTAACCGAACATCTCAACTATTGTTTAGTCAAAATTGGTCAGAAGTGACACCATGTGGTCCTATCGGCCCTTGGTGCTCTGCCTACACCGTAAGCCATAAATACGTGATTATATGTATGTATGTATTATCTTAACAGCTATGTATAGGTATAGTATATACCTAGCTTATCTAATAACTATGAGTTGTGGTTAGTTATGTTTTGAATTTTGTGCCTGCCTGGATTTTAATAATCTTCATACATACATACGGCCGATTGGTGTAGTTGGTAGTGACCCTGCCTGCGACGCCATAGGTCCTGGGTTTGAATCCCGGTAGGTGCAAACATTGATGTGATGAATATCGATGTTTGTTTCCGAGTCATGGATGTTTATATACTTAACTATGTATTTATATACCGTTGTTTAGTACCCACGACACAAGACCTTAGGAATCTTAGTGTGGGACTAGGTCAATGTGTTGTGAAGTGTTAAAAAAAAAAAAAAAAATGTATGAACACATAAAATATGTATGACGCAGCCGTTTTCCCGAAATGGGGTAACCAGAGCTGCAGGATCATAAAGCAGACCCCACAGCCACGTTTAGCATATTCAATTCAATTAAATTTTGTTAATGGCCACAATTGTGTCGGGCACAATGGTTTAGCATATTAGGGACAGGTGTAAATGATTAATGACAAGTTGCTAGCTTATCACCTGAGAGAATGCCCGAGTTGTTTAAATTTGTCGTATATTTACGGTCAGAGAAGGTTGCAGTTGAATTCTCAAATTTAAGATATAAACAAACAGGCTTTGAGGTTTAGAATAAAATTCTTTATTTGAATTAGTTATTTTAAATAATACATATATGTACATTATTTTTGTTAAATTAAAGATGCCTAGGTAATGAAATATTATATGTTTTGAATTCAAACATAAACAAACTCAAGAAAGAAAGAAATTAGTCATCACTGCCAAAGAAAACCAAGGGCTTTTGATAACAAGGTCATCCCTATTAGCTGTGTTTTTATAAGAATTTCTTATCAGAATTTTGTGTATGGAGACAATAATGAATATTTAACTTTATAATTTAATTGCTATTAAATAAATGACAATGTTTTATGGAATTTTTTTGAGAAAAAATAGGCAGGTTGTTATCACTTTGGTAAACCTCCATTATCCACCCTATGCTTTTACCCCAAATCTAGCAAATACTTCTTATCGTATCACATCGATATGTTTATGAATAAACATGAAAACGACGCTAGCTACGTGATTTCACGGTCAAGTTTAGCAATAAAAAAATAAACAACACCCACGAAACAAAGGCTGTACGCCTGCGACTTTGTGCGCAAAAATAATCAATGTAGACAAAACCTATGCATATCAGACCAACCCTAGGCCGCATCCTGCACTAATAAGTTACCCGTCACGGATAGTAAACACTAAATTGCGTAAGCTACATCCCGTATAAATACAACGCAAAAATCTGACGTAAGTAAATCAGATTTTACTTACCCAAAACGAATTCCCAGGCATCGCAACCCAAGGAACGCTCAGGGACGATTTCCAAGTCCAGCATCATGCACAGTACACTAAATTCAGACTTAAATAATTAACTTTCACTACAAAAAACAGTTTTTTTTATCCTCAAAATACGTTATTACGCTGCCTTTCTTTGTTTGCCAACTTTAGTTTTCAACCATTTTGTATTTTGTCAGAACTGTCATTACAAACAGCTGATTGTTCGCCAGGGCCGCACTCGGACAAAAACTTGAAGTGATTTATATAGTATGTATTAATAGTATAGATAAATAGTAAATGCACAGATTTTCCAGCGAGCTAGATGGAGCTAGGAGTGCGGGACCGTACTCTTCATTCCTAAGGTTTGGTCACAGACTACTTAGGGTTTGGTTTATTCGATGTTCATCAAATTAGTGCTGTACGTTCGCTCCTTACCTATGTACGACGTTGTATAATTTTTCATATCTTTGCCTGTTATCGTAATAATGTATAGTTGTTTACAACATTTATTTAAGTTTATAGGTAGGCCATATATCAATACTATAGGTTCTTTGTTTCCTGGTCCTTACTTATAATTTATCCGAATAGAGGTTTAAGTCTTTATTGGCTAGGTACCTAGTACCTACCTAACTGGGCACAGATAACAAAAGTTACTTTACTACCTAGTAAGTCTGCGTTTACTACCTAGGTGCTTAGGCACTTATACAGTTTATTAGATTAAGGTAAGCAGGAATTAGTATGTTGGTTCCTCAAACTACACAATCGTATACCTTAGTAAAATAGGATATAGAAGACGGCCCTGAACTACCAGATGACGCATGCGTGCCAACTGCATGAAAAATAAAGTAGTTGGTTCTGTTTTCTAGACATCTCTTTCCCACCGTCTAAAATCCATATTTCATGTCTCATCATCTCAACAGTTCATTAGTTGACCTTCTTTTACTTTCATAAACTTGTATTCTTGTCTCTTTTCAATTACTAGTTATCGATGTTGTTTTTGTTTGGCGCGTGATTTGAATAGTTCAGATAACCATTGCTTGTTTAGCATGAATTTTAGATTGATTCTTGCTTACAATGGTCGTAATGTATAGCTCAACGACAGAAGTCTAAAAATAGTACTAATCCACTATCATCTAGTAGAAAGAAAATAAAGAGAATATGTACTTAGATCGATTCATCAATTTTTTGTTTGATGATTCACTCTTCACTCACTGGCATTTCACAGGTGATAGACAGACGCGCCTCTTAGTATTTGTTGGTTTCGAAATAAATGTTGGGCACACATTACTTACTATTTTGTACATTAATAACTAGGCCTCATAGCATTGTTGGTTTATTATATTTTCTGTCAAACCAGCTAAGCTCATTCTGATCTGAGATTCTGATGAAACTGTCGTAGTTATAATAATTTTTTTCAACCAATAGCAAACATTCCCTCGCAAAATAACCAACCCATAGAAACGGAGCAACATAGCAGAACTGACAGGAAGTCTCACATAATTTTGATACTCGTATAGAAAGTAGCGCCACCATCGAGATATTATTACAACATGACCTTGACTTGTTCACGCAGCGCCCACACATTCGACAATCAAATTCAAATTGTGCAAGAATGTGTTTATTTACGAAAGAAGCGCGTACATATAATTTTTGCGTAATGACGTAGCATTTGGTTTACATTCTTGTTTGATAGCCAAAAATGCGTAATTCGGTGTACATTTTTAGCAGGAATTGCCATACAGCCCTGCCGAAGATAAGTTTGGTAAACGATACATATCGGTATGGGGGAAATTAATTATCACGGGCGATATTTCCAAAAGTTTCCAAACATCCACGGTGGTGCTATCTCATCAGTGAAGTATAGTCTTGTGTAACTTTCTTTTAAGTAACTTGTGGATAGTGTAGTGGACTGTGTACTTATTTATACTTTAAAAACAATACCTAACTATGTATTTTTGTATACAGTTGATAACTGTCCCAAATAAATAAATAGATAAAATAAAATAAAACTATCTGACGGCCAATTGGTCTAGTAGGCAGTGACCCTGCCTGCGACGCCATAGCTCCTGGGTTCGAATCCCGGTAGGTGTAAACATTGATATGATGAATATCGATGTTTGTTTCAGAGTCATGGATGTTTCCATACTTATCTATGTATTTATATACCGTTGCTTAGTACCCACGACACAAGACCTTAGGGATCTTAGTGTGGGACTAGGTTAATGTGTTGTGTAGTGTATAAATAATTATTTTTCTGATAAAGTTGATACTGTCTTTCTCTAAACCTTTATCAAGATAGGACAGCATCACCATTATCCCTTAAGATAGGCTTCAATGGACCATGGAAACATTGGCTCTTAGAATAAATCTACTAATATGTAAGTACTGTAAGTGGACAAAATAATTTCTTATAATTTAATTTTGAAAATGCTAATTAGCTTTTCGGTATATAATCTAGGTAAGTTCTCACGACAAAATAAGTAAACTAGCTTCAACTGGCTGTATGGACATAGTTTCCTTTGGCAATCCTTTTTGATAAAAACTAAACAAATTAAGGGGTCTTAAAAAATACACCCACAAATATAACACAACAGTTTATTTATCCTTTTTCTTATGCTTAGCTTTTTTATGTTTAGACTTATGTTTTTTATTCTTCTTCTTTTTTAATTTTTTCTTAGCTTCATTCGCATCGACCCAAGAATCGGAATCATCTGAAGATATCACTACTTCTTCCCTTTCCACTTTACTCCTAAAAATAGGTTTGAATGTCTCTTTTGAATCGTCAGATTCTAGCCTTTTCTTTAAATTATCAGGTATTTTAGGTCCATAGAAATCTTCTTCATTAACTTCGTCTTTTGTTTCGTTATTTGCATCAACCTTTTCTACATCCTTTTTTGGTTCTTCAACTCTCTTTCCCGGATTTTCTCGCCACGAATTCATTTCATCGAAGTCTATATTCGCAAATATACCTCTAGATGGGGATAAATTTCGTTCAGTGTTTTTGGGTTTATCGATATAATCATTTACATCAATATTCTTATCTATTTCATTATTTATTGTATTATCAGTCTCCTCTTCACTGTCACTAAGGAATATAGATTTGTAGAGATCCATTTTATCGAATTTCTCTATAGTTTCCGTAACTTTGGTCTCGCTTTCGAGATCTTTTTGGGATTCTTTTAAAAACAATTCGGCTACCGTCATTCTTTTGCCAAAAGATTCGACAGTAGTTGAAGATATAGGATTAGTGTTGCCAACATCACCTATATTTGTACTTTCATCTTTAGTATCTTTATTATTTTTACTACTATTTCCAACAGTATCAATCTTATTACTATTATTTCCAACCACATTTTCTCTTTGCAATGATTTGGACCCACTGAACTTGCTTTGTTCTTTCGCAAAACTATTTCTATCGTGAACAGAGGTCTCCAAATAATTGAATATTGAGTAGGATACCTTCTGCTTTTCCTCTCTTTTTGGCTCGGATCTGTAAAAAAATACATTTTATATGTATTAATTTTAATTTCCAAAAATATTTTAAGTGCAATAGTAATCCGGCCTGTGATATAGTAAATATGTGCGTTGCAAAGTTATAGTGTTTGCTACAAAATAATCTTGTCTGTTAGGTACAGTCCTGCAACCGTATTATGAATTTGGTGAGAGCGAGATGTCTCACTTTTAAACGTCAAATCCACAGAGCTAAGTAATAACTAGACAAGGCAAGTGTTTTTACTTGGTGTGTAAAAAGGGATTGCAAACCACTTCTATCAGCCCTATTTCCTTCAGTCCAGACTCGAGAACGAGTGTTTATTCTAATTCTTAAGTCTATTTTTTACATGCAAAGTACATCCACTTAGTTTATCTGTGAATTTGACGTTTAAAAATGAGACATCTAGCTCTCACCAAATTCATCATACTGGTGCTGCCTTTTATTGATAGTTACAAAGTCACCAAAAATAATCTAGTCTATTACAAAATAATGCTAATGATAATGTGCATAGCTGGACAGATTTTAACAGAGTTTGGACAGGTTTCTGTATGTTTCAGTGGTAACGTTTCGCCTGGTTATATCCGGTAGGTGGCGCTGCAAATGTATTCCGATAAGTGCCTATATACAGGGTGTTTTTTTGTGGCCACCTTTAACGAAGGGTACGTATTCTATACATGAAATAAAGTAAGTTTATGCCAAAAAAAATTCTTTTTTTGAAAAAAAAAAAATTAAATTCCTTGATCGTGCGAAATTTATAGTGTCTAGTGTTTATGTTAGTTTTTTTTATACACAGATATTAATTATTTTTCGTGAAAAAATCCTGCTACGCGCGTCTATGTGCATTTATGCAGAAAAACGCAGTCTATTTACTCAACTTTGGGCCCTAATATTTTGGAAACCAGACACTTCCCAGGTATGCTTCCATGAATGAATGATCGTGATGATGAGGAGATTCCGTAGTTTTCGGGAACGTTGACGACCAAAGATCACCCTGTATATTTAAACCCTACTAATTAATTAATGAAAAAGTTTGTGAAGATGGATGTAAATATGTGATGTTTAGTTTACTCTATCACGCAAAAACTACTGAACGGAATTTGATGAAACTTGCCAGGTATCAGAATAGCTATAAAGTCCATGTGGATGGCGGGCTAGTTCTTTATAAAAAAATAATTTATATCTATATTTTTTAATATCTTACCTCATCCCCCGCACCTCAGGCACGTTAAACCTCTTCGATACCCTCACATCGGGCTGCCAGTCGACTTTCGACCGTGTCATGACACCGTAGAGTCCTTTCTTCGCCGCCTCAACCGCATCGCTGTTAGCGATAGCGTTGTTCGACTTCGCCACCGCGCAGAGCGGATTTAACGCTTCGTCAGGCTGTGACGCGTATGTGAACCTAAGGGAACAATAAGTATAGATAGTTGGAAGGATGATAGAAGATACATAAAATCGTTGACCGAAAAGTACTTAAAGACTTGGTCCTGCGCCTGATTCCTCGCCAGTCGTGTCGCCTTTCCGCCCCATCCGACTATGAGAGTGAGGGAATAGAGAGTGTACCCGTGTTTGCGCACACACTTGTGCACTACGCACGCAAGTCCTGCGCACTTGGTTAATCTCCGTTGAGATTGGCCCCCATGACCGAAATCTATCTATACATATAATAAAAATGTAACGGATCGCTGTCTGCACATGGAAGATACATGAGAAAAAAATTTATAGGAGACCTTTATCAACGCAATAGAACCCAAAACGATGATTTTTGGAATTTTTGTCTGTTTGTCGGTTTGTCTGTGCGTTTGTGCACGCTAATCTCAGAAACGGCTGAATCGATTTCGATGCAGTTTTCAGGAATATATTGTGACAGGTCCCACTTAACATATAGGCTACTTTTTATCCCGGGAAAATGTTTTTATCCCGGATAATTTCGACATTTTGTTTTTTCTGTAGTCCACGCGGACGGAGTTATAAAAACAATAGCTTCCCGCTGTCTGTCTGTTTCTATGTATGCTCAGATCTTTCAAACTACGTTACGGATTTTGATGCGGTTTTTTTCAAAATATAGAATGATTCAAGAGGAAGGTTTATATGTATAACTAGAGACCCGCCCCGGCTTCGCACGGATGCAATACCCCCTCACGCGGTCGAAATCTTGGGCGGCCACTAGCCACTAGTATTATTATATATCTTACCTTTCCGCCATACATCCAGTTAACGGCGTATACAGCTTAGCGGATTGCTCAAACTCCGCCATCTCCCTGTCTCTTTCCCACTCACTCAGCCTGTCCGTATTGCCATCCTTTTCCCACACAACACTACTCTTATCTTTCAAATACTGTTCATATCTAGACTGTTTTTTAGGATTACTTGCGAAAGGTTTAAAAACTTTCGTCAAATCTTTCCCCGAATCAGCTATAGGTATATAATCCATCTCTTTCTTTTCCTCGGTTATAGTTGAGACAAAATCCACGTTTCTGCCCACGATTTTGGCGATTGGATCCACTGGTGGGCTTGTTTGTGTGTTTGTTGGTATGACCGTTCGCGTCTCGCCTAGTAACTCGCCTCTGGCTTCGGCCGTTAATTCGTGTCGGCCCAGACCTGTGAAAATAGTTACATAATCAAATTTTACCTCTTTATAATATGTAGTACTAGCGGCCGCCCGCGTGAGAGTGCATTACTCCCGTGGGAAGCCGGGGCGGGTCCCTAGTTATACATTATAAACCTTACTTGTGATTCACTCTATCTATTAAAAAAAACCGCATCAAAATCCGTTCCCTAGTTTGTAAGATCTAAGCATACATAGGGTCAGACAGCAGAAAGCGACTTTGTTTTATAATATGTTGTGATCTAAACGACTGTGTCATTGCAAAATAATTTGAACATTATTTAAGCTATGCATTGCCCAAATTTGACAGATTATCCATAAGCTTTGCTGTCATATGTCATTTTTAAATAGTGACAAGTAGAGCCTTACCCTGATCCCTTCCAGCAACGGCAGTGGGTTCGAACCTCGTGCGTCTCTTCCCGGCGGCTGCGGGGGAATACCCGCGGGGCAGTGCGGGGGGCGGGGCGGACACAAGGGGGGGCAGGGGGTGGGTCGCCTTCACGAAACCTGCGAGTACCTGCCGTAGTAACATTAAATACATTAGTAGTTGGTAGCGGTAGAATAGGGTCAGAGCGATATCCCACATTTAAACGTCATATTCGCTGATACTCAATTGAGAGCTTATCAGAACTTAAGATAGCCTACCAGAAGAATAAAGTTGATGCTGTCTTTTTCTGAATCTTGGTCATGATAGAGACAGCATCATCTTTATTCTTCAGACAGGCTATTTGACGTTTGGAAACTTGAGTACATTATATATCGTAAGAATAGGCTTGTGTCCACTAAAAAATAATAGGTCATGTTGTAATATATATAACTTTATTGTTATGTATAGAAGTAAATACAATTATTTATTTATTATAAAAATGTAAGATTATTAATATTTTTCATTATTTAAAACCGAAAAATATAAATTTAATCACGTGACAGTGAACGCCAATCAGAGAGCGTGACGTCAGTCAGTGCGTGCGCCATTGTTGTTGTTGACGTTTTAGTAGTAAATACACAAACCCAGTAACAATTATTCGCCGATTTTTGCAAAAAAACTTCTGAATTATCGATATTTCAAAAGGTTGAGATAAATAGCTATGGAGTCCGGATTTAGTAAAGCAAATTCGACTAATCTACCAAAAATTGACGCTGTTATGCTCGGAACATTTTTCGCAACTAACAGTGATTTTTGTTCTTCGGAATTTCGCAACGTTAAGACTTCAATGTAAGTAAACAGAAATGTAAAACATTACTTAGTAAGCATTCATTCAGTTTACTAAATAAAATGAGTTATATTTCCTGAAATAAAGACTTTGATTTTAGGTTATTTTTGACTTGATTTTATGTACCAACTAGTTGCATTTTTTTTTCAGGTCTTCTAGAGCATCATACGGAGACGATGCTATTAGCTACGTGCAGCTGAAGCGTGACGCCCATTTGTGCGCAGTGAAATGCAAAATGTGTCCAGAACACAAAGTTCACGCTAAACTATATGGATGCACCCTGATTATTGATGAAGAAGATGATGTGATTGTTTCAGTAGTATGTGAGGACTGCGTTGCTTCAAGAGGTGGTTGCAAACACGCAATCGCTTTTTTATTTTGGGTTCACCGTCGTAGCGAGGAGCCTTCTTGTACATCAACCGAGTGCTATTGGAAAAAATCAAAGTTGTCTAGAGTTGGCAGTACTTTGAAATCAATCACGACCAAACAACTGTCAAAGAGCAGCCCCTTATTGCCAGCAAATAACATAGTTCTGGCAAAATTCATAGAAGAAGGAAGGAAAAGAAAAGTGCATGACTGCGAGCTTTTAAGATATCAACCCAATTATTCTCCAAGCGAAACTGAAGCACTTTCAATGCATCAGCTTATGCTAAAATATAAAGAGAAATGTGTTGATACATTTTTGAGCAATGTTATCATTACAACAGCTCTAATTGAGAAGGTTAAAGAAGAAACAATAGAGCAATCCAAAAGCAATCTCTGGTTTGAATTAAGGTATGGCCGGATAACCGCATCAAAGGCATATGAAGTTAGTCGTTGCAAAACAGCTGACGGTACACTTGTATCTTTGATACTAGGTGGAAAAATTCCAGAAACCAAACATATGAAACGGGGCCGTGTGCTTGAAGATCAAGTGAGAAGAACCGTGGAAGATATGCTAAAAAAAAATATTACCAAGTGCGGTCTTGTATTGAGTAGTCATTACCCCATGATCGCTGGCTCTCCAGACGGATTATGTGATGGCAATATTGTTGAAATAAAATGTCCCATAAGTGCCAAAACTTATAAAAACTATATATACAATGGCCAGCCTTCAGAGAGATGTAATGCTCAGATGCAGCTGCAAATGTACCTAACAGCAATGAAAAGTGGATACTTTTGTGTAGCTGACCCTGACTATGTTAAAAATAAACAAGTGGAAATTATAAATGTGCCATTTGATCATAAATATGTACAAAATATCAGTGAAAAGTTAGTCTTATTTTGGAAAAATAATATATATCCTTTATTATATAAGAGTGTAATATAAGATTGTGTTATTTTTATCATAGGATAGGTATAATATTTGTTATGGGATCTTAATAAAAAACAATTTTTTGTATTAGTTGTTTTATTTTATCAAAGAGTCTTGTAAGTTAACTAAACCGCATGCTATAATTATAATATCATCTAGTATTTTAATAAAATTAAAATTTATACATGCATGTGGTTTTAGCATACAAAATTCTCGTAAACGACGTATTAGACGCTCTATATGTATCCTTATGCTGGCTATCTGTTTAGTTAACTTTGCATCATTTTTAGTCATTTTCACTCCACTTTCAACACTTGGAGGTCTTATCAATGTAACTCCTGACTTATGCAGATATTGTTCAACATGCTTGAAACCTCTATCTGCTAAAACACACATACCAGGCTTTAATGTTTTTATAAAATCACATGATTCTACTAATAAAGTGTCTGTTGTTCTGCCCCCAAACCCAGGAGAAATATAATTTATTAATCCGTTGGGTGTACAGGATATTAGGTATTTAATTGTATTGGCCTTTTTATAGTCAGACCAAGTTAGGGCTTGATTTACTGCTTTGGATGGCTTCTGCACTTCAATTTCAAGGCAGTCAATAATACAACTGGCATTGTGAAAATTATGTCTAAATGATATAGGTAAGTTTTTTTTAGTCATTTCACTGTCAAGATTAACAATAAAAGAACGCATAACACTGGCTATTAATGGTATATTTTTATTAAACACCTTACTTAAATATGATGGAGTATTCTCATAATCATCTGCCAGTTGATTAAATGTATTATCCAACCTAATTTTATGTAAACATAATAATATATGATGTTTGGGAATATTTAAAGTCTCCTGAATAATGTCAATCAAGTAATAACAAGTTTTTGAAAGACCAATGTACAATCGAGGCTTCTTCTCTATCTTTTTTAATGTGTTCGATAGAGTCTCCGTAGCTTGTTGTTGTTTCTTGTAATCTTCAAGTATTTCGCTGCAGTCAGAAGATGATTTGGTTTGCAGTGAATGCACAGAAGGTGAGTGACTCCTGATACCTCCTGAGTATAGAGAAATTTCACCATCTGAGGGCTCATCCTCGGTAAATATATTTCTTGTTATTTTACCCGTCTCCGCAGGTCTTGATTTCTTGAAAGTCTTAACTTTGAATGGGGATGTGAAACTTGATACTAGCGATGGTTTCAATGGTGACAATGCCTGATCTTTGTACTTCGCTCCAGCTTGCACAGCTTTACTTCTGAATTTTGGTGTTATTAAGGCTTGAACAAACTTGTCTGATGTTTTACTTATAACTTCTTGGACATTTTCTTCACCCAACTTGCAATCTAAAAATATTTATTTATTTAATCATATAGCACAGAGACGGATCATACTACAAACAAGGATATTTATAATACACAGTCTAATCTAGAGGTAAGTATTATAGTATACACAACACACGGGGCTATAAAGATTCTGACAGTATTTATTATCAAAATAAACTTTAACTTTATAAAAAATATGACATTTAGTAGGTAACATTAATATTTGAAATTCATGTATGAACCAACTATTTGGTTAGAATTATAAAATTAGAAATGATAAAAGTAATGTAACTATTGGTACTTGTACTCTGAACTACTTGTTTTATATGTTAGGTAGACTCACTTGAAATGATATTAGAAGTATCTTCTAGAGATGAACTTGTTGTACAACTTGTATTATATTCATTTAGACACTCTGCAATGGTCTCAGTTCTTTGTTTCTTTACAATGTATGGCCGTTCTATGATGCTGCTCATTCGTTTTCTTCTGTCTTCTTGGCACTCAAACTTTGTTGGAATGCAACCTGATTTCATAAGTATCTTTGATACTTTTCCCATGATTTGATACTCCATAAAATTCGTCATATCGTTTGGCATCTAGAAAAATAACAATAACCTGTATTTAACAATGATACCTACAACATAAAATCTCAGATTACATCAGTTAGTACAAAATTAAGTCAGAATCAAAATAACCTCAAATAATTTAATAGCTACATTTACAAAGTGTTTTTTTCATTGTAATATAGGTACAGGGACTGGAAAGTCATCTTTGTTTAAATACTTACATCAAAATGATCTTCGCAAAAGTACATTCTTGAATCTACAGACAAAATACGGGCATCATCTCTCCGTGCAAGTTTTAACCACTTTCTCCGTATTTGTTCATTCATGGGAACTCTTACAAACAATTTGTTTGGTGTCATTACACTTGTGCTTTTACACTCAGGCACTACACAATACTTATAAAACATGGAATTCATTTTTAAATTATTAAATGTAAAAAAAGTATTCACGTTCACGGTTTGTTTTGGTTTGGACGCACTGAATGACGTCATTGAAGACGCCATGACAGTTTAGAGCGTTTTCATGAAATATTCGAACAGGTTTTTTAAAAACCGTAAATAATTATGTTAGTGATTGATTATTGTAGAAATATTAACTTATTTCTGATATATATGTAAGAAAGAAAAGAATGAACCACTAATTACATTTTAGGACACAAGCCTATTGTCTAAGGAACTCGGTTATTCTCTCAGGCGATAAGCTGGCAAATTGAGTCTGCCGCCATTTTTAGGTCGAGAACATAGCAGAGCACTCTAGTCATGTATTTTTATTTATTTATTTATACAGTACACGGACTTGACGGCATTACAGCGATACCAAGGTGCCGTCAAGTTTAGGAAAAAATAAAAGGAGAAGAAAACAGGACAATTAATAAACATTCTAATAGACATAGTAAATTACAAAACTGATCAAAATAAAAATAAAAATTAATACTTAATTGAGCTAATCCGAACACTATCAGTCATCTCGCAAAACCTC
Organism: Carposina sasakii; assembly: GCA_014607495.2. Lineage (NCBI taxonomy): Eukaryota > Metazoa > Arthropoda > Insecta > Lepidoptera > Carposinidae > Carposina > Carposina sasakii. The sequence goes on from CP053170.1 coordinate 3,537,422, forward strand.
ATAGAAATCACACTCCGGTGCTGACGTCATAAGCGCATTCAGCAGTTGGATAGTCGAATTGAAATTAAACTATTAGGTAGTCGAGCTCACTACATAACGCAACAGCTGTTTATTTTTTCGATCAATCTAAAACAATTAAGCCTCGAGCACATCGGATGCGCATGCGCATGCGTACACGTAAGCGTAGACGTACGCGTAGCTCTGAGTTGTAATTGTACGGAACTGTATAGGCACGGACACACCGGATGCGTATGCGTAGACGTCAAGCGGTGACAGTCCCATACATTAAAGAATCGGCCTCCTTATTACCTAACTAGCAAAAGCAAAGCGATAGCGAAAATTGTACAAAAATCGCCGAATGCTTGTCAAATTCGTATTACGTAAAATGAATTTCAAAGTAACTTTGACATTTCAAGGCGAATATTGTACAATTTTCGCTATCGCTTTGCTATTGCTTTTACGCAATCAGGGGGCCGGTGTGCTCGTTTTTAAAATGTTCATATGAAAATTAATAATTATATCAGGAGATTACTAAGAAAAATTTTTATACATACATTAGGCCCTCTCTCTCTAGCAGGTATCGTTGTCCCGCTCGGTTTTGGCCCCATTTCGAAGTCGTAGTGAGACATATCCTCCGTCGCGTATACATCACCGTCGTCCGTTTCGAAGGCTCCCACGCCAAACGCCTGGCCTCTGATTGATACCTAGATTTAGGTTATACAGGGTGTAATATAAGATGGATGTTAAGCGAAAAGCTGTGATTTCGAACCTACGAGCTAGATAATTTTTCAGTCGGAGCTCAAAACGTCATATAGCATAATTATCTGATGGATAAAGTTGGTGTTGTCACTGTCACTATATGAGTATAGATTAAGTTTTATATCTGACCATAGGAAAAATCGACAGTTATAAAATTACTAGCCGCCCGCTATATAAAATGAAATAAAATTATTTTGCCCAAGTGAACTGAATAGCCTATGCTATTCTAATGTATAAGCTATAAACCTGGCAAGTTTCATCAAAATAGCTACAAAAGTTTTTGCATGAAAGATTAACAAACAAACACACACACATCCATCCTCACAAACTTATTATCCTACCATAATATAAATACGTGTATTTTTATTATACAGGGTGTAACAGAAAGGGTATGCTAAGCGAAAAGCTATGTAAATAGCCCACTATAGAGAACCTATTTCCAAAATTTGAGACTCGACATCAAATGTTTACTTTTCAAGATTGTATAAACATTCCTGGGTTATTTCGGAATTCTCCATACTATCTGGAAAAATAAACATGTAATTTCGAGTCTGAAATTTTGTGGGTAGGTACCTTTTAGTGGGCTATTTACATAGCTTTTCGCTTAACATACCCTTTTTGTTACACCTGTATAGGATCGCAAAGCGCAGCATGGGAAGGCCACCTGCGTGATGGACGGACGACCTAGCCAAGGTTGCGAGGTTGGATGGACAGACCGCCTATGTCCAGCAGTGGACTTCTCATGTCTGAAAATGATTGCTTAGGATAGTAGGATGGTAATCTTACCTTCTTCCCTTTCTCCTTCATAACCAGATGGCTAGTACTTGCCCCCTGTCCGTATTCGCCGGACAAGTCGCCCAAAACCGAGTGTCGACTTAGCCCGGAATAGCCCAGGCCAAACCGATCGCTCTTACGGCTCAATACACACGGCTCATAGTCGTCTGGCGCGAATAACGTGTCGTAGTCGAATTCGGAATCGTCCGAGTCTTGGTCGTCTTTCTGTAAGTCCAACAAACATAATACATACATTATCCCCCAAAAAGAGTGGGCAGAAGTGTGCAAATTAGACACCTACATTTCACCGGTTAGCCTATTAAGTCCCACGTGGTAAAGGGTGAGCCGATTTTTGGGCACAAATGTACAACAATCTAGCGACCGGTCCCCTGATTACGTAAAAGCAATAGGAAAGCCGAAGCCGCGCGATCGCGATAATTTAGTGTGTGCGTGCGCGGGGCGAGGGGTGAGTGCGGGGCGAGGTGCGGGGCGCGGGGTGAGTGCGGGGCGAGGTGCGGGGCGCGGGGGGAGTGCGGGGCGCGGTGCGGGGTGAGTGCGGGGCGAGGTGCGGGGCGCGGGGTGAGTGCGGGGCGCGGGGTGAGTGCGGGGCGAGGTGCGGGGCGCGGGGGGAGTGCGGAGCGCGGGAGGACGCCGAGCGCTCGTTGCGCGCACGCACACATTCTCAATTATCGCGATCGCGCGGCTTCGGCTTTGCTATTGCTTTTACGTAATCAGGGGGCGGAACAAATCTAATAGGAAATGTTTTCGTGTCATTCTAAACAAATAGTTATTATAAGCTACTAACGACACGCCCCGGTTTCGCACGAGTCCATTGCTGATACTATACATTTATAAAACTTTCTCTTAAATCACTCTATCTATTATCAAAATCCGTTGCGTAGTTTAAACGATCTAAGCATACATAGGGAAGGAGAGAGGCAGACAGAGAGAGTGAGAGAGAGAGAGAGAGCGGGAAGGAACTCTATTTTATACTATGATGATTTAGCGTCAGAGCCTCGTCCGTTAAATAGCAAGGTGCTCCACGGGCAGGTGAGGTTGACTTTGGGTCCTAAGGTATTAGTTGAACCCACTTACCCCTTAAGGTTAGATGAAACACATAATGATGGACAGACTATACGCTGGCTATAACATGGCTTAAACCAGTCTTTCCCAAAGTGGGCGATAACGCCCCCTCATGGACTTCTAATATGCTATTGACATTTTCAGGTGAAATAAAAACGGGGGGCGCTACTGATTTTCAAAGTGGGCGTTAGACGAAATAAGTTTGCAAATCATTGGCTTAAACTAAACAAAAACATCACAACAATATGGTCGTTTACGGCAGTCACACTTAAACCTAAACCTAATCTTAGTCAGGTCTATCTCTCTCCGTTCTTAACATAAATAGCTGAGAGAGAAAAGGACAGGTAGGATTAATTTTACGTTTAGGTTTAAGTGTGACTGCCGGAATCGCCCATATTGTATGTGTATGTGTAATTTTCAAATAAAAAATTCAATTCATTTTGCACAAAATAAGGTATAGAGGATGTTACAGAGTACACAAGTTAAGTTTTCTTATATTGCCGTTTACAGCATGCAAAATTGTAATTACAAATATTCTAAAATATTCTATAACAAACCTGTCTCACATCATCCGGCATATAACACCCGTAGACCTTATTCCTCTCCCTCTCAGCCCTCTTTTCAGCCGCAGTAAGCCTACCGCCGGCGCCCTGTCCTTCCCGCCAGCCCATCGCGCGCAGCATCCTCACTGCTGCCGTTTCGTGGACCGGCTTTAACAACTCTTGCAGAACTGGCACGCCTATACCAGAAATACCTCATTTATAATACTATGCATCGGTTATTATTGTTGTAATGTAATGAAATAGTTTTAGCTTTATTACAATAGTGTGTGTCCTCAGTGAAACGCATCCAAGGGCACAGATGTAATTAGTTCTCTTTTTATAAAATTATGTTATATGTGTACATCTGTGTATGCTTGTCGTGGTCGTGTCGTTTAATGGAGAAACGCCCAATACGAGTAGGTACAACATAAAAACAGAAGCTTCAGCTGCTTCTCTACCCGGGCATACTGTACAAGTCAGTAGAAGGACAAGAGGGTCTTGGTGTTTTGTACGCGATGGCCTGACCACCTGTCACTACTAACCGAACTTGTACGTCTCAACTATACCCTCAAAATTGGTCAGAAGTGGCACCATGTGGTCCTATCGGCCCTTGGTGCTCTGCCTACCCCGTAAGGGATAAAGGCGTGATTATATGTATGTATAAAAACAGAATTCCGCTTAAAATCCTTACTAACATTTATAAATGCGAGTCTGTACTTTCACGCAATAACTACTAAACTGATTTAAACGAAATTTGGGTACACAGGTAGTCTAAAGACGGGACATAAGTACATACTATAAATATAAGTATACTTTCTTGCCCCAATTTTTTTATTTCCATATAGTAGAAATCGTAGGTATCCACTAGTACAAAATATAACCAGAATTCTCCTTAAAATTCATTACAAATTAAAGACAATAAGTCGGAATGGAGATTGTTGGGGGAGGCCTGTGTTCAGCAGAGGACTTCTAAAGGCTGAGAATGATGATGATGAATACTGCCATACCTGGTATAGGTCCATCATGAAACTGCTGTTGCTTCTGCCTCTTCTGTCCGGAGAATTCTGACTGTGTCTGCATCTGCTTTGGAGCTATTCCGTACTCGCTGCGGTCCTCTTCATCCATAAAGTCTTCTGGCCTTTGACCCTGGAAGTAACTTATAGATACACATGGCATAGGTGTGTTCCCGAAATAGGGTCGCTTGAACTGTTGGATCATAAAGGAGATTCCTCAGCCATGTTTAACATAGTAGGGACTTGTTATGTTGGGAAACAAGCATTGTGCTGCACCCCAACAAACTGGCTAACAAAGAGAAAAGTTTTATAAATGAAATTGTATTAGGTGTTACAATTCGGAAGTGCAAATATTCACTATGGGTGCGCCACAGAGGTTGGCGAAACATACGTAGATTATTAATCTAGTTTATGATTTCGAAAATGCGATGTATTATCTTGCATGCTAGGTGCTCGGCTCTGGTTTCTCGTGGCGATTGTAGTTAGTGCAAATGCTTGTTTTCGCAATTATGAGTTATCAGATCCGAGGGTCAGTGAAGGGTGTAGGGCCTGGAGGTGGGCGCACCCATAGTGAAAAATAAAAGTGTAACATGGAATAATATGGATATGCAAAACTATCTAGCGAATGACTAATAGAATAATTATTATTTATTATTATTATTATATGTAAACAGGCAGGCAGTTGAGGCAACTGATACTTGCCTGTATCTGAATGTTCTCTTCTTAGGTTTTTCTATGTTCATTAATGTGTTTGTCAAGTTTGTTTTTGAAATTATTGACACTTGGTGCCAAAACCACTTCTTCTGGTAGTTTGTTCCACTGTTAATTGACTACCTATATTTATTTTCAACCACCTGTTGACCTACTTATCTATTTACAAAACAATTTTATCAGACAAGCTTAACTTACAGAAATTGTGGCTTTAGATTTGCGGGAACTTTTGAAAGCAGCCGGAGTGAATCCTTCAGGGGTGCCAACGGTATTCCCGAACCCTGCTGAGAACCCTCCAGTGAATGCTCCGTGAAACCTGCGCCGGCCGTGAGCGTCCACCGCATACTGGTCTGCCGGCTGCTGGTACTTCCTTTTAGATGGAATCTCATCTGTAAAGTTTCACAGACTAATATTTAAACATGGAGCTAAATCTGTGTATTTAAAATAATAAATAGGCAGCTCTGGTATTAACAGTTTATGAAACCTAGCTAGAATGATTCGGGAACATTTCCCATTGGATTTGCTACTGATTGCTAAATTATGGGCGATTCCGGCAGTCACACTTAAACCTAAACGTAAAATTAGTCCTACCTGTCCCTTTCTCTGTCAGCCATTTATGTTAAGAACGGAGAGAGATAGACCTGACTATAATAATAATAAGCCCTTTATTTCCAGTAGAAGAGTACAACATATTTTACATTTGCAATTTTACTCCAATTGGTTATAGAATGTGTCTTAAACTGGTGTGCCTCGTGGCATAGGCCTCCTCCAACAATTTCCACTGTTGCCTATCTTGGCCAACCCTTCTCCAGAGGGTTCCCGCCGTTAGCTTCAAATCATCCTCCCATCTGATGTGTTGTCTTCCACGACTTCTTTGCCCTTCTCTCAGGTACCAGTCTGTAACTGCCTTTCCCTGTCTATCCCGCATTAAGTGACCTGCCCTGACTAAGATTAGGTTTCAGTGTGACCGCCGGAATCGACCCTATTGTTGTACTAGTGGCAGTCTAAAACAACTAAGTCATCAACATAGAGGCAAAACTACTGAAGTTAGATACGTGATATTCGGAACGTGGCTTCCTTTACTAGCGTGTAGCTCCACTAAAAAGGGAGTTCCCGAAATTCCCACGGGAACGACAGTAACGCGTAGCAAGTCGTGGACGACTATTATTTATTTATCTAAATATACATTAACTTACCCTCTTCGTATGGTTCAAGAGGGGTTCCATAGCGAATAATGTTTTCATCGTCAGAATCTGAACTGCTCATTTTCCTTGCTAGATATTACTTTCGTTGAGTTTAGGTTTCCATGTAGTCACTTCCTTTACTTCGATCTGTATCAGTCTGTCCGTCCCGCAAGCGACTAGTAATTAGTGGTACTCACAGAACACAATTACTCCTAGCGTGGTACTAGTCTATCAAATAACAGGCAACTTATAACAAGTCGTTTAGGAAATATAAGTTAAGATTTTCTTTATTATTTTTATTCAGTAAATACGTAAATAACATAACCTCTACATTGCGCACACAAAACATAATTTGTTTTATATTCATTTTGTTGCTTAATGTAGCGGTCAGACTCTTTTCACTTATGGCTTGACCTCTTACCTCTTTCTATTACAAAATTTTTGTGGTTAAGATCTTCACGAACGCATTGTTTTTTTTTTTTATCATGAAATCGGCTAAAGCAAATTCTGCCTTATGCCAGGGGGAAAAGAAAAAAATGATATTCTCATCTCACCTGCCAAGTTCCATCAAAATCAGTGCTATAGTTTTTTTCGTGAAACAAACATCCACTCTTTCTCACAAACTTATGACCTGGCTTTGAAACGAAGATAACGAAGTATCTATTTGCTTCCATTTTATCAATTTATTTCAAAACAAATAGGAAAGATATGCTATAATCCTGTTAATAAAACGACCATCTTACTACCTAAATGATTATTATTTATTGATTCATGCAAGTAGGTTTGCAAAAAATATTGTTCACTTCAGTTAATAAGTTATACATTGTAAAAAAAAAATCCGACAGTCAAATGGAAGAGATTATAAAGCATAACTATGTATCTATAAATCTGTAACTATGGATTATTCTTAGTATACTGTAGGTACACAAAAATACATGTAAAATAATAATTCTTAAAGTAATGTACAAAAGAGAGCTTATTTCTAACATTTTTCTTCCAGCAAACAGATTTTTTGAAAGGCACATTCTCATTATGGGAAATAAATGTTTTTATTTACCTAAAAATGATCAAGCAAAAAAACAGAACATAGATCTGAGATTCAAACTTGAATTATAATATTGAGAATTTGCGATCACTATACAAAGATTTTCTTTGTTCAAGAAGCTGTACACTATAATAAATCTTATAGCCAGCCAGCCAACTTGTACCCTAATAAAACCCTTAATAAAATGGAGCAACATGTAAGCCCCACTAAGGTCTGCCAACTTTTAAACCTGATGATAAATTCAATATCAAACATCATGATGATTAATTTCATCATCTATTATTAGCATTATTAACACTATTTTCATCCGTCAATATATCATCGATAACATGTTGCAACTTAGAAATAGTGCTAAACTTGTCACGCCCATTCAAACATTCATTTAGCAACTTAAAAAGGTGGGGCCTTGACGCATTCACATCCTTCGGGATAGGATATAGAAACGGATGATCATCTCCAGCCAAAATATAGCATGCTGCCCACAAGTTGTGATCACTTAGGTGATGTTTACACAAATGGTCCACGGACACTGTAAACCCAGGTTCTGTCAGATCTCGGTTGTAACGTTGATACCAATCAGGAAAGTCCTTATTCGGTGATATGTGCTTATCTAGAATGACAACATCTTCAAGATCTACGAATGTAATTTCATCTCTCTCATTGACCACTATGTTGTCTAAAGACCAGTCCATAAAGTAGAAACGGAACCTAAAAAATAAAAAACACATGAAAGATATGATGATCAGAACAAATATACATACATAGTATATAGGTACCTACATTCATGTCTTGCAAATTATCTTCAAGGTTGTGCAAATTACCCACACAGTAAGCCTACCTCTGCTTTTCGGACACATAGCAGCCACAAATCCATTGGGAAATGTTTCTGAGTCATTCCAAATAGGTAATATAAGTATTGTACCAGGAACATAACATAGCTATGTATTTTCTTATTTAAATAAGTGTTCAAATAAATTACATAAATGAATGAAACACAGACATCCAAATACCCACCTATCATGTTTAAATGTGAAATCTAATGCTGCATGTAGTATTTTTTTGGCATATTTCAACTTTCTGTGCCAGTCAACATTTGTTAATGAGGAAAGAGGTTCCCCTTCGTAGGCTACAACTTCCAACCGACCACACACACCACCAAATGCTGGGACTGGCCAGCCTTGTGACTTGGGTAATATCTGAAATGTTAATAATTACCTTATAGTACCCATAATACCATATTCAAGTTATTTTACTAAAGGTGACCTCTGGTATAGGAGATAACAAGATAAAAACTTTTATTACCTGTAATATAATAGGCTCAGGATTTATATTCAACATTGTCCACACATTAATCAGGTCTGACTTGTAGCTAGACTTCTTACTGTTTAAAATAGGTTGAAGGAGATCAAATATACTGTATCCAAATGGGCATAAATGTATCTTTTTTGGCTCCAAACCAGGCCAGGTAAAATTATAGATGACTGTATCAATAATTTTATCATCAATATCAGTAGCATTGAGCAAATCTATAGGCTTACAATCCTCTTTAAAATTCCACATCTTACAAAGATTTTCATCCAATTTCTTCAATTCCCAATTGTGAGCCAGTTTTTTCATTACAACTCTTCTGCTAGATTTTGTCAAACCGTGATAAATGTTTTTATCGTTAAATAAGGATCTCCAACCAGGACTTTGGTCTAGTTCAATTTGGTTTGAGTACAACTCTGGACACACCGATACTCCATAGCAGACCGGACATCGACTTAGCTCGGTTAAATGCATTACTCTCGGGGATCTAAGGTCCCCAAATAATAGTACTGAGATATAACAAGATATTGATATTGTAATTACGGCGAAAAGAATTCGCTTGAAGAATCGACGTCGAAGGACAATTCGTTTAAATAATTTTTCGGTCATTATGTTAAACAAGTATATATTTTAATACTTTCTAATCAAATAATATAATATAGAGTATATATTATGAAGCTAATTAATTAATACACTAATAAAACAATTTAATTAACCAAATATAAATATAACCTAAAAATTTTTTTTTGTTCACTTTATCCCGAAGGAAAGGCAAGGGGAACTAAGCCCATACAGACATTGTCTTTGGTAAATGATTTCTGAATTTATGATGGATGATATTGAATTCTAACTAGGGATGGCGACCTGAGATCGATTAATTGAAAAATCCATTTTTTGAGTCTAAAAATTCGATTTTTAAAAATCGATATGTTGTACTGAATCGATACATCAACCTTCAAAATCGACATTTGTGTTTTTCTGTTTTGATATAAACCATACAATTACCTAGTTGAAGGTGCCCGTATTACAAGAGTGCTGTCGGTTAATTTAAAAAGTTTAGACATTAAGCATTGGGAACTATAAGCTAAAAATTGTAACCAATAAATTTCGAGACTGTGTCAAGAAAAGGGCAGAAGGGATTATAACACGTGAAGCATATTTTGTGATGTTTACGATTCTATTCTACGCAGACGTACAAAGATCACCGACATAGCTCAACGGTTCAGCAAGCTAAAGTGGCAATGGGCAGGGCACATAGCTCGAAGAACTGATGGCCGATGGAGCCGGAAAGGCTCTAGAGTGGACACCACGTATCGGCAAACGCAGCGTGGGAAGGCCACCCGCGAGATGGACGGATGACTTGGCCAAGGTCGCGGGCTTCGGTTAGATGCAGACTGCTTCCGACCGGTTGGTATGGAGGTTGTTGGGGGAGCCCTATGTCCAGCAGTGGACTTCCCAGGGCTAAAATGATAATGATGATAATCGAATTCCCTGATTTTACTGATTAAAAGATCATTAATTATAATATTTGTCTTGTTTTTATTAAATTGATTTATACGTACATTGTAAAAGCAAATTTGAAAAAATATCGATTTTTTTGGAAATCGCTCTTATAGACCTCGATTTTTTTATGGATCAATTCATCAGGTCACGATTCGAATCGATTTAAAATCAATCTTTTTCCGAAAGAATCGTCATCCCTAATTCCAATGACAATTTTTTTTAGAAATAAACGGATATGGCGGGAAAAGCTGGAAGGGAACGGGTGAAATATTCTTGTGAAAATCTAAATTTATTTGTAAATGGCTTGCATGTGTCCGTAAAGTGATGTCTTCTGGTAGATAAGTAATATTTTGTTTACTTGTTATGTGAATCTAGTGCGTGTGCATGGTTTTATATGCAGGTAAGCTGAGTAAAACTTTAGTCGGAATACGATCTCTTCATGGGCTTATGTAAGTTGTTTCTGCAATTATTTTTGATTTTTACTAATTTTAAACTCGTTCTTGAGGATTTTTCCGACATTCACCATCATTCAGAATTCAGAATTCGTTTGACTAGATTAGGCTGTATGGGCTTAGTTCTTGCCTTGCCTTTCCTTCGGGATAAACTAATAAAAAAAACATTTTTTTAATTTAGTTTGCCCACAGAATGGCAAACGAATCTTATTTTCATACAGCCTCTAAGGAAACACGGAAAACCCCTAGCCTTCCTTCGAAACTACAAAATCTTTGAGAAATGTCCAACAATCTTGCACCACGCCCATAAATATATTCTATCATGATGCTTAACTATACAGGATGATTTTTGGTCGTCAACGTTCCCGAAAACTACGGAATCTCCTCATCATCACGATCATTTTTCTCCATGGAAGCATACCTGGGAAGTGTCTGGTTTCCAAAATATTAGGGTCTAAAGTTGAGTAAATAGACTGCGTTTTTCTGCATAAATGCACATAGACGCGCGTAGCAGGATTTTTTCACGAAAAATAATTAATATCTGTCTATAAAAAAACTAACATAAACACTAGACACTATAAATTTCGCACGATCAAGGAATTTTAAATTTAAAAAAAAAAAAAAAAAAATTTTTTCGTAGCATTTTTTTTGGCATAAACTTACTTTATTTCATGTATAGAATACGTACCCTTCGTTAAAGGTGGCCACAAAAAAACATCCTGTACATAAGTTAAAAATTATTGTACTTTACAATTTGTATGTATTATTAATACAGTTCCTTTGCCTTCATTTCAGGATAAAAATTGTTCGTTTTTGAATATGGGCCAAGGAATTATACAGTCATCTATCTATTAAAATTTACTGGAATATTTAAGTTGTAACTATATAGCATTGCTTTCTGATAAAATAAAAAACATACACCTACATAAAATTATAGAAATGGTAGTCGTTATGCTAAATTACAGTAAATTCCGTAGAACTAAAAAACCTATGTAAAAAACCTATGATCTGCCTACCATTGACGACCGACATTGACTTGACAGTTCTCTATGTAGTCAGTCTGTGACTGAAAGTAGTCTAGATTCGGCGGGAAAAGCTGTAATGGTTCGGGTGTAATTTTCTTGTGAAAATCAAAATTTATTTGTAAATGGCTTGCATGTGTCCTTAAAGTGATGTTTTCTGGTAGATAAGTTATATTTTGTTTACTTGTGATGTGAATCTAGTGCGTGTGCATAGTTTTATACGCAGGTAAGCTGAGTAAAACTTTAGCCGGAATACGATCTCTTCATGGGCCCATGTAAGTTGTTTCTGCAATAATTTTTCATTTTGACTAACTTTACACTTGTTCCTTAGGATTTTCCCGACGTTTCCATTCATCATCAATATCATCCCTCATAAATTCAGAAATCATTTACTAAAGACAATGGCTGTATGGGCTTAGTTCCCCTTGCCTTTCCTTCGGGATAAACTAAAAAAAAAAAACTAAGTAGTCTGTGGACTTGACTGACAGGAGATTTGTTGAGATTCGGCGGGAAAAGTTGGAAGGGTGCAGGTGTAATTTTCTTGTGAAAATCAAAAATTATTTGTAAATGGCTTGCATGTGTCCGTAAGTGATGTTTTCTGGTAGATAAGTTATATTTTGATTACTTGTGATGTGAATCTAGTGCGTGTGCATGGTTTTATACGCAGGTAAGCCGAGTAAAACTTTAGCCGGATTACGATCTCTTCATGGGGCGCATGTAAGTTGTTTCTGCAATAATTTTTCATTTTGACTAACTTTACACTTGTTCTTGAGGATTTTCCCGACGTTTCCATTCATCACCATCATCATTATCATCCCATAAATTCAGAAATCATTTACTAAAGACAATGGCTGTATGGGCTTAGTTCCCCTTGCCTTTCCTTCGGGATAAACTAAACAAAAAAAAAAAAGGAGATTTGTTGACGATTTCGATAATCATCAGTATAATGTGTTTATTGATCTGTTTATTTATAAGAATGTTTTAAAAACCCTTAAAATTATTATTTTTCATCATATAGTCTTGTGTATTATATGTAAAAATCTATTGTTTGTTTTATATTGTGTAGTGGAAGTGCTAAACAAATCGTAGTTAAAGTATAAAAAAACTAGCAAAAATGGGTTTTGTGTCGTATTTTATGGACAACTACACGGCTAGTATTTACGATATAGTTGGTAAGTAATATTTATAAGCATTTTTGTCACAAAAACTGTAGATACCTTCGATATAACCAACAAATCGCAACTAACTAAACAACCATCAACAATGTCTTTGTGGTAATAAACAATGGGTTTCAGTTGGTTTCAGGCGTATTTTAATTTAAGCTACATCATTGGTAAATGTCACTAGTACCTATTCGTTAATATTCTCTAAATTCTAACTAGTTGCGATAAGTTTGTAATAAAAAAATGCAATAAAAAACTTTTTCCTCATAATGACCATGAGTGATCATACTTTATTTTACCTTTCTTCTGATGAACATAAAAGCGATAAGTAACATATTAATGAAAATAATATGGAATGTGTGGACCTTTTATGATGACAATATAATATTATTATATGATAATTCAAAAGGCCTACGCATGGAATACATGTACATAATTTCCAACAACTACATACTGCATGGTCCAATATGCATTTTTCTACCACTGATCACAATCATCTATCATCTTGTTACTTCCAATATACACACTTTTTTTTTTCACTGTTTGAAAACTTAAGAAACTTTCTGTGATTTAAAAAAATCATAAGAACCCATTTTTTTACTCTCTACATTTAGCTAAATAACAAAAACCTGTTTAGTAGACAAATTAATTTGATTAATTAAACCATGTTAACTCAAATATGTCATACTAGTGGAGGCCTTTGACTATACGTGTGGACTGCAGAAAAAACAAAATGTCGAACTTATCCTGGATAAAAATATTTTCCCGGGCCTATGTGTTAATCCAAGGTGTCAGCTAACTCCATGCCAACATTTATTAAAATCTCTCCGCAGCTGTTTTTACTTGAAAGAGTAACAAACATCCGTCCATCCATCTATACTCACAAACTTTTGAATTTATAATATTAGTAGGATAGGATCCATAAAATGAGATGCTTACATAATATGGAACATAAATATATTTGCTCTCACAAATTTTATAGGCACTTTAAAAATATGTACGTACATGTAGCAATTTATTCGAAAATGTGCATAGTGTAAATCCTTTCCTAGTATTTCAATGTTCTTGTAGTCTTGGAATGGATATATATTAACTTCTTCTTCTTCAGCCTATTGCAGTCCACTGCTGGACATAGGCCTCCCCCAGGGCACGCCACAAGGCCACAGGGGGGTTTTGCCCATATTAATTACTAAATAGCTGAAACCTGCCAATCTTTTTGGCAGTTTAAAAATACATAGCAATTTATTTGAAAATGCTAAAATTTAAATTGTTTCTTCTAATAATTTGCTAAAAACCTGTCAATCTATCACGTGTCGCGTCAGTTCTTTTGGGTTGCATCCATTTATATATTTAAAAAAATTATACGAGTTCTGTCTCCGTTGTTAAGACATTAAGAAAAGCGCCACTAACTAGTGCGCTCCAGGCGACAATAAGGCTGCCTGTCCATTGAAGCGGAGCGAGCTTGCGGCGCAGAGCGAGCGAGTATTGCGGAGCGGACTTGCGGCGCTAGGCCGAGTTCACGCGACGAGTCATTTGAGCGGAGGGCGGCGGGCGATCAGTTCAGTTCATACTATCATCCCATCCCCCGCCCGAGCGAGGACGGCTCCGCTCCGTACCGGCTCGCTCCGTCGGCTCCCTCCGCTGCCTACCGCACCGCTTCCGAAAATGTATGAATTTTTAAACTAGCTCGCAAATCCCTTTCCACTGCAGCTGAGCGAAATTTTTATGCAATCCTATTCTATCCTATCAATGCTATCAGGTTAATATTTCTCCGTTTCTCCGCTCCGCAAGCTTGCTCCGCTTCAATGGACAGGCTGCCTTTCATAGATGTGCTATGCTACGTTGCTACAGCATTTGATATCCACCAGTCAATTCATTTACTCGTACATTGACGGCCGATTGGCTCAGTTGGTAGCGACTCTGCCTGCGACGCTGTAGGTCTTGGTTTCGAATCCTGGCAGGTGCAAACATTGATGTGATGAATATCGATGTTTGTTTCCGAGTCATAGATGTGTCTATGATGTGTTATAATATCGTTGCTTTGTACCCACGACACAAGACCTTAGGGATCTTAGTGTGAGGCTAGGTTAATGTTTAGCTAGTGGAATATAAATGAATATATTCTATTACTAGTGGACGCCCGCGACTCCGTCCGCGTGGACTACAGAAAAAACAAAATGTCGAAATTATCTGGGATAAAAACATTTTCCCGGGATAAAAAGCAGCCTATATGTTAAGTGGGACCTGTCACAATATATTCCTGAAAACTGCATCAAAATCCGTTCAGCCGTTTCTGAGATTAGCGTGCGCAAACGCACAGACAAACAGACAAGAATTCGAAAAATCATCGTTTTGGGTCCTATCGCGTGATCTTCTATAATATTTTTTCTCATATATCTTCCATGTACTTACAGATAGCGATCCGTTACATTTTTATTATATGTATAGATTTATTTATGACATCATGGAATTAGCAGTTGGCATGATATGGATTGGTGGCAGCGCCCCGGCCCGAAATTTTAGAATGAAGCGAGATCCAATTATGGCGCCACTTCTGTTTGCTCCTAATAATATATACCTATATGTTTACCACTTAGGCGTCCTCTAGGATTTGGCGCCTGGAGCGACTGCTCCTTTCCTGCTGGCCCTGATTGGTGGATATCACACGCATCTGTACACATCTCTGGTCGAAAGGCACTTAGTGCTCGTCCCACGCACTCACTCTTTAAATTTTCGCTGTCGCATTGCTACCAGGTAATAGGCGTTCCTGCCGGTGATCTTATGTTTATGGTTGTCTATAGATATAGGTAGTGCGTCATGAAACCAAATGCAACACGCCAGTAACACTTAATCCCAACTTTATATGGCACCCGAAATGTACCATTGTTTTTGAATACGTATTACAGAGTGTGGGTGGGCTTTGCAGACCTATCGGCTTTTTTTTTTTACAAATTATACAATTTATGTTATAAAATTATTCATAAATAAATGGAAAAAATTCTTCACCCGAGTGGGAATCGAACCCACGACCTCTGCATTCCGTGCTAGTGCTCTTCCCACTGAGCTACCGGGTCATACATGATCACTCATCATCATCATCATCAGCCTATTGCAGTCCACTGCTGGACGTAGGCCTCCCCAGGGTACGCCACAAGACTGCCATGGGGGGTATTTGCCCATAGGCACCACGCTGGGCAGGCGGGTTGGTGACCGCAGTTTGTATTTTGGACTATGTTGTCAACACGGGAGGCACTGCTGCCCACCTCCCGGAAACTCACGGGCAGACATGGGGTGGTACGAATTCTACTCTGCCGGCACCACGCCGATCACTAATTGAAAGTTAATCAAATGTAAGTGGCATTAACAGTCCTTAGAATAATGTAAAAATCTAAACATCTCTTTATTGTCTGAAAACTTTATCATTTAATATTTGATAATAGGATCTATGAATATTTAACAACACGAAAAGGGTGATTATTATAAAACTAGTGGAAGCCCGCGACTTCGTCTGCGTGGACTGCAGAAAAAACAAAATGTCGAAATCATCCGGGATAAAAATATTTTCCCGGGATAAAAAGTAGCCTATGTGTAACTACACATCAGGGTGTCAGCTAACTCCATACCAAATTTTATAAAAATCGCTCCAGCTGTTTATACGTGAAAGAGTAACAAACATCCATCCATCCATACTTACAAACTTTCGCGTTTATAATATTAGTAGGATAGCATTGTAAATATTGTGATGCATGCAAAGGGTGCTCAAGTTTGCCCTTAGTAGTTAGTAGAATCTTATAAAACCACGACGAGTAATCTAAGTCGGGGCTTTACATACTAGAATACGAGTAGAGGGTACATCGGCTGCATCTCTCTCCGTGCATGTCGTAAGAGACTGAGGACCTCGGGCATTCTCTCAGGCGATTAGCTAGCACATTGTCACTGAGCATTTCCCCTTTATACTAAATGTGACTGTGGAATCTGCAGTTCACTGTTACACAGGCGTTTGTACGTATGTATAATACGTGTTTATTTCTTCTGAAAATAAATGTTTTCTTTCTTTCATTGACTTACACGTTTCTTCACTATGGGTGCGCCCACCACCGGGCCCTACACCCTCCTGCTGCGACAACAGGCATTTGCACTAACTACAATCGCCACGAGAAACCAGACCTGCAAGTGCCTGTTGTCGCAGTTATGAGTTATCAGATCCGAGGGTCAGTGGAGGGTGTAGGGCCCGGTGGTGGGCGCACCCATAGTGAATGTTTGAACTTCCGAATTGTAACGCCTAATGCAATTTCATTATTACACGTTTCTACTGACATTTTCCTTTCCTAAACACTAAGATAATGTAAACCGGCCCTAGCATTAACAGTAAGGTAAGCTATAAATAGCAACACGTGCAATTCTACCGCCATTAACATATGTATTCCAGTTTTAAAGTAAAAAAAAGTCATGGATCGCCGGTCCCGCATAAAATGCAGGTTCATCACGCTATATCCCTTATTTAATGGCAGATAATAACAAGATAGCATACAATATCCCAGTAAAATTACCCTGGTGTTATGATGTCCTATTTATCAACTGTCAACATTGTATTCTCAGGCAATAAGCTGACAACTTGTCACTGATCACTTGCATCTTAAAATTGTCACTAGCTCGTACCTCGGAAAGGACGTAAAGCCGTTGGTCCTGCGCCTGATCCCTCTCCGGTTGTGTCTGATTTCCGTCCCAACGCTTTGCTAAACGTGGTTTTAATTAGGATCTTCTCTGTGATCATGCAGTTTTTTCTGGCTACCCTACGTTGAAAACGCAGCAATAGTGCACAAGATGCTAGCTCATCGCCTGAAGGGACACTGAGTTCATGTACGGAAGGAGATGCAGCTGATGTGTTCTAGTAAAGGTCAAACAGTGGACAGGTATTAGGCGATACCGCTATATAAAAAAAAAACATTTTTATTTTATTTCAAAAAACCACATGTAAAGGAGCCATTACATTGCGGTTTTTGTATTCCCAGCTATGGGAAATGACAGAGCCAAGACCCGGCCCTTTTACGAAACTGGAAAGACAGGTGTTGTTTTTTCTCGCCATGAAATTATGGACTAACTATGTGTCTAGTATTCTAGTAAGACCTAGTATTTAGAGCTGGTCAGGGTTGGCAGATGTAATTTTAATATGTTGGAGTGAGTACGGAGTAAGAGTTGTAAAGTTAGTTTATTGAAAAGTACCTCTTCTGTGATGTGTCTTTTGTTTGTTTTGGTTAGCTGGAAGAGATCTCTTATACATATAGATAAGCTCGCCTATGTACAATATTTTTTAAATTGTTTTTTTTAAATCTATGTATGTGTACAATAAAGTATAAGAAAAGTAGGGTGCCCGAAACTGTAGCGTGGTGGGCGAGCGAAGCGAGCGTAGGTTCTTGCGGAATTTGCGGACAAGTGCTTGAGGTATTATCCAAAATGTCTAGGCAGTTTGTGAAATGAGAGATTACATATTATGTCTACGTCATATAAAAGGTCTATTAGAATAATACATGACTTCAGGAAGGATATAATTTACGGTCTCGCGGGCAAAGTTGCACGCATCAGCTAGTATTAAAAAAAGTGGTAGGTAAATTAATGTGCTGTTTGTAAGTTTTTGAGTGGGATCGGGAAATGTTTAAAAGGAAAATTACAATCGAGTTTTGTAAGCGAACGTATAATAGGAACCACGAGAAAATAAAATAAATAAGTTATTTAGATTATCTACTGGTTATGCAGATAATTTAAATACACTGACATGAAGTTTCAGCAGTTTTCCACGCCTCATCGGGTCAAATCGGCATTATGTACATAATATCTAAATACCAAACAAACGATAAACACAAAATACTGTATATATGACATTATTTATATCGCCCAGTGTACCTACACGGAGGATACAATATCGGAGCTGTTATGAAAATACGCCAGGAGGGCAATCGCGCTATTGTTGAACGTATTTACCAAAGCTAAACCTTAACTTAACCTTTACTATAGAAACGCTGTCAAATGAACAGCCAAACAAGAGCCAAACAAATACTAAAATGACAGCGTTTCTATGGTAAAAGTTAAGGTTTAGCTTTGGTAAATACAACAATAGCGCGATTGCCCTCCTGACAGATGTTTTGTTTCTGTCAAAAGATACCTGCTTAATCAATTACATGTTTTCATTATAATATTTTTGATAATTCCTTTTAAAATCTATAATTTGGATATTAAAGTAACGATAAAAGATCTAATATCTTTTGTTTTAATTATCAAACGAAAGGTATTACGACTAGAATTATCATTCATCATAGTTTCATGTCGTATGTACCATACATATATCACTCACTATGTATAGTTAACGCGAGCTATAGGTACCTACATATTATTTTTGATGTAATGTCTAAATGTTATAAATAAGCTATATAACAATCCGTTTGTTAGCAACAAACATCCATTCTCACAAATTTCCATATAATGTAGAATAGGATAATCTCGTAAATAAAATACGCGCGCCTAAAAACGCTTCACCTGAACACTCCCTTAGCATCTAGGCTCATCAATTTATCAGCTCCGTTACACTAACCGCTTCCAGTTACAAGTTACAGGCATATTAATAATTAAATCATTCTAAAACCGTCTGTCGGACCATACGTACGTAACGTACCATGCAGTTGCGGAGTGCAATTCCAGTGCTGTATCTGTAGTCGGGGTTATCGGTTCTTTTTCAAGTTTTTCTCTCGCCTGTGATAAGAATGGTAGATAGTCAGTGCGCCGGCGCAGCTAAGGGTTGCAACATGAGTGATATTTGGAGGAAATTCGACTTTGACGCGGCGAATGATGTCCTCAAGGTCGCCGTTGGAGTTTTCGGGTTCTACATTGGCTGCTTTTGTTGTATGTATTTTTTTATTTGTTGCTTACTTATTTAAGTTTAAAAAAAATTAACTTATAAGTTTCTCCAGGGTGGCTGGAGTTTGCAGGAAATTTGAAGTTATGAATTCAACAAGGGATGATTATCATTTCGGCTGCATAAAAAAAAAGTAATACATGTAGTTTACTTTTTTAATTAATAATTTTGAATGAAAGGTTAAATTTTCTAATGTGAACACAGTTCACAAGGCCAGCTATAGCGAAAAAATTTAAGTTACTTTATATTTTTTTATTTTATCGACTGAAAATTTAATCTGTTAAGTGAACCTATATGTAGTGTACCTAATATTTTTAATTTTTCCACTATTATATTATATGTTATATTACACACTCTGGCCCCACCTGACCTCTCATATGCAGATATAATTTTTTTCCATGTAATTGTCTCACTCTGTAGCCAGAGACCACAGATCTCCATTTAGTACGTTCCAAGCATACCTATTTCGCGTCATTCATTAAGTCTCTTCCTTTTGTTATAAGTAATTTATTCATGTGTATAGGTTTTTTTTTTAATTCAAATTCTAACATTTTATATCATATATTTTTATATTTGTATACTTACCTTCTTACATTTCTATCTTCTTTCTATAATATAAAAATGAATCGCTGAATATGTTGCTAAGCGCAGATCTCGAGAACAGCTGAACCGATTTAGCTAATTCTTCTTTTAGAGTATTCCTTGAATTACGAGGATGGTTCTTACGGAGAGAAAAATTTAATAAATTGCCTCGAAAAGTCTAAAAACAACACTTCTGTAGCGGCCGCCCACGTGAAAGGGTGTCACACCCGTGCAAAGCCGGGGCGGTTCCCTAGTTGGCAATAAAGTTTGGAAATGTTAACAATGAATATATTTAAATGTGAAATAAGAAAACTTTAATTGGACGTAGAAAAAATATTGTAGAAATATTTTTATCTTTATGTACGTACATGGAATAATAATCGGTCATTATCATGAAATACATTGACGTATCAAATTTGAAAAAAAAACATTACATGACGCAACGGATTACGAAAATTCCTTCGTCTGCCGACGCGTCCTTTTCCATTATGATAAGTTGAACCCGTTGGTATCCAGATTTCCAATTCTAAGATGTGGCCCAGATTTCCAACTCTACTTTTTCGGTCCTTAAATAAATACCTAAATAATATAACATAGTTTTTCTATAGCCTACACGTACTTGTAGCGGAAAACACGTCGCTTTACCGGTCGTGTAACGTCAAATTTTATCGTGGCACTTAACTAGTTTACATCGGTTTCTGATAGCCTATTGATGCGGTTTCCCAATATGTCACAGAGTACGTCGTTAAGAAACCCAAAACCTAAACCACACGACTGCGGCTCAACCTGCGTAATTGCGACAGGTTTTGAGACTAGTGTCCGCCATCTTATGTGTGTACGCCTTTAAGAATTTTGTACCCTATCACTTCTCAAAGCCGGGAGGTGGGCAGCAGCGCCACCCGTGGTCAGCAACCCGCTTGCCCAGCGTGGTGACTATGGGCAAAAACCCCCCTATGGCAGCAGCCTTGTGGCACGCCCTGGGGGAGGCCTACGTCCAGCAGTGGACTGCAAAAGGCTGAAGACGAAGACTTCCCAAAGCATAGGCGTAGACAGGGCAAGGCGATGTTCGACCTTAGGAGAGCTTTAAACTTAACTGTGATTATGACAAGATCAAAGAAATATAAACTAGGTACATTACGATTGCTACCTAATCATTTAAATGAAATTGTATTAGGCGTTACAATTCGGAAGTTCAAACATTCACTATGGGTGCGCCCACCACCGGGCCCTACACCCTCCACTGACCCTCGGATCTGATAACTCATAACTGCGGAAACAGGCACTTGCACTAACTACACTACCACAAACACAACTACCAAAAATTATTATGAAACTCTAAAACCCATGTATGTGTTGGGTTTTAGAGTTTCATAATAATTAGTGGTTTACTAATTTACTAATTTCTATGATCCTGAGGATGCCACGGTTGTTGGCGAAGCATATGTAGATTTTATTTATCTAGTTTTTGATTTCGGAATAGTGCAATGTATTGTCTTGCATGCTAGGTGCTCGGGTCTGATTTCTCGTGGCGATTGTAGTTAGTGCAAGTGCCTGTTTTCGCAGTTATGAGTTATCAGATCCGAGGGTCAGTGGAGGGTGTAGACCCATAGTGAACCTAATTATTTTAAATTTAATTAAAATCTGTCTACTAGTTTTAGCAAATAATCTTATATAAGCAAAAATTGAACGTGCACAAACATATGATTCATTTAATCACATATTTGACCGGTTAAGGCCTAACTATCTTGATGTATTCTATACCTAATTGTGTCAGTGGCTCAATGTTTTGTCAGCAAATGTGTCCGCGGAAATTTTAATATTGTTAATGAACCACATGTTTTGTACTCAAAATTATTATTTTTAACGTTATATTTTGCTGTTAAAGCCTGTCTACGATCTCGTCCGCGTAAAGGGGAATTTCGTATCGTGCGACACCGGGGCGGGTCACTAGTTATGCATATAAATTTTCCTTTTGAATCACTCCGAATTATCTGTTGCGCAGTTTTAACAAGGCCATAATCATTTTTTCTACTACTAAACGCATAGTAGGTATTACCTACTACGAAGTTCTTGTACTAAACGATTCATGAGTCATTGTTCGGTCACATACATGTATATCCTACAGGGTGCGCTGGCGTGTGCCTCATTCAAAATTTCTCTTTGGTTTCACATTCAAATTGTCATTATAAACAAGTCAATAAAACAAGATTCATTCTATGAATCAATTTCTATTTATTTAATCGTGTAATCATTCAATTAACAATCATAAAATCATATCTTGACTAAGATAAATTTATAAAAACACTTCTCCATTAATATAATCCGTTAGGATATGGTTGATCGTTTCATCTTTAAACATTGTGCTGAGGGATTCAGCTTTGTTTGCCGAGATTTGGCTAGTGTATAGCTATCGGGATGAAAAATAACGTTGCCAATATGTAATTTAGAAAAGAGATGGTAAAATTCGTCATCCGAGTAATTGACCCGATGGCTCAGTGGTGAGAGCGCTGGCACGCGGAATGCAGAGGTCGTGGGTTCGATTCCCACCCGGGTGAGGAATTTTTTCCATTTTCTTTATTAATAATTTTATAATCATAAAATGTTCAATCTGTAAATACTTATTCCAATTTCCCATAATACGTAAAACTTACACACTGTATTAATTTACGAGCGACAGCGAAGTTCGCAAAATTATCGAAACATTTCCGCCAAAATAGCACTAAGACATCATCACGTCATTTGATGAACACGCTAAAGTTTCTATTACTTTGCAAACCATTGCGAGATGCGATTTTTGGTCTATGTATGATTAGATATAGGTATATAATTTCCGTCCCATCGGACTATGAGAGTGAGGGAATAGAGAGTGCATCTGTGTTTGCGCACACACTTGTGCACTTTAATATCTCCTGCGTACCTGGCCAATCTCCGTAGAGATTGGTCGCCTTGGCCGAAATACGGTCGGAGATCATCATCATCATCATAATTGGTGAAATTCTAGAGAAAGGTCATATCAAGAGTACCCTAAACCGACGAGCGTGCATGAAGAATATCATGAAAGTAGATGAAGCGATATATCTAAATTTTAAATGGTACAAATAGTTTACTGTAATTCACTTTATCATTATAATATTTATCAAAACAGAAATTCGAAAGGCATATCCTATGGATGGTATATCAGTGACTGATAAGGGCATAGATAGTTTTGCTTTATAAAAGCGATAACAAGTTTAATTGATTCCGTCTCTTTTAAAAATAACAAAATTATAACAAATAATAAACACCTACCCTAAACGACTTAAAGAAATAGTTTAATCAAAATTTGTGGAGCCGTTTCCCAGTTTTAACAAGATGACTGATCAAGATATCAATTTTTAAAGTCAATTTTTTAATGAAATATACAGAATTTGGCACAATCATTCTTGAAGATCACAAATACAGCTATGAACTAAAGCGATTCTTTACTCCGAATTCAAAAATATAGAAATGGACGCCCGCGACTCCGTCCGCGTGGACTGCAGAAAAAACAAAATATCAAAATTATCCGGGATGAAAATAGGCATACAAAAAGAAAGGATTTTCCGGAATTCCCATGGGAACGGGGAAAAACAGGTAGGTACTCTGCAGTTTACACGGACGATGTCGTGGGTGTTCTTAGTCCTTAAAATGCTGCATACGTAGTTTGATATACAGTTAAATATTCAATTGTCAACAAAACTCATTGGCCAGGAAAAGTCGCTAACGCCATCTATCCATGTGATGTGAATTATACTACTGTTAACCTATCACAAAATATCCCCCATTTTATGAAAATTGCAGACGTTGTCTGTAACCGTTTTAGCAGAGGGAACCATAATAGATGGTAACATTATATTTTTTATCTACACACTGCGGAGTCGTTCTTGAACCTGCTAGTGAAAACATTTTGGTCATCCTCAATGTCAGTGTGTAGTGTTATCGGGGTATTAAATGCCTACCAGATTCAGATGATATACAGGGTGATGTTGGAAAGTCAAGTTGATAAGTCAAATAATTGATTAACGTTCACGTTGTTGCTGTGGCTAATTTAATTTGCCTTAACATAATACCTATACATCCGTCTGTGTTCTCGAAATAGGGTGGCCAGAACTGTAGGATCTTAAAGGAGATCCGACATCCACGTTTAGCATAACGGGCCGGAAATAGATGTAAATGGTCAGTGATAAAGTGACAAGTTTACTTACCTCCGGAGAGATATTTTTTTTATTAAATATATATAGAAGCAAAACGCTTAGTACGAGTTTTCGGCACTTCAACTGTGAACCGGTGTCACCTTGACGTTTCCCTGGTCGTGCGGTGGTAGAAGGGTGCTGCCGTTATGCTGCCTAGGGGGCCGTCTCAGCATAGGAATAAAGTATAAAATAGCTTAGATTAAACTTAATCTTGGCCGGGAATTGAACCTGGGACCTCTCGTTTAACTCCAGCGTTATTTACTAGAAACGGTCAAGTTTCAGCGCGTTGATGTCGTTTGTGAAGGCAGCTTTAACGCTCTGTAACCATGGAATACCTTTTTAAATACTTCCTCCTAATTTTTATATTTCTTTATTCATATTTTTTCTAGATAAAACTGATATGGATATATTTTAAATTTTTTTCTCCGTTCTATGGACTGTTTGTTGAGGAAAAACATTGTTTCATCTAGTAAGTGGACTATTTCTTATTTCTGTCAGCGAACAAAGCCGTGGTGACAAGTATTAGTCGATTATATAGGTACAATCTAGAATAATTATAGTAGTTTACAAAATAACACTGAATTTTATTACGAAAAAGATAAAACACCCTATATATAGAGCTCCGTTATCTACATATTTGTGTAAATATACTTTAATTTGGTCAATGTTATTTTGGTTAAATAAATTTCTTTTCGATCCGAGATATAGCGTTTCTAGGCTAATATTTAATTGTTGATTTATTTTTATTAAGTAATTTTACTTATCGTTGCGCAAGAGTGCATTAAGTTACGTTTACTTACACGTGTAAACTTTCTTGGGAGATATGTCGATTAAAAATTTTAATTGGTTTTCGGATTAGCAGCTATGTATTTATGGTTGTTTGCTAGGTGCTTGGATCTGGCTTCTCATTGCGACAGTAGTGTCTTGTGTTCGTGATCATGAGTCGGCAGATCAGAGGGTAAGCGGAGGGTGTAGGGCCCGGTGGTGGGCGACCCCTCAATGGAGATAAAAGTTCGTTTCGAATAGTTCTCGTAAATTATTTTGGAAATAACATCTATTGTACTCGTATGCAGTTTGCCACGTGGTGCCGGCAGAGTAGAATTCGTACCACCCCATGCCTGCCCGTGGGTATTGTACGAGGCTATTAAGGGTTTCCGGAAGGTGAGCAGCAGCGCCTCCTGTGTTGACAACATAGTCCAAAAATTAGACTGCGGTCACCAACCCGCCTGCCCAGCGTGGTGGGCAAAAACCCTCCATGGCAGTAGCCTTGTGGCGTGCTCTGGGGGAGGCATACGTCCAGGTGGCCACGAGCAGGTGAGGTTGATGAGGGTCCTAAATAAGTCCACCAATGCCCCTAAAGGCCTAATCTATTAAATTAAAATATTAGAATTGGCCTTCTGCCCTATTCTGTAGTAGAACATGAATTAGCACATCTCGTCTAGACTCAAACTAGACTTATTATTAGTTCACTAATTGTGTATGTATCGCAAACTAAGAAATAAATGACTAATTAGGTACCTAGAACCTAGAGCGCGTTTCATTACAATAAATTTCTCATATGATGGCGCTAGTTGCTTTATACAGGATAACAAAAAGGGTTTGTTAAGCGGAAAGCTATGTGAAGAGAACCTCACTGTAGAGAACCTCTCCTGAAAATTTGAGACTCGAAATCGCATGTTTATTTTTCCCAATAGTATGGAGAATTTTTAAATATCGCAGGAATTTTCATACAATCTTGAAAAATAAACATGTGATTTCGAGTCTCAAATTTTGTGGATAGGTTCACTACAGTGGGCTACTCACATAGCTTTTCGCTTAACATACCCTTTTTGTTACACCCTGTATACTAATAGCTCCCGGCCGATTTCGGCCACGGCGAGTATATTCAGCTCCGATGGTGTCGCTAATGTGCTCGCATATGGCTAAAATATCCAATTTTGTTGACAAAAATCCGCAGACATTGCGGACAGGCGAGCACACCATCAACATAATTATAGGTTATTGCCGCAGGTGGTCGGGCTTTCTTAAGATCCCGTTTGGTGTCAAGATCTTCTTGCCGTTGGATCTCAAAGTCATCGACTTTGGATCTGACTAAAGCCTAGTTCGACTAGGCTAGTAATTTAGTGGCTAAATGTGTGCGAACCACAAAAAATTAGTGAAGTAGTTTAGTGAATGATTAAGTCGAGTCGATCCATTTTACTTTATTTTTATCGGGCGAGTAACGCCTCCCACCACGCGTCCGTGTTCACTGGTTCACCGGCTAAATAAATGCGAACTTGTCGATTTAATCAAGTTTATTAGTTTCCACAAAAACTCACAGAACTTTCGGACATTCTCAAACTATCGAAGTAGTATTTGGGTTATTTTTATGCTAATTCTTTCAGAAGAGTTAGTAGCACCTAGTTTATCTCTTCTATAGATCCATTTTCGTACCCATAGCTACGTTTTATTAATCACACAAATTTCCTCATCCACCTCTTCTAAAATAGCCGTTACGATTAGCTTAAACAATTTATTCACTTTATTACGTTCAGCCTGTTCACCTTGCAAGACACCACACTTGTGTACTGTACTCGACCGTAATGCGAACGATTTCTGGGCAGTAGCGAGTAGAGTAGTACTAGCCTAGTAGGCAACTAAGCAACTAACATTGCTGGACTGGACTTAAACATACTAGCCTAGTCCGAACAAGGCTTAAGGCTCTTCATTCTGGCCGCATGGCCTCTCCCACTGCAAGCGCTCCAAGCAACACTCGTTTCATGTGCCTTTTAAGCACATCCTTATACCTGAGGAGTTGACCACCTCAAGTTCAGTGTAAAAGATGTGCTTAGCCACTCGCTGTTCCGACATCCGTGAAACGTGTCCACACCACATACATACAATATATGACATATATATATACATATATGCAGGACCGCGAAAATCCAACGGTCATGTTTAGAATAACGGCACCCAGATGTAAAAGTGACAAGCTAGATCAGTGGTTCCTAAAATTGGTCTATGTGGACCCCCAGGGGCCCACAAGGGACTCGATGGGGGTCTACGTGAAAAAATGGGATTTCACAATTAATTTGTATGTGTTGTAAGTATGTAGGGGGTCTACCAGAACCAGTTAACTTTTGAAAGGGGTCTATGAAAAATGAAAGTTTGGGAACCCCTGAGCTAGATCATCACCTGAGAAGACGCCCCTGACTGCCATAAGCGCATTTACATTTAAGCCCATTCTAGAGATCATAAAGAATCTCGGTTTTTTTCCAAAAGAGGATGGGAAAATATCCCCATCGACCAAAAACGACCTGACTATATTGTTGGAAAGCTCTTTTTGTGACTGAATTTAATTTAATTTTTAAATTTTTAATTTAATTATAAATAATTTAATTATTTTTACACTACACAACACATTAACCTAGTCCAACATTATGATCCCTAAGGTCTTGCGTCGTGGGTACTAAGCAACGGTATATAAATACATCGATAAGTATAGAAACATCCATGACTCGGAAACAAACATCAATATTCATCAAATCAATGTTTGCATCTACCGGGATTCGAACCCAGGACCTATGGCGTCGCAGGCAGGGTCACTACCTACTAGACCAATCGGCTGTCATGATTGTTCATAATTGTTTCTATATTGGGCGATTCTAAGTAAAAGAAGAAAACATTTTGTGATTTTTGAAATTTCACACAACGATTTGAGAATCACTCCTATAGTAACAATTGATAGTCGCAAAAAGATCTTTCCAACGATATACATCTGATCGTTATTAATCGGTGGGGACCCTTTTCATACATTTTTGCCCATCATCCTTTGAAATTTTGTATGAAAACAATTGCGTCAACAAATCTAAAACATGCAAAAATTCTCTCGAGATTCGTTATTGGAGTTGGCTGTTAGTCGACTCACGCGTACATACATGGATCGAGATTCAGCTGATACTTCTATTCCAGTGAAGTCCCGGATCAGCATGAAACCAACGAACGGATAGAGTATATTTTAATTGTAAAATTTAGTCGTTTTTAATTTGGTTTAGTTTAATTTATTCCTAATTTAGCCCTGTTCACTAAAATACATCAGCTGCATCTCCTTCTGTGATATTGTAAGAGTCGATTAAGGGTCGATTAGTCGGGCATCAACGTAGGCGATACATCTGTTTATATCTGTCCACGCCATGCCAAATGTGGATTTGGGAACTCTTTAATGATCCTGCGATCGGGATTCGGGAAGACGGCCTTGTTTATATGTATGTATGTTGGAGAATCACAGACCTATTTCATTTACGAGTACAAACATCTTATTTAGAGCAGACCTTGACTTGCTTATGAAATTAAATAAACTAGCAACCGGATATTTTTAATCATTAACTAGGTAATCGTTTGTTACTATAAATATATTTATTTTATGTCTGTATTTATTTAAGTGAATAACTTGATCTCTAAATAATAAATATATTATTCAAATTAGTTCAGGATGGATGAAATGGCGACAGGTCACGGGAGTTACATGCGATACCCGGATGCCATTAAAGCTAAAGGGTAAGGTGTACAAGACCGTATTCGACCTGACGTCTTGTATGGATCTGAATGCTGGGCCGTAAAGAAGAAGGATGAAAATCGACTGCATGTAAGCGAGATGAGAATGTTGAGATGGATGTGTGGAGTTACAAGAATGGATAAAATAAGAAATGAGTATATAAGAGAAAGTCTGAAAGTTGCGCCGATCACAGACAAGTTACGAAGTAACCGTCTGTCTTGGTACGGTCATGTAAAGCGACGCACAATGTTCCGAAGACCCCGAAAAATGGACATCTCTAGCTGTTCCCGTATATCGACGTAGTTCGACGAGAGAAATAATTCGCTAGAACAAATTACCTATCAATTATTGATAGTTTCAGAGAAAAAAATTATTAAAGTAGCCAGTTTTTGGTGGGTCGAAAAATGAAAAAAATTGTATTGTATTTTTATTAATGGAGTTTGACACAAAATTTATTCATACCATAATATTTCATCGTATTGCGCATATTTCAGTCTAAATTACAATCATCTATATGCAGGTGACTTAAAGAAATTTAAAAAAAATCAAATTTTAGGTAATATTTTTTTAAAAGAAAAGTGCACAATTACAGCACGTAATTTTTTATACTAATAATTACTAATAGATTCGAGATAATTATTAACGACGGACGGACAGACACACGATGTCTATCTACAGAAAAAAAACCAGCACCATACCTCGTGGATAACTAGAGATATTTGCGATTTCATATATCAGTGTCTAGGTACATATTGCGCCGACCCCCAAACAAATGGGAACAGGGCAGGAAGATGATGATGATGAGTTTCTTGAATACAGCGACAGGGCTCTTTCATACCGGTCCCTATCTACTATGACATGTGAAAGATTGTGTGAAGGGATCTCTGTTATCTGTTACTCTTCCACGCAAAAACTGTCGAACTAATTTCGATGAAACTTGACAAAAGGTGATAAACTTATTCATACAATCTTGAAAAATGAACATGTGATTTCAAATGTTTGTGGTTTAGGTTACTGTATATCCATAGGTCGCTGGTTCATATCCGGCTCGAAGGACCAATGTTTGGGTGGACTTTAGGTTATTTCGTAGGTCGCTGGATGGTTCTTGGTGGAGATAAAATGACAAGACTAGGAAAAACCTTAAGAGAATTTATTGTGCTTCAAATGAAACTGAAAGAGAGAGAAAGTGTTGCCACAAATCATCACAAATATCTTATAATTTTAATGTTGCCAACAATAAATCGCAACAATGATAACCGTCCAAATTCCACTGTTTACACCGTTTTTAATGATTCAACAGCGATCTTTGAACTCTTGAATCATCGTTATAGCTAGGAAGTTATCTCTTAGTAGAGAGTTGACGAGGATATAGCCTGGGGATTTTTACTATTAAGCCCCAGTGTCATGTAGACACCATTTTCTTGGACATTCGAGAGCAATTAACTATATTGTGGCAACTATTGATATTGTATTATTTACTTGTAAAAACTTTAACAATATGTCAAAAATTGCAGTTTACACATGGTTTAGCTTAGACCATGTCAGTCATTTGCTGCTTCCGTAAAATTGTATAACAGGCAAGAAAATGGTATTATGTTAAAGAGGCTGTAAATTGTTCGTTTTTGTCGTTCTTTTTTTGCCGTTTACAGAGATGATTAATGAAAGCGAACATTTTAAAAGGAACGCAACCCAAGTCGTGGTTTTTGAGATTTATGTCTCTTAGATTCAACCACGAAAAAAAAAACGGCAACTGTGCTAATGGAAAATATCAAAATTATCCGAGATTAAGGGATACGCTCTAGAAATACGAACTAACAAACTTTACCTATTTCATAGACTTCTGACTCATTTCTAACGACAAATTTTCAATAGGTTATTGATTATAGTGTACTAACCTAAATGTCAGTCCAAAGTTCAATACTTGGCTGATTGCCGTTATTATGTGATGCACCCTGCTATACATTATAATATAAAGGACCAGCCTCTGGTGCTAAGAGCTTTAAAAAGCCATTAAGAATGACTTGGAAATATTTTCCTCAGTTACCGGTCGCTTGAGTTTTGTATATTGTGCTCGAAAATACTGCCTAAAATTATATCTAAAATATTAATTTCAATTATTTTTCATTCAAGTATGTATTATGTGTTTAAAAAGGAAGTGAAAAAAATCACGCTCGCTACGCTCGCGCCCTCTTTATTTGTAGGTATGCTTAGAACATTCGAAGCTTATATTTCTTAATCACGAACGCCTAAATTCTATTTATATAATGCGATGCACGTACCTACATTGCACAAAGCACGTTGGACGATAAAGACAACCAACGAAATTTGTTATGACCATGTTATGACTAATTAAAAATGTGCCAAAAAACTTGAGCCGATGTACCCAGTAGCGCCGATTTGGCGCTGGGTTTATTATAAAAAGTGTTATCAACCGTTGAACCACGCCGGTCGCTCGCGGTCCTTGCATGCAGGGGTCAGAAGTGCAGGCGAGCAGACGGCCTATAGACGGCAGATAACTCCCGGATGTGCTCCTCATACTGTCATAGAATACGCGGCATACGGCACGTCAACCGTACTAATTAGTTGCCTGTTAGGTAAACTGAGGTTTTATCATGTTTGTCGAAAATTTGGTCTCAATCCACACTCATAATTATTTATAATGAAGATTGATTTTTATTTGAGAGGTTTTCGCAGGATGGGGTCTGATTTTGAAAAGGTTCGAAATACTTTGGAGACGTCTTGCCTTCGCTTAGATTAATCGCGACATTTGTTTGAAACTCGTTTAAAAAAAGTTAAGCACACTTTCCCTTACCGCATAACTCTTCTAAAGGTAAAAAGTTTAAAATATAAAATTACCTAGGTATACTTATAAAACTCATTAGTTACCCAAAACAACTGGGCATCTGCTTTATGGCAAGAAATATTCCTTTGAATAGTTAAGGGAAGCACTGACAAAATTTTCCGGAGACAGGAAAAACGGAAATTCTTAAGCGCGGACATAGACGTGGACAGCCGCTCATGAAATTACAAATTGACATAAATTTAAGATGATTCAAATCCTCCAAGATTGTGTAGTAAGGAGATTAGTAATTGCGTAGGTTAGGTATATAACCGCTGTACCACAGTCTAAAGTACAAAGTTAATTCAGAAAATCAAAACTACGAAAACACTATAGGCCTCGTTATTTACATAGTTCAAATTCAGAACAGGTGATATCGCCCACCGAGGTCTACACCCTCCGCAGACCCTGATTGACCACTGATCTGATTACGATCACAACTACATTGGTGTTTTTTGCCAATTTCCAGCTTCCTTGGAAATTGTCCATCAGTAAAGCCCCCTTACATCATACCATTTTCTTGAACATTCAAGAGCATTTATTGATATGCCATTATTTACTAGTATAACTTGAACAACCATGCCAGTCATTTGTTGCTTCAATAAAATTTATGCAACAGTTGCCTGTTCAAGGTACCATGTAAATGAGGCTGCTCAGGAAAGGAGGAGTTTTATAAAGTAGTTATATAGTCATGTTTGCTTTACATAGATTTAAGTTAGTTATAACTTTACCCTTAATAAATTAAATGTTAAAATAAATGTCTGCGACATTGAATTTTTACTGATAAGTTTCGAAAGGGATGCGTTATTTTTATTTTCACTTTGATAGGCCCTTCCGATGCGAACAGTATCCGGGCGATAAAGGATAAAATTATGTTTGTTTATATTTTCAGCTTCTAATTGCATTTTAATAACTGATTAGACAAGTTAATTTCCACTATGTTTACTGTTACTTAGATAGTGAGAATTATGTCATGATTATGTCATTATCATTATAACTGTCGATGATATTAAATACATACATTTAATAACGAACTTAATGTATGTGGAGGAGGCGAAATGGAACGTATTTAGAGATTTGTAGTCTCTGCCTACCCTACTGCTACCGGGCCTTATGGGACATAGGCGTGAGGTTATGTTTGTATGTATAGGTATGTATATGATATTAAATGGGGCACCAGTTGCTAAAACAAGATTTTACGCGTGTCCGTGCTATTTTTAAAGTTGTTGACTTTGATAAAGCATTTGACTGCGTTAGCATTAATTCGCAATGTACTCGATTACGTAATGTCATTTGATCCGATTGAAGTATTATTAATAATTGTTATTATAAGGTGATTTTAGAGAAATGATTCAAATGCCTTCGATAAGGTAAAATTTATTTGTTTATGTGTTCTTTTCTGAAATATTTATGAGGTGTTCAACAAGGTTCTATTCTAGGGCCCATTGATGATACTCGTATATAAACTAGCCAATATCTACGTTTTCTTCTCGACAAAATTAAAATATGTTTAACGTATAATAGTAACAATAAAATATACATACATATACATACATTCATAATAATCACGCCTCTTTCCCGGAGGGGTAGGCAGAGATCACGGATCTCCATTTGCTACGATCCTGACACACCTCTTTCGCTTCATCTACTTTCATGACATTTTTCATGCACGCTCGTCGGTTTAGGGTACTCTTGACCTGACCTTTCTTTAGAATTTCACCAATTTGATCGGTGAAAGTCCGGCAAGGTCTTCCCCTTCCAACCCTTCCATCCACTCTTCCGTTGTACACTTTCTTTGTCAGTCTACTTTCACTCATCCTCTCCACATGCCCAAACCACCTCAACATACCCTTCTCAATTTTCGTCACCACGTCCTCATTTATACCACACTTCTTTCTGATCACCTCATTTCTTATTCTATCTTTCAAAGTGACTCCACACATACTTCTCAATGCTCTCATTTCCACTGCATTCACTTGACTTTGATGTTTTGGTTTCTGCCATACCCAACTATTACTTCCATACATAAGAGTCGGCACCAAAACACCTCCATGAACAGCCAGACGTGCCGCTTGCGACACTTTCTGGCTACTCATAAAAGAATTAAGTGCCCCATTCACCCGGTTCCCAGCATTCACTCTCCTTGCAATATCTTTGTCATGCTTACCATCCCTTGTAAACAAAGTCCCCAGATACACGAACTCAGTCACTTGCTCCAATCTTTCTTCGCCAATCATTATTTTGCAATTCGCCATTACCTCATCCTTTTCAAAAACCATCACTTTCGTCTTACTTACATTCATCTTCATCCCTTTACTTTCAAATGATCCATGCATTTTTGTTACCATCTCCTGCAACTCCTCCTCCGAAGACGCAAGCAAAACCATGTCATCGGCATAGAGAAGGCATTTGACAAGTAACTCATTCATTCTTAGACCACAAACATCGTCTTTCAAACTTTGCAAATACAATAAAATATAGTTACTTAAATTTAACAATTTTTATATGGGTATCTACTAAGTAAGAAACTGTTTAAACTGTAAAGTTATTTGAAACATATACTTGATTATTATATAATTTAATGCTTGGTTGGGATTTAAACCCACCATTAATTTCTGTTATTAATGTTCTCATTTCGACTCTTTCTCTCTTTTCCAGTGGAGTACGTAGACGCGGAGTACAGCTTGTGGCTGACATGGTTCCTCATGCCCGTGATCGTGACTTTCCTCCTGCCGGCTGTGATCATTGTCCTCATCTACATGAGTAGCATCATATTCTACTTGTACAGACTTTATCGGTAAGTCTTTCTTATCTATATTTCTTCTTGCGTTTTTGTATTGCCGTTTTAGCTGTTCCCGCGAGAGTTACGGTATGTAATATTTGAGATTTCTACCAGCTAACTAAAGAACAACGTGATAAAAGATAAACGCGTATAATGTCATTTTAAGCTTGATGGTCATTTTATGTGGAATTTTTTTTATCTATTCTCTTTGACCCATTATAATTTATTTATCTTAATGACTATGGAGTAATACCAGAGAGCACAGTTGGTAATAACTGGAAAAGTATGCAATTTATGAATCTAGGTACATATATATAAATACACATACATATAAAATTGATTATTTCGTTAACGGTTCTTTAGTGGTTACGTTTCGGCTGATCATTTTTGCGGAATTGCCACCCTGTGCCATAATTTGCTTGGTTGACTGCAATGTTAACTCGAACGAATAGCAAACTCACTTAGTATATAGATAGCCTATACCTCCAAAAAGGTCATTGTCACAAAACATGAGGTAAATATAGATAAATTCGCTTTTGTAATGTTTGGTTTGGAAGCGTTATCGGTGTCCATTTATTGTCCGAATGGTTATGATCATCTCTTAAGGTGAATGCACATTGTCATGTGTTGTTTACTGTCAAAGGCCCAAAAAATGGGAAACACACTTTTTTTCATCATCATCATTTTGAAGTCACCATGAGGAGTCCACTGCTCAAAATAGGCCGCCTGCCGTTTGGATTCCTTTGGGCTATCGACGCTTCACCGTCGAAGGAATTTCCTCTCTAGTAGTTTTAATAGACAGATATATAGAAAATTCTTTATTGCACTATAAAGTTATACAAAGGCGAACTTAATTAATCACACAAGCGTATATAGATATCGCGTCATTCACAATAAAAACTGATTACTATTGTATACTAAGCACTGGCGGACTAACAGGGGGGCGGTGGGGGCGGTCCGCCCCGGGCCCCACAACTGAGGGGCCTCGGATTGGCATATTTAAAAAAAAAATTCCTTGTCTACTCAGACAATGTTATTTTAACATAATCTACTGTAATTAAACCATTCTTCCGATCATTTACCATAATAAGTAAACGGTGTAGGTACCTAATTCATCTAAGTTCATAAGATTCATAACCAGAGGTCGGAATTAGGTAGTCATTTATGTACTTGCATCGAAATGTTGATATTAATGTGGACCTTCCCAGGATTTCTAATGGATAGTTTCTATCTATCTGCATTTGTTTAATTCAGTAAATCTGGAGGGCGGGCGCCAGGGGGCCCTAAAATTAAAGACCGCCCCGGGCCTCAAAAAGTCTTAGTCCGCCAGTGATACTAAGCAGTTTGATTTATAAGGTCTATCCCTTTTAGATGCATGCAGTTAGTATTTCACAAATTACGAGGCGTGTCCTCTTTTCTCTCCTTACCGGGAACGATGGCACTTGATTTATGTCATCAGGCCCGGTAAACATGTCACCGGGCAAGACAAAGCTTTTTTTTTCCATGTGGCCCGTTGCCAAATGGGGGATACACTCATTTTTATGAATAAAAAGTCGTTTCGAAGCCTACCAGTGTACCCTTACTTTAGCCATTACCTGCCGATAAAAAACTATAGTTAATTAACCTTATCTAAATATAATTAAATCCGGCTATCGAAGCACTTGAAGTAAATAATATTTAATTGTTTAATTGCTCTGTGAAAGATAAACGGTCCACCTATTTGTACCTAAGGTGCAAAGCTCGCATTCCGGAGGTGGGAGGTGCTGATAGCTCCACGAATATGCTCGTCTAATGGAGTTAGGACCCACTGCTTCATCATCACTACATATTATAAAACAAAGTTGCTTCCCGGTCTCTCGGTCGCTATGTGTGCTTAGATCTTTTAAACTACGCAACGGATTTTAGTGCGATTTTTTAAAATAGATAGAGCGATTCAAGAGGAAGGTTTATATGTAAAGTATTAGCTTTGCACCCGTGCGAAGCCGGAGCGGGTCGCTAGTGTATGTATATGTGGAACTATACCGGAGCCTTGTCCCCAGAATGCGCGTGGTTGGTGGGGTGGAACGAGACTGGAAATACGCTGCTCGGCTCGCGGTCTGCGCGCTTTGGGACGCACACGGCTGGCTGTGGCATGGTGAGTATGGATGTCTTGCTTCTATTTGACCAGACCGGCCCCCTGATTACCTAATTTACAATAGCGAAGCCGAAGCAGCGCGATAGCAAAAATTGTACAATATTCAAGTTGAAATGTCAAAATTCCTTTGAAATTCATTTTACGTAATACGAATTTGATAAGCAATCACCGAATTTTGTAATATAAATGCTATCGCTTTGCTTTTGCTAGATAGGTAATAAGCGGGCCGGCTACTAAAAATCGCGCGTAAAGTTACAACCTTGTTACAGTCGATTTTTTACAGAAAAATAAATTATAAAATAATTAATAAAGAAATAAATGATAATATACCGTGTATGCAGTAAAATTGTGGAACTCTGCCTCACACCATGAGAGATTGCCAAACTGTCGCTACATCTAAAGCATCCCCGAGACGGTCAATTGCGATTGACAATGTTTACGTGAATGACGCCAATTGATACGAAAATTGACCGTTTACGCATAGCAATTGAAGCCATTGTCAATACGACTACGTTATTGACCGCAAATGATGAAAATTTTGAATGAAGGCAATTGACGCGCCGTGTATTGACAGACATTGACGGCAATTGACAATCGTTTTGTTATTTATAATCGCGCCACCGAACATGGAGGACGTGTCGGAACACGAACTCGACGTGGCGTTAGCCGCTGGCGCCGATATTACAGAACGCGATTTTACATTACTTTTAATATCGCTATATAGAGATTATCCTGTCTTGTGGAAAGTAAAAAACAAAGACTATCTAGACAAAAACAAACGGTAGACTGCGTTAAAAAATATTACAAAATCATTGCGGAATTCTTTGTAAATGCTCATGAGTGAATCTATATCTTAATTTGTACCATTCCTTGGACCAACGTCTGGTTTTTTTTTCTTTTTTTTTAGAAACAGCAAGAGTTATTGCCAAAAACGTCTGTGTTTGAAATCATTATCCTCTTTAATTTAAAAATCAACACGACTTTGCCGCGTCCCCATTGAGCGACAACCGACAACTGAGGCATGCGCGAATGATGCGCATTGATAGAAGCTTCAATTGCCCGTCATTTGAAACGATCATTCACGTAAAACATTGTCAATCGCAATTGACCGTCTCGGGGACGCTTAAGAAAAGGTTAAAGAACCACTACCTCTCGCTTCAATAGAAATGAGTCTGTCTGTTATATGTATATTTAATTAATAGATATTTATGTATGTTTATGTAGGGATATTTTATTAATTTTATTGATTAGATTAGGGTATCTATTTGTTAAATTCAAATTTTATTATATATTCTGTGTACACGCATATCTACCTTTTATATTTAATTATCACTTTCCCAAATAGTTTGCTGGAAGAAATCTCTTTCAGAGATAAGCACGCCTTTGTACATTTTCTTTCATAATTTCTGTCTGTATGTAATTATATGTGTACAATAAAGAATAAGAATAAGAAATATCTGTCAAATTTAACTGTGAATAGCTTATACCTAGTTTAAAGCTTTTTATTAGTATGGCCCAGAATGTTTAGTGGTCCTGACATCTTACCTGGTAGCGTTTTCGCAATTTTTATGCAAACTGGTTCCTGCAATTTTGATTCTCAGTATCTTATGTTAGCTGATTCTGACTAAGGAAATCAGTCCACCTAGTATGACCACGCATCTCGTATCGTACGATACGATATACCATAACATAGCCAGCCGCCATGTTAAATTTTGTATAGAGACGATACGATATCCACGTTGCGTGGTCATGCTAGGGGGCTGGCTATTGAAAAATCTACCCTTCGTGGCATAGTTACCTCCTCTATAGAGTGCGTTTCACATGGCGCTAGCGATTAAATGCATACCAATAATGTTAGTTCCGAAACCAGGCATAGAAATTATTCTATAAAATGGACTCAAGCTGAATTTGTATGTGTATACTTAATTATCTGGCTGGGTATTGAAAATCAGCTTATTACATGAAAAAGGTATAAAAGAGGCGGTGGGCCTATGAACTGAGTCGCGTGGCAATCGTGAGGCCATGACGTCATGATAGGGGCGGAGCTTCAGCGTCAGTGTAACGCAGTAGCTGTAACCACACGCTTGTGCTCCGAAATGTAACCGTATTAAAATTACAAAGACACTAGCGCTTTTATCAGGGTACTTTTTTTTACTAAAACGTAGTATATTGCCATCTAGCGATGAGTAATTGCACTAGTAATAATGAGCATATTCCTATGTAATTTCTATGTAAATGGGCAGGACAGTGTTCAATGCTCCCCTCGTCCCATACTTCACCCACGCTCCGCGGCACACTATTTTTGTGTGAAAATATACTTAGCCGCTACTCCTCTTTTATTTCTTCTCCATGGCTTATTGTGTTATAGATAGGTGACCATTATCATTTTCTATCCTTCCAGGGTACGACATAAAAGGCATCGAGAACATACCGGACGGTCCGTTTCTTCTGATCTACTATCACGGAGCGCTGCCCATTGACATGTACTACTTCACAGCGAGGATGTTGTTGTTCAAGAGACGGCAAATCCACTCTGTTGCTGACCGGTTTATGTTCAAAATACCAGGTATGTTGTGAACATAGAGTCATCATCATCATCTTCCTGCCCTGTTCGAATATGCACGGAAGGAGATGTACTCGTAGCTGATGTATTCTAGTCTAAGACAACAACCTAAAACCCGAGCTCAGATGAACTTTAGTAAGAAAACAAAATCGCTAAAAGTTGGTGGGTTTGCGAGGAGAGGTCGGCTAGTTCTTACTGGCTAGTTCAAGGACACGTTAAAATTTACAACTTAGTGATTGGTCGGATAAGGGAAAAAGGGGCGGGTCTTATACATATATGCAGTGTCACTACCAAACCTCGGTGGATAAATGTCCCTAGCAAAGCCATCCGTGGCTTCACGAGTATCATACACAATATATAAAACTAGATCTTGTCTATTATTGTAACGTATACATTGCTATGTTATTGTTATTTTATATCACCGTACGTCAAAAATAATCGAACGGTAGATAGACTAGTAATTAAGATAAAACACATTACGTGTCCAGGATTAGTTTCCTCGTGATTTGTGTATTAACACGATGGCTAAACAAATCATGAATGACACCGTGTTATGTAAAGGGAAAAGCAGTTTGAAATTTTGCGTCCACTATGCCCTACACCCTCCACTGACCCTCGGATTGATAACTTATTGCGACAACAGGCACTTGCATATCACAATCGCCATACTAGCATGCAAGACGATAATTGCACCATCCGAAATCAAAACTAGATGTTTCGCCAACAACCGTGATCCTCGTAACCACTAATTACTATGAGACTAGTATTAAAAATATATAATAATTACCCACCATTATTTATATTTCAAATAATATATACTATTTGTGCACACAAACCAAATAGTATTGGGTGAATTAGTTAAATTTAGAAAAAATTCAAAAATTCACAAAATAGTAATAGTAAAGAAAACAAGGAGATGGAAAACATATTCCATTGCCCACAAAAACAAAAATTGTTATTGACATTGACAAGCCACTCATTCTAAGTTACTGTTTATTTATTTATTCTATTTATTTATTTATTTTAATGAACAGGTTGAATTTTTTCCGCTATTGAACTCATTGGTGAATAAATAAATAAACAGTAACCTTAAATGTAGTGGTTTAATCAATAACAACAATGGAATATGTTGTTCCATACATCCTTGATTTTTATTTTTGATTTGGTTTGTGTGCACATTTTTTATCATCAGGTTCATAGTAATTATGATCCTGAAGCCACGGTTGTTGGCGAAACATATGTAGATTATTTATCTAGTTTTTGATCGGAATGGTGATGTATCGTCTTGACACATGGCGATTGTGTTGCAAGTGCCTGTTGTCGCAATTAAGTTATCAGATCCGAGGGTCAGTGGAGGGTGTAGCACCCACTTCCGTTTAACGCCTAATACAATTTCATATTTTGACGTCATTAAATAGGTTAGGTAATTATTACGTACTACATGTACGTAGGTATATAATTACATTTCATCATTATTCTTCAAATATTATTAATGATAGCTTAAATGATAGAAACGAATTACTGTCGGCCAAATTCAATACGAGAGATCAAACAGAATCTCGGATTTTTTATTCCTAATTTGAAATTTTGTATGAAAACAATTCATGTTTGACCTTTATCAACGCAATAGAACCCAAAACGATGATTTTTGGAATTTTTCTTTGTTTGTCGGTTTGTCTGTGCGTTTGTGCACGCTAATCTCAACGGCTGAACTGATTTCGATGCAGTTTTCAGGAATATATTGTGACAGGTCCCACTTAACATACGGGGTGTTTTTTGGTTGCCACCCTTAACGAAGAGTACGTACTCTATACATCAAATAAAGTAAGTTTATGCCAAAAAAATGGTGGGAAACGATGTAAATTTTTTTGAAAAAAAAATTTTTTTTTCTTGATCGGGCAAAATTTATAGTGTCCAGTGTTTATGCTAGTTTTTTCATAAATAATATTAATTATTTCTCGTGAAAAAATCTTGCTTACATGCGTTAATGTGCATTTATGCAGAAAAATGCAGTCTATTTACTCAACTTTAGACCCTAATATCTTGGAAAACAGACACTTCCCAGGTATGCTTCCATGGAGAAAAATGATCGTGATGACGAGGAGATTCCGTAGTTTTCGGGAATGTTGACGACCAAAAATCATCCTGTATAGGCTACTTTTTATCCCGGATAATTTCGACAGTGAAGTACGGGACAAGGGGAGCATCCTAACACTGTAGGCCTGCCCATTTACATAGAAACCACCTTGTAGTGACTAGCCAAACTACTTGCACAAGCGTGTGGTTACAGCTACTGCGTTACACACACTGGCCCTGAAGCTCCGCCCCTATCATGACGTCATGGCCTCACGATTGCCACACGACTCAGTTCATAGTCCCACCTCCTCCCTCTTTTATACCTTCTCCATGGGTGTAACAGTGTGTCACAGGCCATATAAAATGTATGTGTATGATTTGTACTAACATGCGTGTCGACACTTCGGCGGGTGTTAAATGTGTGTCTAGACCCCATTTCTATCCTCCCCAGGCTGGGCGACGTTACTGGAAGGTCTCTGCGTGATTCCTGGCACAATACAGACGTGCACCGCATTGCTTCGCTCGGGAAACTCACTAGCGATATCCCCGGGGGGCGTTTACGAGGCCCAGTTCGGTGACCACATGTACCGGCTCAACTGGAAGTCTAGGGTCGGCTTCGCTAAGGTCGCTCAGGAAGCTAAAGTGGTGAGTGATTTATTTAAATCTAGATTTATATTATAAATGGTTCACTCAAAATTACAATCAACCATCGAAAAAGCTATTGTCGAAAAATACACATTTTTTACAGATACTGTACCTAAGGCAGATTTTTCTCATATTTAGTTCTAAGTAGAAGTTTTACGAAGTTGGTTTTAAGTTATTTTATTATTTTCTTAATTTAATATGACATAGCTACTCTCGTGTCATTGCCCCTTTCATAAGATACGGATTGTAAGAATAAACGTGAACGCATAAAAAATAAATAACTTAGATTTTTACATGGATAAGAAATGAAAGAGGAGTAGCGGTTAAGTATATTTTCATACAAAAATAGTGTGCCGCGGAGCGGGGGCGAAGTATGGGACGAGGGGAGCATTGAACACTGTAGCCCTGCCCATTTACGTAGAAACCACCTTGTAGTGACTAGTCAAACTACTTGCTAATTATCAATATGGATCAAGATTGTTTTACTAGTGTAATTACTCATCGCTAGATGGCAATATTATACTACGTTTTAGTAAAAAAAGTACCCTGATAAAAGCGCTAGTGACTTTATAATTTTAATACGGTTACATTTCGGAGCACAAGCGTGTGGTTACAACTACCTGGTTATCACTGGCGCA
Organism: Carposina sasakii; assembly: GCA_014607495.2. Classification (NCBI taxonomy): domain Eukaryota; kingdom Metazoa; phylum Arthropoda; class Insecta; order Lepidoptera; family Carposinidae; genus Carposina; species Carposina sasakii. The sequence continues at coordinate 3,579,892 of CP053170.1, forward strand.
GCAAGCTCCGCCCCTATCATGACGTCATGGCCTCACGATTGCCACACGACTCACTTCATAGTCCCACCTCCTCTTTTATACCTTCATGGATTTTTAGATCCACACATACAGGGTGTAACAGTAGGGGTATGTTAAGCGGAAAGCTATGTGAATCGAGCTTTAAATTTTGGGAATAGTTTATAGTGTGCTATTTTTATAGCATGTCGCTTAACAACTGTTACACCCTGAATATGGAACGTTTATACATTTAAAATTACAGTAAACTATGCTACGTTCTTCTTGCATATATAAAAACACAATCTCAAATGTAACCTGGTATTAAAATCACAGCAAGTTATGCAATGTTATTATTTATTATAAAACTTATATATAAATACACAGTCTTACAGCCTCTTTAACCTAACCCTGTAACAGCCAATAGTGCCGATGTTCACGGAGAATGTTCGCGAGGCATTCCGCACAGTGGGCTGGTTGCGAGGCATTTGCCTGCGAATCTACGCGGCGACGCGAATGCCGCTCGCGCCGGTCTACGGCGGGTTCCCCGTCAAACTAGTGACGCACATAGGACCGGCTATCGACTACGATCCCAGTTTGACGCCCGAGATGTTACAGAAGAAGGTACTTATAGCATATCTCTTAATTTAATAATTCGCCTTTTTGCATTAAATCTGTATAATATCTAAAGAGTTACAAACTATATTTTTCAGGAGATTGCGTAAAGTAATTCACGTTTAATCTTAATGAGTTACTCATTATTTGAAAACTGTACTGTACACTTTAAATGCGAAAAGGCGAACTGTGCTAAAGCGTGGTTGTACTAATAAGTACGTCAGCTGCATCTCCTTACGTGCACATCGTAAGAGTTGAGAGTCGACTAAGGAACTCGGAATTCGATGAGCCAGCAACCGATCCCGCTATGTTTTTTTTTTTTTTTTTTTTTATTATATAATATAGGTTTTTTTTACAATTTTAATGAAGGGTCACATAATCCCTGGGTGGTTTATGCGTGACCCTTGTCCCCCACCACTTATATCTAAGTACTTATTAATACTACTTACTTTCTATTCCTCGTTACATGTGGGACCGGTTTTACATTGTTGTAGGAAATACTTTTTTAATATCTGTTTATGGTTGTCCCCGCACAGGGACTCAATGACCTCATATGGTAGCTCATTGAGTACCCGCGGCAGCAAGCATGCGTCAGTTCGCCTGCCGTAATTGTTATTGAATCGAGGAATCACAAATGTAGGTATATAAGATAGTGTTCGTAATGAAACTGGCCGCGTACGGCGTGTTAAATTAGCAATATTTAACTCTTGTTCGCACAATATCAACAACTTTGTTTTATTGTATATGTCAATGACTTTACAGTATTCAAATAGTGCTTTATTATTCTCTTAGAAACTTATAATTGTTAAACTTAGCTCTAGGCCTATGTCAATCTGTGTACTCCCATATAGGTAGGTAATATGCAAATGCTCAAGAACATTGGTTACGTGAAGGAGTAACAAACAAACAAGCCGTTTCAGAGATTAGCCGGAACATACAGACAGACAGACTGGCAGGCAGACAGGAAATAATGGTATATGTGCCAAATTTCATAGCTATGTTCATCCGTTGTGGCGATTGAGTGACTGCGTTAGAGGCGTAACAACTATACAGTAATCTTGAAAATGGGTTTGACAATTCTAACAGTATCTGATTCATTGAACAGACTCTGATTCCACTGTGACTAATTTAAAAAAATCTAATTTCTAGGTCGCAAAATCAATAGAAGACTTAGTAGAAGAACACCAGAGAGTGCCCGGAAACATACTTCTAGCTCTCACGCAAAGAATAATTGACATTCCCAAAACGAAGACGAAAGCTGTCAAAAAGGCGCCAGTGTCAAACGGCAATTGTCACAACGGTGTCAAAAACGAGACGGACAGCGAAATAGACAAAGCCAAAGTGTCATAATAGTTTAGGTAATGTACATTTGGTTTATTGCTAGCCTATGTATAGTGATTTTCGTTTGTAAGAGTTTCCGACACGTTTGTGTCATTTTTGACATTCTCATGTCGAATGAGATGTGTGTTGTGTCAAAATAGTGCCGATTTTTGTCCAGTTTTGAAAGGTTGTTTGTACGTAGTTTGTGATGATTCCAAGTTATTTCTATTAGTAACCCAAGCAATACTCACGCAATATGTGGGGATTAATCAATGAATTTGTTAAATTATAAATATATCCCACTTCTCTATAGGACCTATTGTTTCGAACGCAACTGAAACTAATTTCAGTGGAATAAGGGTTTTCGCATTTCTTTCTACATCGCCAGATGGCGCTTCATACGCGGGCGGTCTATAGAGCTGTCAAACTCGTACTGAATGTTATATTTTTTACTGAAATTCTTTATTTTTATTATATTCCGAAATTTTCTTAATTTTATTATAGATTGCGGCCTGAAAAAGGTTTCCGCCCCCTGATTACGTAAAAGCCGAAACAAAGCGATAGCGAAAATTGTACAATATTCGCTTTGAAATGTCAAAGTTCCTTTGAAATTAATTTAACGTAATACGAATTTGACAAGCAATCAGCGATTTTTGTACAATTTTCGCTATCGCTTTGCTTTTGCTAGTTAGGTAATAAGGGGGCGGAACATAAGATTGAACTTAAAAACAGGCGCGCAGAGGTCACTAATACTAAAGCTCATTGACGGAGGCCATTTCAGAAAACCCTCATTCAGCGAATGTTAATTAAATCCGTTACTACAGTACAAACTTGTACACACATTGTGAAGCGTTAGGTGTAGGTGTCAAGTGTGCAAGTAAACTCTATGTGTAAAGTCCCATTGATGATACTTCATGAGAATTATTGATATGTCATTATTCACTAGTAATCACTAATACAATATGTCAAAAATGGCAGTTTAGACCATGTCATTTGTTGCTTTAATAAAACTGTATGCAACAGGCAAGAAAATTATGTAAATGAGGCTTGAACAACAGATACTATGTTAACTGCACGTGTAGGTATGAAAGAAGTAGACATTTGGTCTATTTTTTGTTGTTGATACACCTCCCACACACATTTTGTTGCACTTACACCTACACTTAGCAATAAAGCAAGGCTTACATCAATTATATGGTTATATAATCGTGTTTAGTTTAAAAAAAAATTATAATGGAGCCAACTAGCATATTGCATATTGGGGCATACAAAAATAAATGTGTATTACAAAGTGAGAAATTTAGTAAACAAAAAGTACACAGTTACAATAATTACTTTGGTTGCATACATACATATAATCACGCCTTTATCCCTTACGGGGTAGGCAGAGCACCAAGGGCCTTACTTTGGTTATTATTTAATAACTCAGGTTCAAATGTTAAGAATTATCTAAAAAAGATACGCTTTCAAAAGTAAATCGGTACAGATATGTTATCTTTTTAAACTTACCTACTGACGAACCAAACATAATTGTATTTTAAGTAAAGAATTAAAAATTGTATGTACAAATTAAGCTACGCTGACGGTGGTCGGGTTGTGGATGGGAGACCATAAACATACGTAATAATGACGAATACTAAAATAGAATCCTTAAATAGATTATTTTAACCCATACTCTGGAAGAATCCTGTTGATTTGCTAAGTGGGCATATGTATTGCAAAATGGCACTAACTTAATTAACAGTGGGTAGCTCGGTTTTCGTCATTCGATTCATGATTAGGCAATTCTTGTCGCACCTTTGGTAAAACAACGGCACAATTGTCAATAATTGCAAAAAGCAACTGTGGCCTTGTTCTACCGTACAACATTGTACGCTCGTCAGTTTTATAAATACCTTATTTTTTTAAAGTACCTACTGTCGTCGAATGACTTCTACATTTTGTGACACGCTGCATATAACCTATAAATTGTATATATCTGAAAAAATCACATAATCAGATAAATATAATTAAATTTAATGTAATTAATAGAGATTATAAAAATAAACTTTTTGTAAACAAAATACTTCTTTAGAGTTAATTTAAATGTAATAAAATATGCACTATTAAGAATAATGCATTCATTCCTTGTTTAGTTTTTGTGTAAGTCTACCTACATTTTGTTAAAGAAATGTTTAATTGATTTTATTTAGGTACTTATAATTATGTGATGTTAGTGTATGTATGTAGTTATGTGTGTTTGTGCATATCATGAAGAATGTGTTCGATTCTGACACTTAACTATAAACTTAAAATTTGTTCCAGGGTTCGAAGTGATAATTATCATTGATAATTATCACGATAATTATCTTTGATAATTATAAAAATCAAATACTAAAATAATCTAAGTTTATTTACGTATCCAAACGCACTAGACATAAAAAACCTTTCCTACTGACAAGAGAAGTGTGAATTTCAGGAATTTCTCTTTTTTACGTACTTTCTCACTTTTTTTGACGCCATAAAAACAAACTCTGAATTAAATTCTATTTTTCTCATTTAAAATGTATTATTCTTTGCTGTTCGTCTAATAATGCCGAAAAACTGAGACCCTTTTTGAGATAATTAGATTATAATTGAAATAAAGAAAATTTCAATAACTTGATTGACAAATGAGCCAGGATCATTATCGGATAATTATCAGATAAATTATCGGATAATAATCAAGATAATTATCCAAAAAAATATTTATCTTGATAATTTCGAACCCTGATTTGTTCTAACTGCCCTTTTCTATCTCAACCACTTACACTAAGAGTGAAGATGGAAATATATAACTTATTTTAAGTTTATGTTTAAGACTGACAGTCAGAATCGACCATAATGTATAGATACTTAATGTGATAGTTTGAATATAGAAAATTATGATTAATTATCGCTTCTTTGCAAGAACAACGTGATATTTTATAAACCACAACTTTATGAGATGTCACGTTGTTCTCGGAAAGAGGCGTTATTTATACTTAAAAATTACATGGCCACAATAATATAAGAAAAGTCCAAAACTATGTAACAATTTGCCAACAATAATTTGTAATGAAGCGTTTTCTCTAAGCGTTATTTTTATTTGACATACGAAACCATTATTCTTGACATCTTTTTGACTTTACTTTCGATTTCTTCTTAAGTAGGTATGAGGATGTCATAAATTCAACAAATTTTAAGTCAATGTCTAAGTGTATACACATTTTTGTTCAAAAAATTCCAATTTATTATAGTACATTATAAATGCATTTTTATTGTACTATGTTTAGTTATATTAGTTATGTGGTGATAATTGTATACTTATTTATTTTAAGTGTTAAGTTCAAAATGTAGCTTATATTTTTAGTTACTTATATTTATGTTTTAGTGGATTTCGAATAGCGTGGTACCAATCCCCGTACAACTGAATTATATGTACGAATTATTATATTATTTCCGTATAATCATTATAATTTATTTATTTCTGAAAAAACCATATTACCAATAAAACCAATGCGTTATAATACCCATAATTTTAAATAATTCGACTGTGAGCTACTTGGATCTTTTACTTAAGTTATTGTAACGCCCTCTTGCACTAAAACTTTGGATTCGTTTTAAATATCGTCTATCTCTTTCTGATTATATCCTAACAACAAGACAACCTGTGTTATGACCGCGGATTAAACTAAATCTAAGATTAAACTTTTGGTGCAAGTAAGGTTTAAAATGAACACTTAAAATGTATTTAAATCACAAAATAGAATCACTTGCATTTGTTTTATAAGATTTCTGTAGTCGTGAAGTTGTTTGTATCATACGTATACAGGGTGTAACGGAGGCGGTGTGTTAAGCGAAATGTTAATAGAGATAGCCCACTAATACAGAACCTACCTTCAAAGTTTCAGTTTCGAAATATCATTTTTATTATTAGAGATAGTATGAACATTCTTGAGTAGTTTTGAAATCTCTCCCTTCTGTTACACCCTGTATACTTTTAGACATGAATACTTAACAAATTGAAAAGTACCCTTGCTAGTTATATTTTCGAAATTTCCTTATTTTAGGGAGCTAAGTATACAGGGTGTAACAAAAAGGGTATGTTAAGCGAAAAGCTATGTAAATAGCTATCGGGAAAAATAAACATGTGATTTCAGGTCTCAAATTTTGTGGATAGGTTCTCTATAGTGGGCTATTTACATAGCTTTTCGCTTAACATACCCTTTTTGTTACACCCTGTATATGTAATTACTTATCCATGTAGATAGTAAAATACCATGAATGAGCATTTTATACCAAAATCGATGCATTTGTTAGACTGAGTGTATGTTTGTATTATTATATGTTGTCTTTAGCTACGGACAGAATCACTTATATACAAATATAAGGATATATTTTCAATGGAGTTGTCTTTTATTTACATACATACAAGGCCTAATTTTAATCAGGCAGTCCTATCGAGGAATTCTACAGGAAACTACTCCAAAAGTAGCAGGGTAATAGTTAGTAACAAGAGATAACACTAATGTGGGCAAGAAATGGCACAAGAATCGTCGAAATTAAGCATAAAATAGCTCACAAAGTACTAGCATTGCAGAAGGTTGAAAGAGGTTGAGAGATGGTGTCATTAGTCGCGTGCGCAAGTATCGTGAGGAAGAAGGACGCAAGATGTCTTCTCCCTCCCACATATTGTTTTTTTTTTTTATAGTTTATCCCGACGGAATGGCAAGGGGAACTATGTCTATACAGCTTGGCTAACGACATTGGTGTCTTTAGTAGAATGATTTCTGAATTTATGATGGATGGAAACGTTGGGAAAATCAGTGCTTACCGAGAATTTTTAGTCAAAAACGAAGATAATTGCAAAAAGAACTCACAAGCGCATGTAAAAATAATAACTACGGCCTACCCTCATTAATCAAACAATTTAGTATAAACTAGTGAACGCCCGCGACTCCGTCCGCGTGGACTACAGAAAAAAAAAACGAAATTATCCGGGATAAAAAGTAGCCTATATGTTAAGTGGGACCTGTCACAATATATTCCTGAAAACTGCATCGAAATCGGTTCAGCCGTTTCAGAGATTAGCGTGCACAAACGCACAGACAAACCGACAAAAATTCCAAAAATCATCGTTTTGGGTCCTATTGCGTTGATAAAGGTCTCCTATAATATTTTTCTCATATATCTTCCATGTACAGACACCGATCCATTACATTTTTATTATATGTATAGATAAACAGCTACGCTATAATTTTGCTTTCAGAGACATAACCTCAATCGCAAAAAGAATATTGTAATTTCAATATAAACTGATTTATTTATCACAAATATATTCAAACCCAAGATTTGGGGCCAAAGGATTCACTCGTCAGTTACGTTGAGGGCCCTCAGAACTCTGAATCTAGCATTATCTATTTTCTTTGCTTTATTAACATTCATGGTATTCTATATGGTACTATTCTAAGTGCTGTGGATTTTGGTAAATAAAATAAATAAATATATAAAATTCTTATTTTTTATTGTACTTACACAAAAATAACATGCGAAAAACTACAAATGTAAGGTAATGTACAAAGTCGAGCTTATCTATAACAGAGATTTCTTACAGCCAACCATTCTTCATACATAGGTATGGGCGGTATGGGCTATTCATGGTTAGGTTAGAATTACTAAAAAATAACAGAATTACATCTCAATTATATAAAAAATATTTATTTTAAATAACCTAATAATAATATTACATTACACTCATAAATTACACAATTATCTATCCATAATAACTATCATACTATTTGTTAAATCAAATCAACCAATAAAATAGGTTTCAAATAGTTTCAATACTTGCTAATATCTGACAATCCATTTTAATAGAGCTGTTATTTGGATCTGTTGTATTTATAAAACATACAAAATATCTTCCTGTAAAAGAACGAACTCCATATACAGGGTGTAAAAAGACAACGATGTTTTTTTAACACCTCATATTCTTTGTTTAAACAACCATGGGAAACGACAAAAAAATTATGAAATAATATTGTCATTTTATTGCAAGCAATGTATTCGTTTGATGCTCAAAGTACAAATGTACCTACAAAACTAACATTTTGAGATGGTATCTTTGAAAAAAATGTTTGTTAACCAATTTCAGATGGATTTATGTAAAAAAAAAATGATAATATTAATGTGACTTTGGACCTCAATATCTTGGAAACCCGTGGTTTCCCAGGGGTGTTTCCGTAGAAAAAAAAATGATCGTGATGTTACAAAGAATACGAGGTATTAAAATAACAAAGTTGTCTTTTTACACCCTGTAGATAGAGAAACTACTTCATAGTTTAAATGGAACCTTTAATCAAATGACAACTAGGTATAGTACAGTTTATTTCTAGCTGCAGACTGGGTCATAAAACGTGGGAGCGGTGCCGCGAGTGTTTCTCTCCCTTTCCCTCTCACAGGCCTTTAGGCATGCCGTTTTACTATAGATTCTACAGGTTCAGTAGTCTTGGCGTGAAGTGGAAACAAACAAATAATCCAACTTTCTTCTACATTTATAATATCGCCTACAAAACACCAAGACCCTCTCGTCCCTCTACTGACTTGTACAGTATGCCCGGGAAGAGAAGCAGCTATAGTATTATACGTTTTATAACTGTCTAACTCTGCAGTGTTGTCTAAAGAAAGTCATTATAACTATTGACGTCATCAAACTGCTGTGATTGTGTGGTGGGGCGCACCGGGCCTCCCCCGGGGCGGTATTGTGGTTGCTAGAAAATTAATTGTACATTAGGGATATTGCGAAAAGGGATATTACTTTTGTCAAACACACTCATGCATCAACTCTGTGCTTCGGAGCACTCGAGATCATTTTCAGTTGTAAACAGTTTGTAAACAAGTAGGATTTTTTTTGACAAATCGTAACGAAGTCGTCGCACACTATGGTCCGCGCGTCCTGAGCTCAACTTTGCATTAATGTGAGTGTACAAGTAAGGGACACGTAGAGATCTGACACACACTTACACTATCTATGTACACGCTGTTCGTTTATATATCCGCCATAAGTGCAAAGCTTACCGTAAGCCTCGCATATTTATTCACAACTATAAAGCCAAGCTTACGGCACGCGCTCTATAAATAACGAATCGTCACATGTTAATCTCACAGATGTTGCTAGTGAATACAATAAATGCTTTTAATGTCAGCTGTCATTTCAAATTTAACACATTTGACACAATTTATATGTTATATCGCGACATTTAAGTACCGTATTTACTTTCTTAGTTTTAAATTTTTAATAAGTTTTTCAAATATTCGATGGGATCAATTTGTTGTATAACTGCTATGTAACGGTTTCAAGGCTGCAAATGTGTTAAATTTGAAATGACGTTATAAATTAACAGTAAAAGTTTTAGTGTAAAAGTTTATTTTTTCTTTTTGTAAGAAAAATCATATTTTACATAAATCAAAAAGGATTATTAAGGACGGATTACTAAGTTGAAAAATATAGAAATAAGAATTCAAGAAGAATGTCATGCAAGTTAAAGATGAAGATTTGACAAATAAACTACGTATATTGCTTTCAATAAAACGTATTAGTTTAACAAACAGCTCATAAAAATATTATTACAAGAACGTCATAAATAATCTAAAAACTTTAAAAAATCTATAGAGTAACTAAACGCATATCCGGCTCGATGGACCAATACGTTTTTTGAACTTCACTAATTTGATCAAGAAATAGAAAAAATATTAATTTGTGAATGAACATGCAACGATAAAAAAAAACCTTTTCATAGAAAATTATACAGCGCAAAGAAATGGTTTTAAATTCGTTTTGTAATCACAATGCATACAAAATACTGGGAACCAGTATTTTAAGGATCTTGGCTTGGCACAGTACGCGTCTATTTTACAACTAACTTCGCTTCTACGCTTTGCCGTGAAATTATAACAGTGGAACCTTTACCAGTAGGAGAGCCTATACCTTTAATCCACCTTCATTCATGTCTGTTGAATTTAGAATTTTATTTTAAAACTAGTGGACGCCCGCGACCCCGTCCGCGTGGACTGCAGAAAAAACAATGTCGAAATTATCCGGAATAAAAACATTTTCCGGGATAAAAGTAGCCTATATGTTAAGTGGGTCTCACTTACAATTGTCACAATATATTCCTGAAAACTGCATCGAAATCGGTCCAGCCGTTTCTCAGATTAGCGTGCATAAACATCGATCCGTTACAATTTTATTATATGTATAGATATAGATAGATAGATGCGTCCTATGCCAGCCTTTATATTAAAATATCTAATCTCGTTTCTATCTCTTTCCTAACATTACGACAAATGAAAAGGTTTTGTCTATAACGGAAGGACAAAAGAACATGAGATATTAACACTGCGAAGTTTAAGTTTTTTCCTTCTTTAGTAACTTAGTGTGGGGAAAAGGTATGATTCCGAGCTAAGGAGCACGCTACACTGCTAGCCTTTTTAGTGCTGCCACTGCAGTGCTGCTGCGACATTGCTGCGTAGCTCGGAATAATATACTCTCATATAAACCTGTAGACAATGTATGCGGCAGTGCAGCGTGCTGCTTAGCTCGGAATCATACCTTTAATGTGTGAATATATATTACTTTTAGCCTCCCGTCTCTAGCGTTAGTAAAGAAAATGAGCAAGCGTATTACTTGTGCGTACAAATGTATGCGTGTAAGGCGGTGTTCACATGTGCGCCCGCCCGCCCCTTGCCTGTTGCTGTTGTTGCTAAAAAGTGAAGGGATTATGTACACTAGGGTTTATGGCAGACATTATAAAACTGAAACTAGACGAAATGAGAACGATTTAGAAAACACCCGAAAATTTAACGCGGTACGACTAGGGTTGCCAGGTCACTAAAGCCAAAAGCCGGACAGAGCAGCCAGTTTGGCCAGATAATTAGCCACGGCACACGGTTCTTTGCGAAATGTACCTCTAAAAAGTTTACTTTGGCCGAAACGCAATAAAAAATCTGGATGTCTGCATCTCTTTTCGCGCATATCGCAAGAGTCGATTAATTAACTTAGGGCTGATTTTTCCAAATATCAGATAGTCTATCAAAAGAATAAAGTTGATGCTGTCTCTATCATGATCAAGCTTTAGAGAAAGACATCATCATCATCATCATTATCATCAGCCTATTGCAGTCCACTGCTGGACGTAGGCCTCCAGGGCACGCCACAAGACAGCCATGGGAGGGATTTGCCCAAAGTCACCACGCTGGGCAGGCGGGTTGGTGACCGCAGTTTGTATTTTGGACTATGTTGTCAGTAACACGGGAGGTGCTGCTGCCCACCCCCCGGAAACCCTTAATCGCCTCGTACGATACCCACGGGCAGACATGGGGTGGTACGAATTCTACTCTACCGGCACCACGCGGCCAAGATAGAGAAAGACAACATTAACTTTATTACTCTGATAGGCTATCTCACGTTTGGAAAAATCAGCCCTAAGTAGCATTCTAATGTCAAGCGATGAGAACGTGTCACATATCTTTTACATCTGGTTTCACTAACGGACATGTTACTGGAATCGAACAAAGGAAAATATAGATTTCCGTCCAGTTTTATAAGTGTCGCTCAAAAAGCTAAAAAGGAAGGGCATGAAAAAAATGTTAAAAAGTTACAGAATGAGTAGTAACAAAGAGCTTTATTATAATAAACCTTGAATTAAATAATTTCTGATCTTATTTAATTACTATAGCATAATATAGGACAATCAGTTATTGATAACTACGAGAAGTTGTTGATTATCTGAATAAAGATAATTAAATAAATCATCTGCGCTGAAGTCTAGTTTATAAACTCACTTTAGAAGCGAGCACATATCTACTGTTTAAATTAAAATTCGATATGATTATATAGAAATAATTGTATAACATTAATAAAACTCTTTGTTAAAATATATATATTTTCATTAAAATGAGGAATTGAATCTATTTAAGGCTGTTTTTACACAAATAAAAATAGCTAGAATAAGATGATAGCAAGTTTAATAGTGATAGGCATAATGAACAGAGGTCGGAATTAGGTAGAGTCATTTATGTACTTGCATCGAAATGTTGATATTAATGTGGACCTTCCCAGGATTTCTAATGGACAATCCCGTGTGGCCAACAATATTACAAATAAATAACAATAAAACCCTCAGAGATAGACAAATAAAACAAAGATAATTAACATAAAATTTCTGCTCTTTAAAATTAATACCGGAATTTGAGGCATATCCACTTTATTCTTTCGCTGTATGAAATCAGTGCAAGTACATAAATGACTCTACCTAATTCCGACCTCTGATAATGAAGAAATGAAATGAATGACTAATGTAAAATTACTAAGAGGAAAAATATGTTATTTACAAAACTATTAATACATTTAACTATAAAACAAGTGTATCATGTCTAAAGTGGGTGTAACATCAACAACAAATGAATAGGTTTCTATAGTGGGCTATGTTCATAACCCTTTAGTTACTACACCCTGTATATGTGTGTATGCACATACCTGTTGTAACAGATGCCGGAGCCCCGGGTTGGAGGGTAGTAAGGGCCGCATCATGCGCGAGTTCGGCGCAGCGTTACCGCGCAACTGTTGCTGTAACTGTTGCTGCAACTGATGCTGCCGTTGCTTCTCCTGTAGCAAAATGACATAGATATTTACACAGGATGGGATTTGGTAAGGGGAATTCGGCACCATTTAAATTACATATTTTCTAATAACCCGCCCCACTGATTACGTAAAAGCAATAGCAAAGCCGAAGCCGCGCGAACGCGATAATTGAGAATGTGTGTATGCTTGGGCGAGGTGCGGGGCGAGGCTCGGGGCGTGGGGCGAGGTGCGGGGCGCGGGAGGACGCCGAGCGCTCGTTGCGCGCACGCACACACTCGAGATTATCGCGATCGCGCGGCTTCAGCTTTGCTATTGCTTTTAACGTAATCACGGAGACGGTTACACTTCTCTTAGATTTCCATAGGCGATCCGTTATTAGTTGCACGTTGGTGGCCATAAAGCCCCGAAACGCCAACTTATGCTTGACAGATCGTAACAAATATAGAAAGTTACATAAAAACCGTAAGGCAATTAAGTTGTTTTGGCTTTCATATTGGTAAAATGTTCATTTGTGTAACTGTTTCAAAAACTCTGCACGAAAGTCGTGTGTTATGTATATGTATGTATGTATTAAATTATTATTATTATTCCCTTTATTTAACACTTTTTCTTATTTTTCTACATTTTTAAATATGAATTTATTACAATATATAAAAGTATAAAATAAACATTTAAAAATATAAAAAAGCAGCGCTACGCCTGCAGCGGAAGTAAGTTCCATGCTACCGGCGGTCAGGGTCCCAGAGAGAGCAACCTCCTCACGATGTGTGCCGTGTCGAGGAGTACCGCCTTCTGTATCTGACTCCCGATCCAGCTGCCCAGCGAGAGTCTCTTGAGGTGTTGGTCGAGGCTCTTCGCTATTAAACCGTTGACTGTAACAACTATCGGGACAATAATTGTAGAGTCCACATCCCACATGGCGGTAACCTCGTGAGCCAGGTCCAAATATTTTGTTTGTTTCGTTTTTTCGGCTGTTACGAGGTTCTCGTCATGCGGTATGGTGACATCAACAAGGATTGCCCGGAGCGCTGCCCGATCTATCAGTACAATGTCAGGCTTATTGGCTACAATAGTCCTGTCAGTGAGGATAGATCGGTCCCAGTAGAGCGTTGCACGACCATTTTCGAGAACTGGTTGTGGTGAATATCTATAGTATGGTACTTCCGAGGGTACAAGGTTATATTTCAGGGCAAGTTGCTGGTGGATAATCCTGGCTACTTGGTTGTTTTAATTTTTTTTTATTATTATTATTGTATCTCTGTTTAAATTCTCGGGACTACAGAGTCCCGGTCCTTTGAGAGGCGTGCATCGGGCCGTGGCCAAGATGTAGAGGCCTTTTTTAGAGAACTTTAATATGGTGTGGGATACACATGACGGATACCATCGCCGACCGCACAATATGATACACCCGGCGATGGTCCCCGCCATGTGCAAGACTATTGGAGTGCAGATCTATGTCATGCGATGGAAACAAAGGTCATGGGCTATGAGGCTGAATATTGGGTGGGGTTGGGTAACTGGGCTATTGAAGGAGACTAACGGACGCCTGCCATTACAACCAAGTCTCATAATTGTTTGGTGGCAGGCGGTGACTCGCCGACTCATTTCATGGGTCCCCTGAAACGGCCGCACGCACGGAGCGACAAAGGGGGCAACATTTGGTGAGTGGCTAGGGTGGAGGGGTGCCCCTGGACTTTAAACCGAAGCCAACTCGCCACTTACTGACGGGCACGTCCACCCTCGAGCTGTCATAGCTCTCGCGACTCCACTCTGCCCGGCCGGCGAAGGCAAGGCAGAGGTGGGGGAACTGTTCCTCGTCAGACCTCACTCCGGTGCCGGAGATGAGGAACAGGGTCTTCCCCCGGGAGTACTTCAGGTCCGTGGGAACGCTACCTCCCAACAGCTCGCCACAAGCTGCCCTGCGGGCTTATTATTATTATTATTATTAAGTAAATTATTATTATCCATACCTCCATCTGCATTTTATAATGTTGTTCTTGCTGCTGCGCCGCCTGCAAATGGCTCATGATGTCCATCTGCGATTTAAACATGGCGTCCTGTTGGTGTGCCGCCTCTAAAGTTTGTTGGAGTTGCTGTATCTTCTCCAAGTTTTGCTGTCGTGCCGCCTCTAGCCCGTCTAACTGGGTCGCCCTTGGTCCGCCAGTTTGTCCTGACATCATCATGCTCTGGAAATGTTTTTCGGGATAAAAAGAGGCGGAAGAAAAACTTTTGTAAGCTGAGATAAAATGAAATCAATTTTATATCATTGTGTGTTTGTGCTTTTCTGTGTACAATAAAGTGTTATTTGTCTGTCAGGATTTATATACCTGAAAATACTAAGTAGGTACATTGATGTTTTACAGAAAAATGTTAGGTATTTCGTTTTTAATAAAAAATCATATTGCTAATTTAGAATTTTATTCATATCTCAGCTCTCTGCCAAACAATAATGTCTAGTTTTTTATCACTGGGATTTAATTTCAAATATCATCTCTAAGTATAAGGGAATAAAAGTGAAGTTTAGTTACCTGATTATGTTGCTGCATAGACGGCTGTCCCATTGGTTGAGATCCTGGCAAATTTCCCCGGCATTCCAGACATGCCTCCACCCGAGACACCCGGGTTTGACATACCCGGGTTTGGCATACCCGGATTTGACATACCCGAGTTTGGCATACCCGGGTTTTGCATACCGGGGTTTGACATTCCCGAGTTTGGCATACCCGGGTTAGACATGCCCGGGTTTGGCATTCCCGAGTTCGACATACCCGGGTTTAGCATACCCGGATTTGACATACACGGGTTTGGCATGCCGGAACTTGACATGCCGCCTGATGACATTCCAGCGGTACCTTAGAATAAATAAATAAATATATTCACACACTACACAACACCTTAGAATGTAAATAAATATAATTTACATACATATGTAATCACGCCTTTATCCCTTACGGGGTAGGCAGAGCACTAAGGGCCGAAAGATCCACATGGTGCCACTTCTGACCAATTTTGAGGGTATAGTTGAGATGTACAAGTTCGGTTAGTAGTGACAGGTGGTCAGCCCATCGCCTACAAAACACCAAGACCCTCTTGTCCCTCTACTGACTTGTACAGTATGCCCGGGAAGAGAAGCATACATTTATTATACTTTTTTTTTTAACTCCCAGAGCAGCATAGAAGAAGTAAATTATAACTTATATTATAATTTTTAATAATAAAATAAAATTTACAAATAGAAAACTGCTTGCAATTTTTTAATAAGTAATATAATATATTCAATGGTCAGATAGCCTATCTATAGCATAAAGCTGATGCTGTCTCTGTCTCGATCAAGTAATGTACTTATGTGTAAATAAATAAATAAATAAGTTTTAAAGAAAGACAGCATCTTTATTCTTAACATAGGCTTCGGATGGACTATTGGAAATATCAGCAGTTAAAAATATAACATTGAAGGATAAAAATATAATGTATTGCTAGTAGTATACGATTTCAAGGCTAGTAAATTATCTATCACATAAGATACTTAAGGCATTAAGTTCGCCCATTAACAAAAAATTGTAGACCAGTAAAGAAATTTATGTATCTACTAGCTGTTGCCCGCGACTGGACTGCAGAAAAAACAAAATGTTTTGCCGGAATAAAAAGTAGCCTAGATGTTAATCCAGGGTGTCAGCTAACTCCATAACAAATTTTATTAAAATGGCTCCAGCCGTTTAGACGTGAAGAAGTAACAAACATACACACACACACAAACGACTTTATAATATTAGTGTGATCTATCTATGATAAGCATGGCGTTGGAATATCAACTCACCTGCCATGGTATTAGTGGCCATGTTAGGTTGCATCGCCCCAGCCCCGGTAGAGGGCGGTAGTTGCTTGTTTATTATCTGAGTTATTTTCTGCTGTTGAATTACCTGAAAAATTGAGTTTATTTAGGTATTCCTAAAACAACATTAGCTAATTTATAATTATGACTGTTCTGGCTGCGATAACATATAGGTAACTTAAATTAAAATTAAATTCGCCTGAATTTAACTTAATTTCAGCACAGCAGGCGGGGTCAGATGTTAGCGGGATCAGTGACAAGTTTCTAGCCTGTCGTCTGAGAGAAAGCCTAAGTTCCTTAGTCGACTCTTACGACATGCACGGAAGGAGATGCAGCTGATGTATTCTAGTAAAAGCCAGCACAGGACTGCCTGCGAGCCATAGGTCCTGGGTTCGAATCCCGGTAGGTGCAAACATTAATATGATGAATATCGATGTTTGTTTCCGAGTCATGGATGTTTCTATACTTATCTATGTATTTATATTATATAACGTTGTTAAGTACCCACGACACAAGACCTTAGGGATCTTAATGTGGGACTAGGTTAATGTGTTGCGAAGTGTGTGAATATTTATTTATTTATACTCACTTTTCTAAGTCTGTCCACGAAGGTACCCTGATTGTTAGGTATGAACCCGAGGTAGGCTTTCTTCTCCGGCGTGTAGAGGAGGATCAACACCTTTATGTCGCATTGGGGGGGAGAGGACATTGGGGAGAAGTGGACACAGCCCGCCTGGAATAGATCATTATAATATGCCATTACTATATATAGACCTAATTAATTTATTCCCCAGAGCACGCCACAAGACAGCCATGGGGGGTATTTGCCCATAGTCACCACGCTGGGCAGGCGGGTTGGTGACCGCAGTTTGTATTATGGACTATGATGTCAGCACGGAAGGCGCTGCTGCCCACCTCCCGGAAACCCTTAATCGCCTTGTACGATACCCACGGGCAGACATGGGGTGGTACGAATTTTACTCTTGTAAATTGTAAAAAAAATATGTAAAACTATTTTTCAAATGCGCTAAACAAAAATAACACAATAACCTTATAATTTATTCAAAGGAAAACACCTGGCTGTCATTTGTCATCATTAGTAAAAATATGTATTTTTTGGAGTAAATTGATCGTTGGAGCTTTATCTCTTGAAATTGCTATTAATTCACTGTTTCAGTTTTTTTTACATTATATTAAATAATATTAGTAGGATATTTAAAAACAACTTACAAATCCGTTGACCAGCACTTTAGTGAGAGCATCCAAAGCCTCATTGGGCTGCAAATGGAACAGCACAGACTTGGAGTCCTTCAGATATTGCCCTCCTATACTACTGATGAGATGCTTCGGCATCAGCTGCATTAGCAGTTTGTTAGGCCATGTGTCCACTTTTAACTCTGGCTCTATGTCTTTTGAGCTCGCTGATACCTGAAATGGAAATTGAATTAATGGTTTGTGAATTAGTGGATGGTGAATTAATTGTTAAAACATTGAGGAGAATATTTGGTCCGTTTTGATCGCCACACTTGAACATCATACAAACATAGAAATACACACGCCTGTGTTAAAAAAAAAAAGCTTTTCGTTTGAGAATGCCTGACTTCCTTAGTGGACTCTTACGACTTGCACGGAAGGAGATACACCTGAACCCTAAGCATGACCTGTGAAACACGATATGATAAACCGATTTATCGACAATTAGCCTGTCAAAATACGATAAATATAGCTGTTGAATTTTGTATAGAGACGATACGATATCCACGATGCGTGGTCATGTTAGGGGGACTGATGTAGACCTGGCGGTGGAAGACCATTGCAGGGGCAAAGATGGCTAAGAATTGTGGAGGTCCTCTGCCCCATCTAGGGGACACAGGCACATAAGTCAAGTAAGTCAGATATATCTCAAATAGGCATGATTTTTCTAGGTATAATAATGAAATGCGCAGGGTTGGAAGTGATAATTATCTTGATAAATATACCTTGATTATTATCTTTGACAATTATAAAAATCACACACAAAAATAACCTAAGTTTATTTACGTGTCCAAACGCGCTAGACATAAAAATAAATGTTTGACTGAAGAGAGAAATACGAATGACTTGTCTTTACATATTTTCTTACTTTTGTTTGACGCCATAAACACTGAATTGATTGTATATATATCTCACATTATTCTTTGCTGTTTATTTAATAATGCCAAAAAACTGAGACCCTCTTTCGGATAAAATATATTATCATTAAAATAAAGAAAATTTCAAGAAGTAAAATGGCAAATCAGAAAAATATTTATCTTAATAATTTCGAACCGTGGAAATGCGAGATCGTATCAGAATCAGAATGGAGGTTGATGGGAGAGGCCTATAGCCTTAGCAGTGGACTTCTCACGGCTGAGAATGTTGAGGATGATGATGAAATATGTCTATAAAGTTTTTCATGGGGGTAAAAGTCCAATTTAGGGTTAATAAATACCAGCAGCTCACTAACCTGACACGGCAGGTGCTTGGTGACCTTCTGCTGGTCTCCCGGCGCCTTGCCCTTTTCCATCCACTCGAGGACTCCGCTCCAGATGTAGTTCCTCTGAGGAGCTGGACCGGAGGTGGACGGCTGGGCCATCATCGGCATTCGAGGCATGTTTTGTGGCATATTCGACTGGAAATATAAGGGCCGAGGTTATTGTTACAGCACACTACAGGTTATTACAAAAAAACACTACAGGCTATCACTACAGTGATCGACCTGCACCTGCGCCGGCAGCGGGTAGGACGGCTGCGCGTCAGGAGCGCCGAGCTTTTGGAGTAGAGCGTCAGTTACATACATAGATAGATAGCGAGGACAGACCGACCTGCGCCTGCGCCGGCGGCGGGTAGGACGGCTGGGCGAGCTGCGTCAGGAGCGCCGAGTTGTTGGAGTAGAGCGTCAGTTACATACATAGATAGATAGCGAGGACAGACCGACCTGCGCCTGCGCCGGCGGCGGGTAGGACGGCTGTGCGTCAGGAGCGCCGAGTTGTTGGAGTAGAGCGTCAGTTACATACATAGATAGATAGCGAGGACAGACCGACCTGCGCCTGCGCCGGCGGCGGGTAGGACGGCTGGGCGAGCTGCGTCAGGAGCGCCGAGTTGTTGGAGTAGAGCGCGCGCGGCGGAGGAGGGGGCAGCCACGCGCGGGGGGGAGGGGCCGGCGCACGCGAGAAGGCGGCCCCGCGTCCCGCGCCGCGACCTTGACTGTCATCATAACATAGTATAAGACAAAGTTGCATCCCGCTGTCTGTCTGTCCCTACGTATGCTTAGGTATTTTAAACTACGCAACGGATTTTGATGCGGTTATTTTAAATGGATAGAGTGATTCAAGAGGAAGGTTATTTGTATAGTATCAGCATTGCACCAGTGCGAACCTGGGGCGGGTCGCTAGTTTACCATAAGTGACATACCCATAGGGATCGGCCTGAATTTCAGGCGCGGGCGGCGGCGCGGGGCTCGGGGGCCGCTCTTTCAGGCTGTAGCCACGAAGCAGGACCAAGTGACGAGGGTCCTATGATAACACTTCACACTACAGTCCGTTTCATAACATAACTCTTATTGTTTCGGAACTGACATTTTTTGTATGCAGTAACACAGCTAATGTAGTCATGCACATAGCATGTGCTAGCGCCATCATCAAAGAATATAGTGAAACGGACACTACAGTCACTTAAAAAAGTTGATCAGATAAAAATTCATCATCACGTAGAAACGCGGCAAGTACAAGACGGCTGATCTTTCTATTGTCTTGTTCTATGTTATTGTGCCCGACACAATTGTGGCCATTAACAAAAATTTAATTGAATTGTTTTATGTTGTTTCTGTCCGTGTATGTGTAATTCCCAAATAAAAACTATTCTATTCTATTCTATTGGGATCTGATCTGATCGACAGTCGCGACAAGAATAATCTGTGAGAATAATCCACAGGCTCAATTCAATCGACCATTATGTGGCCGTTGTTAAACTACAGTGGTGCCCTCTCAGCACCCTGTCTTGTCCATGCCCAAGTGACAGTGACAGCTGTCTACTTGACGTTTCTAACTCCAAGAATTGAAAAATAGGTGGCGTCGCAGATCCAACTGCAGGATATCACGTCTTATTCCTCGACATACGTACATACACACACATGCCGTGACGGCCGATTGGTCTAGTAGGTAGTGACCCTGCCTGCGACGCCATAGGTCCTGGGTTCGAATCCCGGTAGGTGCAAACATTGATATGATGAATATCGATGTTTGTTTCCGAGTCATGGATGTTTCTATACTTATCTATGTATTTATATACCGTTGCTTAGTACCCACGACACAAGACCTTAGGGATCTTAATGTGGTACTAGGTTAATGTGTTGTGTAGTGTGTGAATATTTATTTATTTATTTATATGCATTCCGTGGGAGGACCTACACAAGAAAAACCTACCTTAGCGTAATTCCTCTGATGTGCGTGCAACAGTTCCCCGCCCGCGTGCTCGTAGAGCGACACGAGCGCCGGCACACGCCGTGCGGACATCACGGACAACTGCGCGCCTCGCTCGCCTACCAGCCGCGCCGCGAGCTCTATCGTCGCAGGCGCACCTGCGAGATAACCGCTCAATGTAAGGCGCCATTCGTTTATTACGTAAGACTATCTTTGCTAGTTTTTAACTCCCTGCGAGTTTTATATTTCAATAAGCCGACCCCTTTGTCAGAAAAATAAGACATGGTCGTCCCCTCTAAATCGACTTTTACGTAATAAATGAATGG
Organism: Carposina sasakii; assembly: GCA_014607495.2. Lineage (NCBI taxonomy): Eukaryota > Metazoa > Arthropoda > Insecta > Lepidoptera > Carposinidae > Carposina > Carposina sasakii. Next base: position 3,601,060 of record CP053170.1, read on the forward strand.
CGCCTATGAAGCTGCTTTTCACTGTAAGTATCACTATGGGAACTGCAAGCCCTCTATCAGTTTGCGCTAAGTTAATTCTACGCGAGAATCTTCTATACCTATACATACGAGTATAGTAAAAATGTAACGGATCGCTGTCTGTACATGGAAGATATATGAGAAAAAAATATTATAGGAGACCTTTATTAACGCCCAAAATAATGATTTTTGGAAATTTTGTCTGCTTGTCTGTGCGTTTGTGCACGCTAATCTCAGGAACAGCTGAACAGATTTCGATGCAGTTTTCAGGAATATATTGTGCCAGGTCCCACTTAACATATAGGCGACTTTTTATACAGGGAAAATGTTTTTATCCCGGATATATTCGACATTTTGTTTTTTTCTGCAGTCCAAAAGTAGCCTATATGTTAAGTGGGACTTGTCACTATATATTCCTGAAAACTGCATCGAACTCGGTTCAGCCGTTTCTGAGATTAGCGTGCATAAACGCACAGACAAACAGATAAAAATTCAAAAAATCATTGTTTTGGGTACTATTGCATTGATAAAGGTCTTCTATAATATTTTTTCTCATATATCTTCCATGTACATACAGCGACCTGTTACATTTTTATTATATGTATAGATTTTAAAATCTGAACATGAAATAAAATCAGTGATACAGGCCTGTGACTGGGATCAAACCCAGGCGCACCTCCTAACCTTTGGTCTTGTGAATTGCCCATAATAGCTGAAATAATGAAGGTGGAGGGAATTCCCCGGCATAGGTAGAAAAAAATCACTATGGGTGCGCCCACCACCGGGCCCTACACCCTCCATTGACCCTCGGATCTGATAACTCTGCGAAACTGCGAAAACAGGCACTTGCATTAACTACAATCGCCACGAGAAACCAGACCCGAGCACCCAGCATTCAAGATAATACATTGCACTATTCCGAAATAAAAACTAGATTAATAATCTACATATGTTTCGCCAACAACCGTGGCATCCTCAGGATTATAGAAATTAGTAAACCACTAATTTTATATTATTATATTATTATATATGTAAACAGGCAGGCAGTTGAGGCAACTGATTTTGCCTGTATCTGAATGTTCTCTTCTTAGGTTTTTCTATGTTCTTTAATGTGTTTGTCAAGTTTGTTTTTGAAATTATTGACACTTGGTGCCAAAACCACTTCTTCTGGTAGTTTGTTCCAAGGGTTCACTACCCTGTTGGTAATAAAGTTTTTGCGGGGATTGCTATGTGAGATGCCTGTGCTAAGTTTTAAATTATGACCTCGCAGTTTTGTATTTTTATTACGCTCAAACATTCTATGAAAATCTTGTAAGTCATATCTCTGTGTTAGAATTTTGTATGTTTCAATAAGATCTCCACGTTCTCTACGTTCTTTCAGAGTTGTGAGGTTCAATGTCTGCAATCTTTTTTCATATGTGAACTTTTTTAGCTTCCTCGGTATCTTAGTGAAACTGCGTTGTACCTTTTCAAGCAAATCAATGTCCTTGACAAAATATGGACTCCAGACCTGAAAAGCGTATTCCAAAGTTGGGCGAATGTATGTCTTGTAGATCTTCAGCATAAGGTCTGGGGTTAAGATACCGAAGGCCTTTCGCACAAGGTAGATGAAGCTTCTTGCTTTTTTGGTAATGACTGTTATATGATCTTCCCATTTAAGATTCTCGGAGATCTTTACTCTCAGGTCGGTCTGTACTTTGACTACTTTAAGTTGTGTATTATTCAAGTTGTATGCAAGATGTGGGTTGCGATTTCCTATATGTAACACGGTATATTTTTCAACATTAAGGTTTATAAGCCATTGTTTCGACCAGCTTGCCACTTTGTTCAGGTCTGCTGTGAGTCGGTCATAATCCACCAAGGGGTTTGCAAATATCTTTGTATCATCTGCAAAGATGCTAACATTGCACTCAAGGCATTTAGGAAGGTCGAAAGTGTAAATAATATACCGAACAGGGCCAAGAACCGATCCCTGTGGCACACCGCTATTTATCTCGTGCTGCTCTGAAAGCGCTTCGCCAATTCGCACTCGGAAGGTTCTTTGGCGTAAGAATGCCTCGATCCAAGTCAGCAATTTTCCCCGTATACCCACAAATTGTAGTTTCTGTAGCAGTCTTGTCGTAGGTACCTTGTCGAAGGCCTTCTCATAATCTAGGTAAATCACATCTACAGGTTCTCTTTCGCTGAAACTTTTGGTCCATGATGATAGACAAGACAGCAAGTTTGATACCGTAGAGCGGCGAGGACAAAATCCATGTTGTTGATCACATTAATTATTATGAAACTCTAAAACCCAACACATTACCTACACAGAGGAGGGTGTGGGGCCCGGTGGTGGGCACACCCATAGTGAATGTTTGAACTTCCGAATTGTAACGCCTAATACAATTTCATTTATAGAAAATAATCTTTATTGTACTACATAAAACATTCTGTACAAGGGTGAGCGTAATGCCTTGCAAGGCAAGGGGAAAGCAGCAGACTAGAGTAACGTGTATGCTACGGCTAAAATGATGAAGGTTACCTGGAGGAGGGAATCCCCCAGCAAACACAGAGTATAGGGTAAAGCAGCAGACCAGTAGGGTAAGCAAGGACGGCTGAAATGATGGTTACCTGGAGGAGGGAATCCCCCAGCGTATGCGGAGTATGGCGGGGAGCAGCAGACCAGAATGATGTGTATGGGTACATCATTACGGCCGACACACGCCAGCGCTGTCGTCAGGGCTTCGGTCACGCATGCGCGGTTCTCTGCGTGGCCTCCTATGAACCTGCAGGAAATGTGACCTTATCTTTGCTGACTCAATGAGTTTAGAGAAAGCCTCAAAGCTCTCACACACACACACACACACACACATACAAGTCACTTCCATTTATTAAGTTTTGTGGACTGCAAAAAAAATGCCGAAATTATCCAGGATAAAAATATTTTCCTGGGATAAATTGAAGCCTATGTGTTATTCTGATATGTAAGCTATATTATTGTGAAGTTTCATCAAAATCCATTCAGTACATTTTACGTGAAAGTGCAACAAACATCCTTGCATCCTTCAATACATCCTCAGAAACTTTTGGATTTATAATATTAGTAAGATTACACATACAGACGTTAAAAATAGGGTAACTAGCCAGAACTACAGAATATGAAGGAGTATTAAGGGCCAATAAGTATAACATTGGTGGCAAGTATCTGGTTGAGAAAATGGACCTGATTTCCTTAGTTGACTCTTATTACATGCACTAATGGATATGCAGAGTTAATGTATTCTAGTGAAGCCCCACTTCAGCACAGGAAAAGTAGAACAGAAACATATGTATCATAACGTAAAAAACCATACTGCAATCTATCGATAGCATCCACAACCCCCTGTGGACATTGGAAGGGTCCGTGTGCAGACACCGGCAGACTCGGGTGGCAGTCTGCGGCTTTGTACGTCACTATACTGTACACGGAGCCACATCCTCCACTCTCTTCTAGTGGTCCTCCATGGAAATATCTGCAAATATAAAGAATTATCCATTTTTAGCAATTTTTACACCACAAATGTTGTTAGTAGTGTTGGTTGAAGAAAAATATGTTGTTAGTATTATTAGTTTTAATTTATTTATAACCCAGTTTTGGTGTAAGCTTTCCAGCTGTAAATCAGCTGACTGTACTATAGAAGACTAACTAATATAAAAAATTTTATAAGGTAAATTAAATAGTAGATTGACCAGATGTTATCAAACGCCAAGTCTATATATCAAAACAGTAGTTCGCGTCTACAATTTTTAATAAATACCACGCAACTTACGAAATGTCGAAAATTAGAAAACCGCACGATGTAAGTTCGTAGTGTCACCAAAGGGGCGCCGAGGATATTGTGCAGAAATCGGCTTAGAAAAATTAATAGCACTTTTAGTCGTATACTTACTCTAAAGTGGGCAATATGTAGTTCGTCTTCAGTTCACCTATAAATGCTCCATTGGCGGCTGTACTTTCAATAACAAATATCACTTCAGCCTGAACTGGGCTGTCTGGAGCATTAACCACCATATTAGATATTATGTTCAATTCATTGTTTTATATATATATTATTACGAAACGATTATAATATAAATAGACCGGATCTCTATTCACAGACTACTTATATAGTGTACTCCAAGTGTACTCCAAAGGTGTACTCTTTCTATATGACACAGATTTTTTTTTTTTAGTTTATCCCGAAGGAAAGGCAAGGGGAACTAAGCCCATACAGCCATTGTCTTAAGTAAATGATTTCTGAATTTATGATGGATGATAATGATGATGATGAATGGAAACGTCGGGAAAATCCTCAAGAACAAGTGTAAAGTTAGTCAAAATAAAAAAATATTGCAGAAACAACTTACATGCGCCCATGAAGAGATCGTAATCCGGCTAAAGTTTTACTCGGCTTACCTGCGTATAAAACCATGCACACGCACTAGATTCACATCACAAGTAATGAAAATATAACTTATCTACCAGAAAACATCACTTTAAGGCCACATGAAAGCCATTTACAAATATCATAACATTGTTATAAATCATTTACTAAAGATAATGGCTGTATGAGCTTAGTTCCCCTTGCCTTTCCTTCCGGATAAACAAAACAAAAAAAAATAATAACAGATTTTTGCATTTTTTTTGTTTAGTTACTTCACATCACAGCAAAAATCTGGATTCGGCGGGAAAAGCTGGGTGCAGGTGTAATTTTCTTGTGAAAATCAAAAATTATTTGTAAATGGCTTGCATGTGTCCGTAAAGTGATGTTTTCTTGTAGATAAGTTATATTATGATTACTTGTGATGTGAATCTAGTGCGTGTGCATGGTTTTATACGCAGGTAAGCTGAGTAAAACTTTAACCGGAATACGATCTCTTCATGGGCCCGTGTAAGTGGTTGCTGCAATTATTTTTCATTTTCACTAAGTTTGCACTTGTTCTTGAGGATTTTCCTGACGTTTCCATTCATTATCATCATTATCATCCATCATTATATTCAGAAATCATTTACTAAAGACAATGGCTGTATGGGCTTAGTTCCCCTTGCCTTTCCTCCGGGATAAAAAAAACCAACAAATTGCAAAAATCTGGATTTCGGCGGGAAAAGCTGGAAGAGTGCGGGTGTAATTTTCTTGTGAAAATCAAAATTGATTTGTAAATGGCTTGCATATGCCCGTAAAGTGATGTTTTCTGGTAGATAAGTTATATTTTCTTTGCTTGTAATGTGAATCTAGTGCGTATGCATGGTTTTATATGCAGGTAAGCCGAGTAAAACTTTAGTCGAAATACCATCTCTTCATGGACTTATGTAAGTTGTTTCTGCAATTATTTTTCATTTTTACTAATTTTACACTTGTTCTTGAGGATTTTCCCGACGTTTTCATTCATCATTATCATCCATCATAAATTCAGAAATCGTTTACTAAAGACAATGGCTGTATGAGCTTAGTTCCCCTTGCCTTTCCTTCGGGATAAACAATTTTTTAAAAATGGAAAGAATGGGTGCAGGGATTGGGTATCTCCTCTTGTATACATTTCTATGAATGGGTGTAATTTGCTTGTAAAAATCAAAATTTATTTGTAAATGGCTTGCATGTGTCCATAAAGCGATATTTTCTGATAGATAAGTTATATATTGTTTACTTGTGATCTGAATCTAGTGGGTGTGCATGGTTTTATATGCAGGTAGGCTAAGTAAAACTTTAGTCGGAATACGATCTCTTCATGGGCTCATGTAAGTTTTTTCTGCAATTCTTTTTGATCTTTACGAATTTTACATGCATTCTTGAGGATTTTTCCAACGTTTCCATTCATCATCAATATCATCTATATATATAAAAATCAATGCCACTTTTCGTTATAATTTTATAACTCAAGAACGGGCTCACCTATCCAAACCAAATGTCTAGGCTTTGTTCGGACTATTTAGTAGATTGTTTATGTGAAGTTTGCACAAAATCGGTCGAGTGGTTCTTCATTTATCACATTTTTTGTAACAAATGAATTCAATAAATGGCGGATCATTTTGTTAATGGCAATTTTGCTGTCAAATTGAAACTTTTTTCTGATGGGGATTGTGCTGTCAAATTGAAACTTTTTCAGTGTTGAGAGTACAATCATATTATTATGTAATTCATGCGGTCATTTCATGTTGGACGTGCTTCGATTATATTGCTATGTGTTCATATTTTTAAACATATTGTTAAGTGCATTCATACAAACGATCTTAACTACTAAATCAAAAGGAGAAGTTTGTTTGATACCGCGTATCCCTATGATTCTAACTGATATACCGTTTGAGTTTAAACGATTACAATATCCTGTGCGTTTATCATTTGCAATGTCCATCAACAAGGCCCAAGGGCAAACACTGGACGTTTGTGGCGTGAATTTGGAGGAATCATGTTTTTCACATGGCCAACTTTATGTTTCCTGTTCCAGAGTTGGTACCCCCAGCCGTTTATTTATTTATGCTCAAAATGGAAAAACAAAAAATATTGTTTATTCAAATGTTTTGGATTAAGTTTTAAAATAGCTAGCAATTAATAAAATATTTTAGTTTGAAATGAATTTAATGTTCCAATTACATTATTTTATTATTTAGCACTTTATACGTAGCGCAGCACGTACCGGGCCACTAGTTCATCATAAATTCAGAAATCATTTACTAAAGACAATGGCTGTATGGACTTAGTTCCCCTTGCCTTTCTTTTGGGATAAACTAAACAAAAAAAAATCATTTCACAAATGGGTTGGGTTGGGTGCGTAGAAAGAGTATATAGGTAGATTAGATTATAGATTCATAGTCAAAGGTTGGGTGGTTGCAAGGTTGTTTTCCTGTTATGTGATTTTAATTTTTGTTCGTAGAAATATAGTTTAGTCAATTACCTACCTATTGCATGTCAAGGTGTTTTAAATTGTTGCTTTTACCTTTTTGATCTATTCAATTACACCCTAGCTTTATAAAAAATGGCATTATCGGTTCGGTCAATGCGGGGGCTTTGTTTGTTGAACCGGCTTTATCGGAAGCCTTTCGGTATTGCTAGTTTTAATAACGCACCCAGTGAGGCTGTGAAAGATAATTATAACGTGGAACTTCTAAACTCGTTCAATGAAGATATAAAAGCTGGTAAGTCTATGAAATTCTTTTTACATATCTGCACCGGTAGTAAGAAATGGGTGAGGGAGACATATCTCATATTTTAACGTCAAATTCAGAGCTACCTACGCACTAGACAAAGTCTATGTCCTTTGCATGCATATAAAAGGAAGCTGGGGAGGAGTATAGAGGCTCGTTTTGGATACAGTACAAAGTGGATTGTCATAAATAGAATTGCTTTTCATTAGCTTTTTCCACAAGTACCTACATAATAATTTTTACTTTATAGTTATTTGTAGATTTGTTTTAGATGTGTCACTACAATTTTATTCTACCGGTGTTATTGATCTCTCTATTTTTTAGTTCAAATTAAATTGTTAACCCTTAGAATATATGCTCCTTGTGTCTTAGGTGGTGCAGTACCTGTGTTTCGGAGAGCTCTTCTCTTCCCATCGCGGGTTGCGTTGCAAGATGAGTTTGGCATCTACACATATGCTGGTCTTTATCAAGCTGCAATTGCCCTAAGTGAAGACATCTCAGCACAATTATGTGAGTTGTAATTTATTTTACATACATTGATACATAGGAATGAAAGTTTCTAGAGTGGATACCATATTTTGGCAAACCCAGTGTGGAAAGCCCACCCATGAGATGGAAGGACAACCTAGCCAAGGTCGAGGGTGTCAGTTGGATGCAGGCCGCTTCTGACTGGTGGAAATGTAGTTTGTTGTGGGAGGCCCATGTTCAGCAGTTGACATGTCAAGGCTGAGAATGATGACATTGATACATTAATTATTACATTATAGACAACAACAAACCATTTTTTTCTATTTTATTGGAAATATATTACAAATACAAACCGAATAGTGCAAAAATAATATCAATCGGTTAGTAAATCCCAAAGTTACAGATGTGTTTAAAAATATATAAAATTGAAAAAAAAATTCAACTAAAGGAGTAAAAACATTATTTTACCCATATTTGAATTATCTCATTGATTTAATAAATACTTTTTAAATATCTGTACCTATTAACAAACAATTTTTATTGACAACTATACACAAAAATGTTATTATAAAATTATTAATAAAGAAATGGAAAAAATTCCTCACCTGGGTGGGAATCGAACCCACTACCTCTGCATTCCGCGTGTCAGTGCTCTAACCACTGAGCACCGAAAAAATGTTATATTATGTTTATAAAATAAGTTGCATATTTTTCCCATACTAATTAATGTAACTAATTGAGACTGTTGTGTACTATGACGTCAAAGTCTATGCCATTTTAGTATGGAGCAAATGGAGTGCTTCAAAAACATTTTGCCAACTCATATTTTTGAATATTAATCTTAATAACCTTTATTGCTGATAAATCTAACATGCCTTTTACACAATAATATATAAGTGATTAAATTATAATCATTATTAGTGTTTATCTGCGTGTCTGCAAGACACAAAGTTCTCCTCCCACCTTTTCCACTCATCTCTCAACAAGGCAGTTCTTTGCCATAATGGACCTGCTGTTTTCTTGATTTCATCAGACCATTGTTTTCTTTGTCTCCCTTTTTTCCTTTTCGTAGGGAATCTGGGAGTCCATTGAGTTATCTCCCTTGTCCATCTGTTACCATTTTCCCTGATCATATGGCCCGCCCACCTCCATTTTAGGGTTTTTGTTTTTATTGTGACATCTTCCACTTTTGTTATTTGTCTTATATCATAATGGATTTTTTAATCACGGTAAAGGATATTTATTTAACGATTCTAGGCACACATCATCATCTTTCAAACCTGTAAATGTCTGTCTAGTCTATACTCGGTAGGGCGGCGGTAGCAGGCAGGGGTGTCGATCGGCCGAGGGCGGGGCAAAGTCTCCTCGTCACCGACCGATCGGCGGATCTACCCGGCCACGTCTGCCTGCCGTCCTACCGACAAATGTCTCGTCCCACTTCTTTCAGAGTGCATGGGTATTCCCCCATGCACTCATTATAATATATAATGTACAGTATTGTCCTCCGGCCGCATAAATAGTGACCGGCCCGCTGACGCGTGCCGAGACTTTGCCCGGGCACAGGGGCATCCCTCAGGCCCGCTACAAGAAGCGCGCTAGCGCGCGCTTAGGAAGACCCCAGAAACCTGTAAAGATTCCAGGTCAATGGTGGTATTTGTATTTGCACTGGCTTGTGAGGAATCTGAATCATCAGTAGCAAATCACTTTGCCAGAACAATGTGGTATTTTATAAACCACTGATATGTGATATCACATTGTTCTCGTAAATAGGCAGTATACAGTATATTCTCACTAAACCGGCGCTATTAAAATAAAGATTAGTGCTGTATTATTGGAATGTTTTCTGATTATATACTGGATTTTAGAAAAAAAATCATAATTATGTTACTGGAAACCCGCCCGCGCTATAAAGTTTATTCGCAAGTATTAATTACGTACATTTGTCTCTTTCGCACGTATCGTGCGCTCTCACTCCGCCCCTGCTAGGTCTAGAACCTTCTTATGCTTACCTAGGCATCCTGTTTGTTCCTACTCTACTCTCTCTCTTGATCTCTATTTCGAAACCTAGGTCATCCAAGCGATCCTACCTATGGAAACTCCATCTCCATTACTCGATTAGAATCTCTAGCGCACCTAGGTCGGAGCTCGAGCTGAGGGCGGAATGAAATTACGGATCCGTGGATTACGCCCACAGTGGTCGACGCACATGTGGCCGACGCCACCGATTTCATTTTAGTGCTATAAAATTGATAACAACCAATTTTTTATCAAATGTACAGACAGGCACAAAATGGTTTGTGCGAATACATTAAAATATTATAAAATTATTAACCCTATACTTGGCAGAGAATTTTACTTTTTAAAAATTATACTTTTGCTCCTTCCCTACGTTAATTTGGTTATAAGGATATCAGGAAAAATGAAATAAAAAATCTCTGTATTTCAACTTTAAACCACTTTTCCTATCTAATACACAAAGGCATTTACAGGATACGATCGTACAAACGTCCGCCACCGGATGTACCTTTCCTAGTTTTTTGTAGATGGGTTATTTTTCTTCAGCCAGGCACAGGGTTGGATACACTTTTGAGCATTTTCTCTGTACCTGAAGTGGTAGAAACAAAGCCAGTCCGGATTGCTGCGCTGGGAAAATCTGCTCCCTGAACGCGAACGTGACCTCCTGTCGTATCTTTGACGGAAGGGCTGTCTCGATCTCGATCCTTCAAGCTGTTGTAATCTTGATGTTAACTGGGCAATTTGAGCTTCAAGGTGGCAGGTCAGCTGTATGTCATAATTATTCCGAGAACCTGCTATTTCCTGGACCTCACCGATCCGCGTAGTCTCGATAATTTTGTCCGCCATATTAGCCAATTTGTCCAGCTCTTTGACCTCACTGACTGTCAATACAGTTTGTATTGCAGTTGGTAAATGCCCTAACCACAGCATACCAAGAGTTTCCTCAGGGAATTTACTCCTGGCTAGCTCTCTCATTCGACGCAACAACTGTGAAGGTTTCTGATCTCCCAGATCTAATTCCTTCAACAACTTCTGCACTTGTCGGACTTCTGACTCCTCGTACACTGTCAGTAGTCGGTCCTTTAAGGCATATTATTATTTTTTATCTGGGGTCTTCCTAAGCGCGCGCTAGCGCGCTTCTTGTAGCGGGCCTGAGGGATGCCCCTGTGCCCGGGCAAAGTCTCGGCACGCGTCAGCGGGCCGGTCACTATTTATGCGGCCGGAGGACAATACTGTACATTATATATTATAATGAGTGCATGGGGGAATACCCATGCACTCTGAAAGAAGTGGGACGAGACATTTGTCGGTAGGACGGCAGGCAGACGTGGCCGGGTAGATCCGCCGATCGGTCGGTGACGAGGAGACTTTGCCCCGCCCTCGGCCGATCGACACCCCTGCCTGCTACCGCCGCCCTACCGAGTATAGACTAGACAGACATTTACAGGTTTGAAAGATGATGATGTGTGCCTAGAATCGTTAAATAAATATCCTTTACCGTGATTAAAAAATCCATTATGATATAAGACAAATAACAAAAGTGGAAGATGTCACAATAAAAACAAAAACCCTAAAATGGAGGTGGGCGGGCCATATGATCAGGGAAAATGGTAACAGATGGACAAGGGAGATAACTCAATGGACTCCCAGATTCCCTACGAAAAGGAAAAAAGGGAGACAAAGAAAACAATGGTCTGATGAAGTACTTCAGTGCGTCTTTTCTTTTGACGAGGACTTAAATCTTCAAAGGGCTTACGAGGAGAGACATGAGTACACGTAGAGGCATCGGATTTAGAAGGTAAATTCGTCTGCTCAGTAGTTTCTTCTTCTATTGCGTTCGTAGGTAATACTTGTAAAGGCAAATTATTTTCCTTTAGGGAATCCGGCCACTGGACTTCAGACTGCAACCACTCTGAGTGTTTATTTAGAAACTTTCCTTCGCTTCTTCCAGCTTGAGACCATTTAGGATAGATCCGGTAGCAAAATCGACGACACCAGTTCTTTAAGTCTTCTTCGGCACCTTCACAAAGAGAAACGTTGCAATTCGTTTTAAGGACACCGAATAGATGATCAAAGTCACGTAGATCATTGTGTTTGCGTAAAGCGCAATAAAGGTCAAGATTTGTAACAAATCCACGGAAAGACATATTTATTAGAACGAAATAGAAATCAAAACTGATGTAAAATAAAGGATTACCAACCAATTTATACTACACTACCCTCATTACTGCGTACTGCGTACAATTGTTATTCTTGTAATGTTTTAGTACTAATGATTTCAATTAATAATCACCTGCATCAAATAATTGTTGAAAATGCTAAAAATTACTCTAAGAATGACATCTGTAATTGATAGAAATGCTAATGACTACTGTCTTAATGATAATGCAATAATTTCATTAATTAATTATTTAAAAGTCTAAGACCGTCTGTGGATCGATCGTTGCCCTCGTTTGCAAATTAATTAATTTAATTATTATTTTTTTATTTCTGCAACATCATTTATCGATACGCATATTTAGAGGGGCCCTTATTCCTCTATGATTTTAACAGAAAATTGTAAGATCCTTGTCATTGTAGTATATTATAATATAAAAATCAAACATTTCTATGTACCGCAGAAAGTGCACGTTTGGCGCACTATGTGTGTTAGCATTAATTGTAGTTCTCTCAAATATAAACACAATACCGAAGACCGCAACTTGAAACGAGGCCGGAATCAAGAGATATGTAAGTAAGTTTGACCATTTCCATAGTAAGAAAACACTATTTCTCAATTATCTCCTCAAATATAACAGTTACAAAAAAACTTAAAATAATAACTTTTGAAGACATTGATCTACCAAACAAGATGGCATAATTCGTTTCTCAAGATTCACCAATTTTATTTTTTGGATGCGAATGTCCAGCACCTCCCATACATTGGAACCACTGTGGGGCGTGTAGTTTACGTAGTTTCTAACTATTTTGGTTATGAAACACCCTGTCCTAAATCTAACCGTTTTTGAGATATTTGAATGTGATTGATTTTTATAAAAACATCCCGATTTTTGGCTATCAGCTTAGATATCATAAAATGTGTGAGTGTTATTACACAAGGGAACATAATTTTTGTTGAATGAAATATTACGACTAATATTATGTATTTTCGGGGTGCTGATTTCAGATCTGAAATCAGATTTTTTGTATCAGCTTTAGTTTTTGAGATTAAAAAAAAAACGTGTTTTTGAAAAAAATATATTTTATTTAAAAAAGAACTTTAGAAAAATAACCACTACACATCGAAAAATTTTCTTTTATAAGATTTTCTTGTTTGACTTGGTTCACAAGGGCTGTTTTTAATGCTCCAGCAGTAGTCCGCCATCATGTTGGCATTCCAATGACCCTGGTACCGCTCTTCCATAGTCCGAATATCTTGATGGAAACGTTCCCCTTGTTCTTCACTCAGATCACCTAGATTATCAGGGAAACGATCCAAATGGCTGTGGAGGAAGTGTACCTTAATGCTCATATTGCATCCAAGCTGCTGGAAGTGCGACAACATCTCCTCAATGTGCTTCGCATAGCATTTATCTTTCTTGTTTCCCAGAAAATTTTGTGCAATCCAAACGAATTTATTCCAGGCATTTTTTTCAATATCGGTCATGTAATTATGAAAGTTTTCATCCTTCATCAACCTTCTTATTTGGGGACCATCGAAAATTCCGGCTTTCAGTTTCTCGGTACTCAAATTATGGAACTTTTTAGAGATATATTGAAAACAATCACCATTCTTGTTCAGAGCTTTGACAAATTGTTTCATGAGCCCAAGTTTGATGTGCAAAGGTGGCAGTATTATGCGATCTCTAGGCACTAGTGGTTCATTTATCACATTCTGTTTTCCCGGAACCATAGCTTGCCTGGGGGGCCATTCTTTTCTAACCCAGTGCTGAGACTTAGCTCTGCTGTCCCACAGACAAATAAAACAAGGATATTTTGTATAGCCTCCTTGTTGTCCTAGAAGAAAATTCACCATTTTTAAATCTACACATATCAGCCACTTGTGTTCATTGTACTTGATTCTATTCATAACAGAAGCTACAGTATCATATTCTTCTTTGACTTTAGTTGAATGTGCAATCGGTATCGACCCCAGCTTATTGCCGTTATGCATAAGTACACATTTTAGGCTACGCTTACAGGAATCAATAAATAAACGCCATTCTTTTGGATCATATTCTTGTAATCCCATTGATTTCAATAAACCAGGAATATCTGAACAATAAACAAAGTTATCATCTTCAGAAAAAAATGAAAGCAATTCTGTCTCTCTTTTACGATAGTACGAAATTCTTGTTTCTCGAGTTAAAAGATTTCTTTGCTTTAATCGAGAAGCTAGAATCTCTGATGCTTTTTTAGAAAGCCCAAGGTCTCTGACTAATGCGCTAAGCTCTTCCTGATTAAAGGGCCGGGGCTCAGAAGAAATATCTGGATTAAAATCAGCTGTCCCACTTTCGTCACTTGAAGACGAGTTTTCTTCTTCCAAGACGTGATCATTTTGTGTAGATGATGAAGCTTGTGGTGCTGACGCATCGCAGGAGTACAGGACTGGTCGGGTAACAGATAACAAGTTAGGGTAAAACCATTTGGCCCGGTTTCTTTTGTTAATCCCGTTTATATCAACAACGCAAAAATAACAATCGTCCTGATGATTTGAAGGTTCTCGCCAGATCATTGGTGCTTGGTACTTGAAATGGGGTCTTTTCCGATTCACCCATAATCTCAAAGACTCGACGCATGTTTTACATACCATTTTAGGCACCCAATACTTGTCGCGGGTGTCCAAAGGAAATCCAAAGTAATCAAAGTACACCCGTTTTACGAACTCCGACACACTTAGTCTATACTCTTTGAATGTATATTCACCACATATGTTACAGAAATAGTTGGGATCGTTTTTACAGATATTTCGTGACGACGACATTGTAAAAAAAAAATTTTTTTTTAATTGTACAACTCGGAATTATGAAAATTAAGTGCAACTAGTACAAAAACCCGTCAAATAGCTGTATCTCATAAACGGGAGCTGTTAGAAACCAAATGCGGGTAGATTTGCAATTAGCGACCTCGTATTAGTAAACAACATTCACAAAATGCCATGCAACAAAAAAAAAGTCTCATTTTGTTCCCTTGTGTTATTAATATTATTAGTTTTTTTCATGTAAAATAAGATGCTTTATGACCTCAATAACCAGTATTGTACGTAAAATAACGAAATAAATCGTTGTGGACGATTGAAACTTAAAAATAAATATTGGAATTTAAAAAAATTATTTTTATTTAAACGATATCTAAAAAAAATAATATGACGCCTGTTTTGCAGATGTGCTTAATAATATCTACGTTTCATCAGCTATCCGACGAGGTAATACAATCCAGGGTTTTATCAAAAATTTGTATAAATAAACTTAGTTTCTTAGGCTACCGGGGAGGCAAAATAAAACAATAGACGAGTACCAAATACTAATTTATTAGACAAGTTACAAAAAAAATATCATATTCTAAATTAAATGTTCGACGTGTCCGCCTCTTTTCTGCACACATCTTCTTTTACGTAGGCCACTTTTCACTACACGAGTAGTTAAAATTCTTCTTATTTCATTTGCCGCATTAATTATTTTTTCTCTCAATAATTCAATTGATGAAATTGGGTTGAGCTCACTGTACACGAGATTCTTCATGTGCCCCCACACATAAAAATCCATGGGGGTCAAGTCCGGACTTCTAACTGGCCAGGGTAAAGGCCCACCTCGTCCAATCCATTTATTTGGATAAGATGTAGTGTTGAGTAGGACACGACTTGAAAAAGAGTTTGTAAGAGTAGCCTCTTTTTTGTCCTGAGCCAGTACAATGTCCCACTTCAAATGAGGCGAGGCGTACCTACTGACTGAACCATTTGAAGTTATTATAGTACGAAATATGCGCGCCTCCTGACGCCTCAAATGTCAGACGCGACGTGCTTTTGTCATGGCGCCTCGCCTCGCATGGAAGACAATATATTTCTCTCTCGCTCAAAATGTCAGACGCGACGACCGTGACGTGATCACGTGACGTGCTTGTCGTTTGTCTGCCTGCCTCGCTCGACCGTTCAAGCTCGACCGCGACAAGAAAATTGAAGTAGTACAATTTAAAATTTCGAGGCACTCTTACATTTTGACGTCATGTCCGGGACAAATGAAGTGCCTCTTGTATGTCCTACTCAACACTAATAAGATGTATCCAGCCATTCTCTCACACTTCTCCTGTAATGTGCTGGGCAGCCATCATGTTGGAACCACATGTCTCTAATCAGACTGAGTGGTAAATCCTCTAGAAGGTCGCTTAGGTCTTCTCTCAGGAAATTTTCATAGTGTTCTCCGTTTAAATTGTCGGGTAAAAAGTAGGGCCCAATTAAATGGTTTGAAATAATACCCATCCACACATTCAGGCTAAATCTCCGTTGTGACCCCTTAACTCTTTTCTTATTAGGATTTCCCAGTTCTTTCGGAGCCCAATAATGAGCGTTATGGTAATTGGTAATACCATCTTTATCAAATTTCGACTCATCTGTCCACAATATGTTTTTTAAAAAAGTCGGGTCTTCTAGATCAGCATGTAACATAAATCTGCAGAAATCCAGTCTTCTTGCGGGATCTCCCTCTTCCATAGCATGTACCGGCGTGTAATGATATGGGTATACTCGTATCAGTACAGGAGGCGCTGCTGCTCACCTCCCGGAAACCCTTAATCGCCTCGTACGATACCCACGGGCAGGCAAGGATGGTACAAACTCTACTCTGCCGGCACCATGCGGCTAAGAATCTACGAATTTGCTTTGTGTCATTCCTGGTGGTTCTATGTTTTCTATTATACAGGCTGTCCCGGAGGTCGACGTCAAGCCGGAAACGGGAGATAGGCCAAGTCATAATACTTATCAGAAAAAAAATCTAAGTTATGTACTTTATAAATTATAGGACTTAAAAAAATCGAGAAAATCTACACCCTGTGATAGTTTTTCACTCCTGTTGCTACAAATCTTCACTTTTTGTCAATTTCCTTTTATTCTGTAATCCTGAAAAGTGCTACTGTAAACTTGTTGCCTAAAATTCAAAGCAAACTATCAGTTTGGAAGAAAATGTCACGTTTTGCCCAACCAACTGTTTAAAATTAATACTTCGCCCAACCTTAACTGGCTGTACTAGGGTTTCCGATTTCTCGAGGTTTTTTAGTTCTCGGGTGTCGAGACTTCTCGAGCCTGATTTCTCGGGTCTTCTCGGGTTGTCGAGAAAAAATAAAATACGTCTAAATTTTTGTTTAATTAATAAAAAGAGTCTTTAATTTAACTGTGTTTATTTTACATGAAAAAAATCAACATAATTTTTAACAAAAAAAAACAAGTTCTCAATAAAAAATCAGCTCAAAACAAAATTGCTAACTAAAAACAATCATACTTCTTCTCCTTATCATAACTAATCTCATCTCACTAATCCCAACTAATATTATAAATGCGAAAGTAACTCTGTCTGTCTGTCTGTCTGTCTGTTACGCTTTCCCGCTTAAACCTCGCAACCGATTTTGATGAAATTTGGTACAGACAATCTTTAGACCCTGAGACAGAACATAGGCTACTTTTTATTTCGAAAAAATATCATATAAATATTTTAATCGGGTTTATATCAACATTTTGTTTTTTTTTGCAGTCCACGCGGACGGAGTCGCGGGCGTCCACTATCTGTAATAAAAAACAAAATCTCTGTTAACAATCAGCTTAAAACAAACATCTTAACTAAAAACAATCATACTTCTTCTTATTATAACTAGACATAGGAGTTGTCGGGGCACGATCTGACATTTGCTAGGGAATGAATGCTGTTTTTTATCGACTTATCTAGATATCGATATATCACTGCTATTTATTGGGTAGGTATATATCACAATGTCCAAAATCAAAATGTCTTAGCCCACAATATTCGTATTTAAAATAATAAGAAATGCCGACTATTCATGATTCCATAAATATTTAAAACCAAAAAGTTTAATTACCCACCCAACTCCAAAATTCCGAATTAAAAACTACTTATCCACTAATATTGTTTATTTAAAACATTTCAACGAGAAATTAAAAACGCATAGGTAGGTAATTATATATTTTTTAATGTTAGAAATTGAAGATGTTAGCTTTACAAACGTAACACTTTAATTCTTCTTTAAATTGTATTGAAAAAGACAGATTTACAAACGTAACATTTTATATCTTCTTTAAATTCTACTAAACCTAAAAAGAAAAAGTGAGTCGCTAGGCAAATGTGACATTTGCCTTTTATTTTCACCATATTTTCACATAAATGTTGTTCGACTTCATCAATTATTACTGAAAATACTTCTATAGCCAGTTGTCGTGGAAGACCTAATGTTAAAGTTCTATTCTTTAGAATGTCCATCTAATAATTTAAAAAAGTACAAGTTGGTTAATATTATTATTTATATAATATTTTTGCAAATTAAAAGTAAGAGATAGAAATAAAAAGATAATTTTAGACACTTACGACTTCTATTATAGGTAATGGATCTAAATTGTCTTGGATTTCATCATCTTCATCAATGTAATTCTCATTAATGATATTAATTATGTATCTATTTATTGAGGCGGATATCGTCCTCAGTGCAATTGTATATAAAGTATTTAGTGACATATTTTTTAAAATAATTGATGAATGAATAAACAGCAAAAGAAACTTTTCTTTCTGTTTTGAAATTAACACAAAATGATAATTATTTGACAATGTCATTTTTCTTTCTTAATAGCTATAAAAATATTTATATATTAGCCAGTACTTTTAGTGTCTATAGTGATTTTCGAAATAAATAACCAATATTTTTTCTGTATTCCCTGGTGTTAATCTTCGCCTTCTTTGTGAAAATATCCATTTCAAATTACTGAAGAATTTTTCTACTTCTACTGACGTCACAGGAGCATAACGAAAATATTTGTATTTTTCCACTGTTGACCGCCTGTTGTTTGAATTTAAAATCACTTCGTTGCCTTTAATCAATTCATTAATTTTTTCAATAGTAGCGTATCCAATGTTCTTCTGCACAACTGTTGTTAATTTTTTATAAATAATCTTTCCGTTTTGATGTAAATATAATCTTGATAATTTAGCATGTACCATATTCACGATTTTTAAACTGTAATCTAAAGAAAGGTCCGTGGATTCTAATTTTGTAATAGCACACCTAACAAAAGATAAATTTTCTGATATGAACGCCAAATCATTCTCAATATTCGGTCTAGATAATGCACTTTTTGCTTTAGAAATTGCTTGACTCTCTGATGAAGGAAATGTGTTAATAATTTGTCTTATATCGCCGATGTGTTCAGCATAATACTCTGCTGCTTTAATCCACGTACCCCACCTTATAATTATAGGTTCAGGTGGAAGTAGCACATTCGGAAACATCCTTTTAAATTTCTTCTCTCTTTTTGGCGATTTTAGGAAAACTTTCTTGACGGCTAGTATCAATTCGTTAACTTCAGGATAAAGTGTTCTTACTGTTTCAGCAATCCTATGTAAGCCATGTGCCACACATGTTACATGGGTCATATTCGGGTAAACATGTTTTAAATTATTACCAGCTTTAAGCATGTAGGCCGCTGCGTCAGTCAATAACAACAGAACTTTGTCTACATTTGATGTCCCCATTATATTCTCAATTGATTCTGTTACCAAGTTTATAATTGTTGTATGATTTGTTTCTTCTAATAATTTACTGGCGATTAAATGCGACCTGCTCACTTCATTTTGAAGCAGTTTTCCAATGATGACATTACCTATTTGTTGCCCTTTACTGTTAACAGTTTCATCTACAGACACGTAAATGTAATGATTTTTAATTTCACTGCGAATGTTGTTTATTGTATCATCGTACAACTGCGGAAGATAAATTTTTCTGATATAACTCGACGTCGGGATTGTTGAATTGTTATATAGACCATTGATACAGTTCTGGATAAAATTGCTAAAATGTGAGTTATCTAACTGATTCCAGGGTATGTTACATGCTGTCATAAATTTCGTCAAGTCGCTATAAAATGATATTTTCGTTTCACGAAACTTATGCATTTCCGATTCTAAATGACGATGAACATTGTATTTTTTCGGAAAAAAACTTATCTCACATTTATTGCAGAATAATCTTGAATCGCGTAACACAATGTCCGGGCAGTCCTGTATCCACAAATTTATTACACTTTCATGTGGTATATTTGCTGGAGGCATTTTGTTGACAATACAAATGAAACAAATTACTGACGTCAATTGCCTATTTGTGTGAAAGAAAAAAATATTCCGTATTCAAATTATAAAGAAGTATTTTAAAAAGAGATTTACTATAATACTTTAAAAAGCAGGATTTGCTTGGAATGCCATGTACAAGTAAAAACACGTGATGCTTGAGGTATTGGTTTATGCTCGAATGACTCTTGAACTTGAACTACTGACTGTTATTATGAATTTATGAGTCACGTTGTTGCAATATGGAACATTGTAATTATCGATAAGTATGCATTTATCGATAAGGCAATCACTAGAAATATGACGTCATTGCCCCGACAACTCCTATGTCTAATTATAACTAATCTCACTAATCTTTAATAAAAAACAAAATCTCTGTTAACAATCAGCTTAAAACAAACATCTTAACTAAAAACAATCATAATTTTTCTCATCATAACTAAAGATCACTCACTAATCTCACTATGTGGGTTGTATGGTATCACAATTTTTGGCAGTTTTAATGTAATTAAATAAGAGATATCTATCTACTATTAATACGAAAAATATAACTGTCTTTAAGCCTGCTTATTAATTCTTATGAAATATGCCTTAAGATAAACCAAAGCATTAATAGATTTATCAGACAGCCGGCTTCTAATCTTACTGACCACATTTCCCGATATGGAAAATACCCTTTCATTTTCTGTTGAAGTCGGCTTGACTGAAATTAATGCTTTGTATAGTGTTTCCAGATTAGGGGTCCTCTTGCCTGTTTTTTCAAATAGCAAAAGCTCTTTTTTTATAATTGATTTGGAAAGCACCACAGCATTAGTTGATTCACCATTTCTCGAAACACCTTTTATTGCTCTCTCTAATTGAGCTGCAAAGCTGTCTTGTTCAGTTTCTGATTCGCTTACGCCTGCTTCGACAACTTCTGAATTATTTCCTGTCGAAGGTTCTGTAGTAGTGGGAACAGTGGGGTATAGACGATTGAATAAGTCTTCAGCGTATCCAATTAAAAATGTCTTGCTATTATCGGTAAAATAAGCACTCTTTTTGAGAATAAAATTATCGGGGCTGTTTAGGTAGCGTAGCAGCGATATTAGAGGTGTATTCCGACGATCTGATATTTTCATTTTAAGAGATTCTACTAACTGAAGAGCCAAAGGGTCGTCGATACTTTCTAATTGTTTTAGCAACACATCTGTTATAGCCTCTGCAGTTAGTAAATTGGCATCTTGTCTGCTCAATGCTTCAACTGCAAGTTTAGTTGGCGTCAATATCAACCGCAATTTTTGTAGTATAGGAATATTTTCCTCCTTCCATTTAAATGAGCTATCTAAATCAATCAAGGCTTTTTTAATGGAATTTTTTAACTTCAAGAAACGCTCAATCATTGTTAGCATTGAATTCCACCTAGTTCTGACATCCTGTAATAAGACTAGTTCGGCCCCGAATTCAGTCTTCACATGTTTTTGTAGTGTGATATTTCTAAGGGGACTCTTTCTGAAAAATCTTATGATCGAACGGGTCTCATTTAGCACTTTGTTTATGTCGTCAATAGGCTGCAATATAGATTCATCATCAGATTCTTCGTCATCGTTATCAGTGCTGGCTTCATCAGAGCTGCTGTGTTCATCGTCGCTAACAGGTGTGTTTCTTCTAGCAACTGTAGTTACTGTTTTTTTTTTGCAAAAGGTATCAAGAATAGCCAAATGGATGGCATGGTTTACACAGAGGACCATCTCACAGGGGCTCTCTCTGCCAAATTTTTTCATAACATTTGGCCCGTCGCTTGTTACGGCCAAGACATAATGCTCGAAGTTTACCCCAAAGTATTTCAAACGCTCCTCTACTATTTCTCTAACCTCTGCGGCACCGCATTTTCCGGGTATGTAAACTAGCCCCAAATTGTAAACTTTTGCCTCTGCTGTATGAACACAGACGCTAAAATATCGTCTGTTTCGTATGCTCGTCCACTCGTCAATTGTCACACTTAGCCGGTTTCCTGATGTGCAAAGCTGAGAAAGATCTTTTATCATCTCTTTCTCCTTTTCATCATAAAACTTCAATATTAGGTTCATAACTTCGGTTTGGGTCTTTGGAAGTTTATACCCCTTGGCAGCAAGTGATTCACGGATAAATTCACTTTTAGTAATGCCTCTTATAGTAAAACCATCTTGGGCTGAAAGTTTAGCTAAAATTTCACCTAACGATTTTCTGGGTTGAACGTCAAATTTCAGTGTTTGCTGTACGTGCATAGTTTCAAAATCACTTCTTAATTTTTTTGGTGCCGTCACCCCGGAACTAGACGAACTGGTAGATGCTTCTTCTGTGTCCATTTGAACCTCGGTGGATCTTACATCAATTTTGTGTACATGAGCTAAATGCCTCACTAGTCCGCTTGTGTTTGATCCTTTACAGGCTATGGTTTTAGGACATTTTAGACATTGCGCATTTGAGGCGTCCTTATTTTTCTTGAAATATTTCCAAACTTTGGAAGTTTCCATTTTGGTTCATTAGTTGTAAAATCTATAACAAACAGTTCAAGAATTAGTAAGTATTTTAGTTTAGTACCTACAAAATAGCTGACGCAACAGTGGGGAGGCCTATGCCCAGCAGGGGGTTGATGTGGTTAGGTTAGGCTGATGATGATGATGAAAAAATAGCTGTGTCCTTTTGTATACTACGTTTGGTAGGATTGGTTGGATACGTTTTGTGTTATTTGTAGTAGATAAATTGCCATAAAACAACGTCTTAATATTATGTGTTTAGTTTAGAACTTTAGGCTTTTGTAGGATTATTACAACATCTGCAATACAAATGCAATTAATGAAATCGGTAAATATTTATGCACTAACAATTCTCTTATTTGATTAAAAACAAAAGTTTTATTTCTTTAACATACCTATTCATTTTAAACAAAAATATTATTTTGGTAATACAAAAGTACTTACAAAACAAAACAAACACTTGAACTATTTAAATAAATAATAACAATACTTACCTGTTTGTTCTGCGATTCTATTACTCGTGCGTCACTAAATAGTACACACTCACTATGCTGGGTTTATGATCCGACCGATCCGAACACGGCGGGAGTTGAAACACGAATGAACAAAATACAACTGGGGTCGCGTCGCGCTTGCGTTTGTCGGCAAAAACAAAGGATACCGACAGACACGAGCCGTGCTGTCAAAGGATGCCGCTGCCGCCTCGCATTTACAAAGAAAGCTAAGCGTAAAAATGTTTATTTAAACTTCTCGATGTCTCGACTTTTCTCGAGCTGAATTTCCCGGGTACGAGACCGACCGATTTCCCGGGAATTCCCGGGACGAGAATTCCCGGGAACAAACCCTAGGCTGTACTGAAAAAAGAAATGTACATAACTTAGATTAAAAAAAAAAATTGATAACTATTATGACTTGGATAACTATTATATCTCCCGTTTCCAGCTTGACGTCCGGGACACCCTGTGTATAAGTCTGCCGTCTTAGCCATTACAGGATTTGTATGTTCCCCTTATAAATGTATTATGGGAAGCATCCATTAAAATTCAATGTTAGCTATGGCAGTTAGTGCGAGTTATGGAAGAGATAAAGGCTAGTATTTGGGCATGTGGAAACACCCTTAGTTATGTAATATATATACTTATGCATGTATACATAGTTGCATAGGGCTGAAAATGCATCGCCTCGCTAGTCTCGGGATTGTCGGGCTACGAGCGTGCCGTACCTGTACCTATAGTATATTTGATTGGACACTAATATAACCTTCTATACTAATACCATCTTTTATTATCACGATTTTTGGCAACGTTATTTTTCAACGTTATCTATTTATTTTTCAATTTCTTAATTAATCATTCATTTACCTGAAATAACATCAATTTTTCTTTTATTTTTCCGCTCCGCAATATCCATAGTTCCATACCGCATTTCTTTCAATATAGCTAAAACTGACTTATCGATTGCATCTTATATCTCTTCATTATTTCCTATCTACTGGTAATCTTGCTAGTACTTCACTCGGATTGATACCTAAAAAAAATCTTAATTTAATTTAAAGATATGTACTATAAATAAAAAAAAATATTTTATCATCATCACCTTACCCGTCTTTCGAAACCCTGCCCGAAGATTATTTTCAGCATTAATTTTAATTTCATCCATAAGTAATTTTAACAATCTTGGGAAGCAACCTTTAGGTACCCATGAAAGTGAACGTCCATCAGATTTTTTCCATTTTTGAAGATCTTATAATCACTTGTGTCATATGAAGAGCTAAACCTAGCAATGTTATAAATTGAATCTAATTTAATAGATAAACGGTTATTATCTAGATCATTAAAACAAGCTGTCTCACCATCAGCTAATGATAATGAGTAAGTCGACAAGTCATAACATTTGCCACTGTAGCATATCCTGCCATTGCTCTTAATATACAGCATCTGATCACAGCTATATGTTTCACTAGGTAGTAATGAAGTTAAAGCTAGACCAGCAGTTACTACTTTCTTTATTCCTAGTCCTTGTCTTGGCCTATATTGACATTCATTTTTTAACTCATCCATCATTCTAACCCTTTGTTCAGACCTTTCTAACATTTCATTTATTCTTTTATAATCTATTGACCTGTTGTAGATAATTTCTTCATATGTAGGATTCTTACTATTAGGCATAGTTTGCTTGATTAGTTCAATTCTATTGTCTTTAATTAAGTTGTCAATTATATCATTATTATATAGAACATTTTTCAACTTGACTTCAATATTCAGACCAGTGGCTTTGTTATACTTTATAATTCTATTGATCCTACGCCTGTCAGATCTCATTAGGAAATAGACTATTACCTTTGCATACATTAAGTTTATATTATCTCTGAATACTGTCAGTGCCAAAACAATACCTAGTAAGAAAACGGTGGAGCTGATAGACAGTCCCACCAATACAGGTAATATATTACTTTTACATTTAGTCAAATATTGGTTGTACACACAATATATTCCACATGATCCACATGTAAAAAACGATATGGTCTCACCCTTATATATTTTGTCACATGTCCAAGAAATCAGGCCAAACATAGGGTGTTTAAGTGTAACCATTACTTTAGCCTCATCATTTGTTATATTATATGCCATACTGTTATTTATTATAGTACAATTCTTAAAATTCTTTATAGTTACCTCTCCATCTATTACAGAAATATCTGGGTCATTGCTATAACCATATACTTCTAAATGGAAAAGCAATGACATTAACAGTGGTATGAACCACACCATTAGTACTTTAGACATATTTTTTTAGTATAACGATAATTGTTATTTATTCCCTGCTTGCTGCTCCAAATTGACATATTGAATTTGACGCCATGCTATTTTCATTGGTCTGAAGAATGCAACATCTAATGGTTGCGTGAGATGGGTTGAATTAGCCGGAAAAAAGATAAAATTTATGTCGTGACTCTTTATTTTAGCATTTTCCCGGGATAAAAAGTAGCCATAGGTATGTTAACCTGTCACAATATATTTCTGAAAACTGCAAAAAATCAGTTCAGCCATTTCTGAGATTAGCGTGCACAAACGCACATACAAACCGACAAACATACCAAAATTCCAAAAATCATTATTTTGGGTACTATTGCGTTAATAAAGGTCTCCTATAAATATTTTTTCTCATATATCTTCCATGTACAGACAGCAATCCGTTACATTTTTATTATATGTTTAGAATAGATATAGATATTGCTGATTTGTACTACCTTTCTCAAAAAAAAATAAAAGCGGCGCCGACGAAGACTCCATGTTCATGCATTGATTGAGCAGAGAGCTCTTGCACGAGACTTTGTCTTGCTTTATTACACTTTGTATTAATTATTATAATAATTATATTCGTTACGATATTCTTTTTGGGATCATTTCCATGTCCTTTTTCGTTCAAAAAAGTATTTATATAAAGGTAGCGCAACTCTCTACACAATTTACTACATCTTTCATCACATAAGTAAAAGATGCTACACATCAGACGGATCACTCCCCTAGAAAAAATCTAGACTTAGCTTCAGATATCTTGATTGGTTGAGAATATCATTATCGGTCATTTTTTTTTTGTCTACATACCGGCGATTTTTTTGTTTTTATCCTACGTAGATGGCAAAGGAGTCAACTGACATAATTTTTATTTATTTATTTATTTTATTTGGCTAACAAAACAAGTAACAATCTGTAATTAATATAATTCTACAAATTCTTAAAATTAAACTAGACTGCAACTCTTTACAATGTTGGCACATTAATACACAATATGTTCTAAGCACATCACATCATTAGAAAAAGAAAATTAAAAATAATATATGCCCCATACGTGACCATCCATCCTTATATCTTGTAAGAAAATTAATAAAGTACTAAGTTTAACTCCAATAACTATTTCTGAATTAAATAACGTACCTACTTTGCATCAGCTCAGATGCACGAACGAATTGGCGGAGTTGTCATTTCTTATGCGCGAAAATTTTGTTCTCTGGATTTGGCAGTTTTGATTGCTTCATTTATTTTGCGTTTTTTTACTTTGGGTGGACTTAGCATATATATTTTTTCTCTTTCTAACGATATTAAAACCTTCATACGAGCAAAAGTGGAGTTAGCTGTTTAGCATTTTTAGCCGACGATTTGGTAAAATTACAATTTACTAACCTGGGTGTATATTTTCTTTAATTTGAGCTGCTCTTGTGTAATCTTTCAAACTTTTTAGGGCTGACCTGAATGATGATCCTTAGTGCGAAAGCAATACTAATGGTATAATACCTGTGTCACCAATAGCTTTTACAATTGTGTTTAGCATTGTTTTTATTTCCATCGCTGGAGTGGACCCCTTCACATTAAATTAATATTAACTCCTTTGATTAAAAATAACAAAGCATGGTCTGCAAATTTTTTCTTTCTCTGTGTAGTGTCAACAAAACCACAGATTTCGTTACCGAAAGTGTAATTTACGCCTAGCTGTAGAGCCATCACATCAAATATGATGCTGCACATTTTTTTTTCTATCCATGATGCCACCTAAAAACGGTAAATATAAAATAATATAAGTAATAGATTTTTAACGCATTGTTTTTACGTTATTATCTGACTGAATCCTTAGAAGGTTTTTATGAAGTAAAACGAAACAATTTTCTATAAAAGTATATTTTTAGAACTCGCTTAATTACGTAACACGGTGTGAAGGGCCAAGGCGCGAGCAACGACTGGCGGGACTCGCAGGAACCCGAAAGTTGCTGACCGAGCACATTTGTGTCGCTACAGATTTTTTAATACATTTTGTAGCTCAGAGAGTTGTCATCATCATCAGCCTATTGCAGTCCTCTGCTGGACGTAGGCCTCCCCCAGGGTACGCCACAAGACTGCCATGGGGGGTATTTGCCCATAGTAACCACGCTGGGCAGGCGGGTTGGCGACCGCAGTTTGTATTTTGGACTATGTATGTCGTCAACACGGGCTGCTGCCCACCTCCCGGAAACCCTTAATCGCCTCGTACGATACCCACGGGCAGACATGGGGTGGTACGAATTCTACTCTGCCGGCACCACGCGGCCAGAGAGTTGTAGTGCTAAAATATTGATACAAAAGACATAATTATTACAAACCTCATCTTTGATAGCATTGAAAATCTGTGGGTTGATGCCTGGTGAAACTTTTAATGATGAGACCATTATTTTTAAGGTCACTTCTGAAGATAATATAAATATCTTTTGCAAGAATCTGTAAGATTTAGGTCCTTGCTACAATATTGTTAAAGCAATTAACTTTTCGTCAATTGAGAATCTCCGTCCCTTTGGTTTCTTAGTGCACATACGTATTTACTTCCATTAAAAATAATTTTCTTGCTAAAGGATTCATTTGACCACCATACTCTCAAAATTATTTTCTTTACAGAATCGGAAAGCTTTTTTATACCTCTGAATGTAGTTTAATAGCTTGCAGGACTTTTTCTATACCTACTCTCTATATATTTTCCTGCACTTTGGTATTATGACCCCACATTATCAACAAATTGTGCGTCTTTCTGCTTTTCTGTGTATCTGCAAGGCAAAATAAAGGTTCAAAATTTACAAAACCTACACAATTTATATATATAAAACTAGTGGATTCCCGCGACTCCATCCGCGTGGACTGCATCTAGCTAGAAGATTTATATTCAATTAATTAATAAATGTATTAAAAACAACAAGACATTTTGTTGTCATTTCTTAAAATAACAATAACAAGACAAGTGTTTTTACATAATTTATTAATGAATAAATTATTACCTCTGGCATGCCGGGCCGCGCCGCACATGTAATTATATTCACATTTTTATGTATTGTATTTAGTAAAAACTTATCTAAACTAACATATTTATTAAATGTAATGATTCATTATGTAAAGAAATATAATTCGGTGAGTTATTCAGTGTGCAATATAATAGAACATTTGCTATGTAAGGCAACATTACATTTTATACACTTCAGTGTTTTTTTGTGACATAAACCGTTTGTTTATTTTGTTTATCAATTAGATGTCCTTTACCATCTAATCTAATAGCATCAGGCATAAGTTTAATTACTGCTAGTGAAGATCTAGGATTTGACATGCTTGAAGTTTTAGGAGCTGAATCTTTCATTAAAAAGTATGTAGAAACAATATATCTTGTAAACGATAAAAGATCATGTGGCGTACCGTTGCCTTTCTTTGCAGCTGGAGACATTTTGAAAAGCTGGAAAGCGTTATTGACCGCAACATTTAGTGGAAACATGAGTAACTGCCAGTACCATCTCTTCAGACGAATCGCGATTCGATAACAACCTACATTTTGATCATGTCGATCGATTCCGCCCATGAATTTATTATACTTTACGAAGCAACGAGGTTGGTCAACATCCTTCTTCACGTCATGCTCCGGGGCAGGACAGTTGACGATTTTGGGATTTTGTCTCGGTGAAAACAATTGTGCATAATGGGTGCCTAATTAGTTCTACCTTACAATAAATAGTGCTTTTGTAGTTTAAGAGCACAAAAACTTGAAATTGGTACTGCTGTGTAGCATCCTCTCCAGCAAACCATAGTGCAAATTATCGCTTCTGTGAACGATTTTAGTACGAAAGTAGTATAATAAAATGTGCAGGAGATATATAATCGAACATAAAGTATTTTATATTATAACAATGTGTATAAATGGAATAATAAATGTCGACATTGGGTTATACCTATAAGTATTTATTATATTTTACTAATTTATTAATAGCCAATAAGGAACACAATAATATAGAGCCACAATAATATTTATGACTGTTTAAACACAAAAAAATACTACATAGAAGGATACCTACTTGTAGCTGGAGGCAAAAGTTGTTCACAAGGGATGTTTACTATTGCATCATCTGAGTTTGGTCTTTCTGTGATCTGAATTTCATCACAAACATCTAGATCTGAGATGACAATATCAGTAATGTCACCTACTCCATCACCACCAAACGGAACTTCAAATCCCGTACAAGTTGATCCTAGTACACCTGAAACTTTCTCCAAGATTTCATCTGGTGGAATGAATGAAATCTGGTTTTCCGCCACCAGTCTACAACAAAATAATTTATGTTAATGAAATTTTGTACACAAATGTAACACCTGGATTAACATAGGGTAACACTTTTTATATAGATATTTCCATAGGAAGGTGATCCACACGGGTAACACTGCGGGGTACAGCTAGTACTTAATTGATATAAATAAATAAAAAATACCTTCAAATTGTTCATTCTGATGTTTGCAGCTCTCTTACGAGCTACTTTTTTCAAATTATCTCATTTTAATTTAAGTTGCTTCCGTGTACGTGGTAGTTTACCACTTTTTGAATTAAAACCTATGGCCAAAGAAGCCCAGCATTCTTCTTTTAATTTATTTGTGGCTGCATTAGTCTCTTTGGTGGTAATAATGGGGTTGCTTTGTACAAGGTCCACAAGCAGGGCAACCTCACTCTTTTTTGTTTTCTGTAACAGAAATATATATACATACAAATATACCTAAATAAAGTTTTACCATAGCAAAAATGTTGCAATATTTTAAAGCTGCAAAGTCTGTACTTTTTAGCCACAACCATACTGGTCAGTCGTCAGAATTATAAGTCTGTAGGTATTCACCGCCGTAATATCCATTTCAGAATACAGCACGCAACACAAATAAAATTAAACAAAATTTTCCAAAAGTCGTGATAAAATAACACGGCGGCGAAAGAAAAAAGCAGAAAAGAATATGTAGTACATAACCTATTCAAAAGAAACAAAACGTTCCGTTTCTTGTTATGCGTAGGTATATGCATTGAATTGTGTTTTGCAAGGAAAAAAAAATACTCCGTATATATCTGCGATATAATTCTTTAAACATAACGATTATGTATACAAATTACACTATGGGTGCGCCCACCACCGGGCCCTACACCCTCTACCTCTAAAACCCAACACCAAGAGGTTCATAATAATTAGTAGTTTACTAATTTATTAATTTCTATAATCCTGAGGATGCCACGGTTGTTGGCGAAACATATGTAGATTATTTATCTAGTTTTGATTTCGGAATGGTGCAATGTATCGTCTTGCATGCTAGGTGCTCGGATCTGGTTTCTCATGGCGAAGTGCAAGTGCCTGTTGTCGCAATTATGAGTTATCAGATCCGAGGGTCAGTGGAGGGTGTAGGGCCCGGTGGTGGGCGCACCCATAGTGAATGTTTGAACTTCCGAATTGTAACGCCTAATACAATTTCATTTATATACAAATTACCTTTATTTCATAAGTAGGTAACTTTAATTTATTTTGTCAAAAGTCTTGTGTTATTTTAAATTTCAATTTTGCATGGAACGAAACGCACATCTGAGAGTGAAGAGGGCTCGGTATTTAAACTACCGACGGACGCTCATCGAGAGCAGGCATAGAAAGTGAATTGTGGAAAGGTATAAACGACTCGTAGTCGGTTGTAGAAAAACGAATAGTAATTTTTATATCATGACGATTCGTTGAATATAGGAACCGGGCATTATACTCTTTATATAAAGAGCAAGTGAGCTTAGATTGTACTAGATTTAGATTGTTCCTTAGTCTTATTAGGTATGTCTCCTTAGGTATGTATATACCGCTGCTATAGTTTTCAGGATACCGCTCTTTGTGTAGTTATTTTCTTTGATTCCAATCTAAACCTAATAATTTTACTGTTTTATCAGAGCATGCATCCGAAATACAATCCATAAAGTTTTTAGAATTAGAACTCCATTCTCTTAAGTTCATAGATTTCATTAAAGGTATTCTTTAGATCATGATATAATTCTAACGCTTCCTGAATACTGTTGGTTCCGGTAACGAGATTGTCTACGTATATATCATTAGATGCTTTATGAACGTTTTCATTTTTAGATTTTGACAAATGATGTTTAACAGTGGCGTTTAGAATGAATGGAGACGACGTAAGACCAAATGGAACGCGAGTGAATCTAAGGTGCACCAGATTATCTTCCATTGCTGGTTTTTGGAGATCTCTTAACCATAAGAATCTTGTTACATCTCTATCTTGTTGTTTGAGATCTATTTGTAGAAAAGCCTTTTCCACGTCGGCTGTTATTCCAATCGCGTGACATCTAAATTTAATTAACATTCCTGTTAAATCTTCAAGCAACAATGGTCCACAGTATAGGTGTTCATTTAAACTTTTGTTATCCTTAACCTTTGCAGATCCATCGTACACAATACGAAGAAATTTTCCGGGTGCAGATACGCTATGATGAGCGATGTAATGTACTGCATGATCTACCCATTTATTAGGAACTTCTTCAACTATTCTTTGAACTATTTGTTCCTTTAATGTCTCATCGTATATTCTCTTAAGGCTTCTATGTCTAATCTTTTAAGCAATGTAACTAACCGTCCATATGCTAATCCAAAATTGGTTATTAAGTTTGTAGGGTTGTCACTCCATGGCCAACTAACATAATATCTTTTATCTGTGTACTCTGTAGATTCATTGAAATGCTCGATAGCCTCTTCATTTCTGTTTGTCTTAGGCGAATCAGTGATTCCTATTGATTCCAAATCCCATAGACGTTTTATATTCCCATTATCTAACGGTAAGTCTGGTTGATTCAACCCAATTTCGCTAGAATTTTGAAAATATGTGAGAACCGACATTTGTTCGATTGGTTTTATGGATATTATGCCAGATAGTATCCATCCTAATTCTGAATCAACCATCTCCAATTTGTATCTTATTTGTGGACATAATTGTATAGGTATAATAATAATCGTTACCAAGTAACATGTCAATTCGATCAGAGAGTGAGCCATTATCTGCTAACTGGTAATTTCTTTCATTCTTCCAGCTATATAAATTCTCTTCTGGATATGGCACTCCTTGCGATATTGTTGGTACTACGTTAACATACAGTGTTTTGACTGTATTGTTCTTGGTTATGATACCTAGTTTAACTAGTGTACTACGTATTTCTCTTGGATTTTGCGATCCAAACGTAAATATCGCTAGGTTGTTTTGCTCCTCCGCTTGAAGTTTTAGGTCTTTAGCCATTCTTTCAGTTATGTAACTTCTTCCACTTCCGGTATCTAACAGAATCCTACAGTTTTTTATTATATTACCATGACCCTTTCCTTTAACAACAGCTGTTTGTAATACAGTCTCCTTCCTGCTGACATGCATTACGCTGGTAGCTACCCTTTCTTCTTTTGCCTTTTCTTGAAACTTATTCGGGCACAACGCTTGATTATGATTTCCATATTTACCGCAATATTCGCATTTGATTTTCTGTCTGCATTGACTTCTAAAGTGCCCCCTTCTAAAGCAATTAAAACATCTTTCTTGTAATTTTGACTTCCTTTCTCTAATGGATTTAACTTTGTTACAATTCATATTGAGATGATTTCTTCTGCAAAAAATGCAATGCCAACGCCTTTTCCTTTTATCCATATTATTATTTCCCATTTCTTTCTTTTGACCAAATTTTCCTTTTACTGGTCCTTTATCTCTTGAATTCCAATTCCTTCTAAATTTGAAATTAGACTGCTGTCTCTTAAAATGGTTGGAGCCATGAGAATATGTAATTTTTGCAGGACCTAATCTTTCAGGATTTTCCTCATCCTTGACGTGCAAGGTTTCTATAGTATATGGTGTCTCGGTTGCTTCACCCTTAGAATGATTCTGTACTCATAGCTTCTTCCTTTGTAGATATTATCAGGGACAAATGTTCCGTAATGCTCTCCACGGTATGTATACCATGGATTCCCAGTCTCAAGACATCAAGACATCTTGAGAAGGCATTTCGTGTGACATAAATATTGCCAACCATTGTTTATTTCGTTTATTGGCAGCAATGGCAGGACACAACACAAACTAACGATGCGCCTGTCATTCCTCGATGTAAAGCCAATTGATTTTGCTTTTCGGTCCAAAGCATTTCGGAAATGGTAGTAACAACCAATAATATTGACATTTTTAAATATTTTCAACAACGCTTTTATGGCAGAGAACTCATAGTCAACATGAACATATTCGGGTTTCCACTCTGGAAGTTGTGATTTTATTAATTCAAATGCTAAAGTGTATGCCTTTACACTTTTATGAGACATAAACATATATGTTAAGGGAATTACATTAGTACTTTCTTTGTCACTTCCCAAGTCTCCATGGATGCTATAGAGTTGTAAAAATGGTACTGGAGATGATTTAAAGGTACCATGAAAAAGCGTTTTATGGTTTTCATTTGTGTTTGTGCATTTTTGCTACAAAATACTAAAATTTTGATTGTGCCATCGTAGTAATCAGCCAATAAAAAATCGTTGAATTCTGATGGTACCTCAACATCATCATAACTATCGGGACGTATAGTATTGACTTTTGCCTTCGATCGTATTTTTCGATAGATGGTCATTTTTTTCTGATCGAAACTAGGGACCGGTTTTGATGATGCTAAGTCTAACCCTGATTTTGCGACTGCCAATCTAAATTTTCTGAAAACTCTCGGAGCAGGTTCCGTTCCTCGTGCAGCCTCCTTGACGTATTGGTCAAGTAATATGTCAATTTCATTCTGTGTTTCATCCAGTTTGCAAATGTGATCTCCGCTAACTTTCGTAATTTTGACTTCATTCTAAAAAAAGAGTACATTAAATAAAAGACGAAAAAAAGTTAGCCCCGTGCGTGAAGAGCCCCGTAATACGAAAATGCGTATAAATTATATTAAAAATATTTATAATATTGGACAACTTTAACCCTTAATCAAATGGATTTTTTTTTAAAATAAAATTATGAATTAAACATGGTTTCTAGGTAAAAGGGCTTTGTAGATTTCGAAAAAAACATCATTTTTTTTTTTATAAAAAGAGGGGAAATGGGGGTTTTACGGTGGGAAATTATTTCCCATTATCCAGTATGGAAAAGCAAAATATAATTAAGTGGGAAATTATTTCCCATCATCCGGAATGGTTACATTTTTTTGGGACATTTTTACTACAAATTCTATACATATTACTTACTCCTACTTTACTTGTTTATTTTTTTTATATAAAAAATTCAATATAACATGATTGAGTGATTGAATAAAATTATAAAAATAAAATGAAACTAGAATGTTACAAATAATATTTTATTAAGAACTTTTCAAATACTATATGAAAATAACATTACTGAGTAAGAACTGTGTGAAAGGTTTTGAAACAGTTTTTGGCACAAAGAGCTACTCCACAGGAGGAACATACTATTTTTGTCCTCTGTTCTTTGTGCTGCAAAAGCGACATCTTTTGTAAGTGGCACTTTCTTCAGGCAAGTGTATGCCAACATTTAGCAGCCGAATCTCATCGGGAACGCCAAACCTACCACCTTTTTTTTTTTTTTAAAACTACATCTGTTTGTGTGTGAGTTTTTCGTGTCGTGTGATTATCTATAAGGGCACGTGCTAACCGTAGTCTGAAATCACGGTGGCCATGCAGGGTCGGGACATGGGAGTAGTTGTACGTTATGTAGGCATTAATTATAGATGCATCGAACAGAAAGAAGAATAGTCGCATCCAATATTTCCTGGATTTCCGCTTTATAGGGTATGACGATCTAAAATGGTCAAAAAGATCTACTCCGCCCATACTGAGCGTGTATGAAGCAATTGCAGCCGGGCAGAGAATGTCAGCTCTAGAGCCATCCTTTTGGGTTCTTTTTATCATCCTTGTGTCTAAGGGCTGATGTGCTGTTGTCAGGACAGCAACTTCCTTTGTGTCAAGCCATTTAATGGCTGTGATTGGCTCTGCAGTAACCGCTGAAAACTGATGTTTATCTAATCGCAATGGTTTCGGTTGTTTTTTTTTTATCATATCAGGTAAGTCCTTTCTGTTGCATCTGACTGTTCCCACTGCATAAATATTTTTATCGTAAAGATCCTCCATGAGGTTACAGCTAGTAAAAAAGTTGTCAAAGGCAATTAAAGTGTTTCTTGGTACGTTACTGCAGAGTTTCATGACAACATTGTAGCCTAACCCTTCATTTTCGGTGCTGTCGCCTTTTCCTGAATACACTTCGAATTGGTACAAGTACCCAATTTTGGCGTCACATCTTGCCCATACCTTAAATCCTCTTTTGATGGGTTTTTTCGGCATGTATTGCTTTAAGGAGCTGCGCCCTTTAAATTTGACCATACACTCATCAATCGATTGTACTTCTGAATTGTATGCCTCTCTTTGATAAACTTTGTTGAGTTCTGTGAGGAGGGGTCTCAATTTAAATAATTTGTCATATTCAGGGGAGTTTCTTGGTGGTTCCATCTCGTTATCATTTAAGTGGAGGTTTTCTGTAATTTTTTTAAATCTTACTATTGGGAAAACCTGGGCAATTTCCTTATTGTAATAAAAGGGATCTGATGACCAGTAGAGTTCCATGTCCGGTAAAGGATTTAAGCCCATAAGGATTAAAACTCCTAGATACGCCTTAATATCTTGTAGAGTTACAGGTTTCCAGTTAGTACTATTTTTCTGACGGGCGTATCTGTTGGTTTGTTCCACAATTATTACCATCAGTTCATCAGGAAAAAGCCGCTCAAAAATACTTAGAGGTGATGTTTTATGAGTATCGTTAGCCTTGGGCTTAAAACGTTTTTCGAAAAGAGGAACTTCATGGGTTTCCGATTTTATCTCCCATACTCTTGGCTGAGAACGATCTCTGCGTACTTCGTTGTTAGTTTCAGACTCTTGCCCATCATCTGCCAAAAACTCTTCCATGGGGGCATCAATGACATCAAAATTTTGCTGAACTTCATTAAATGTGTGAACGTCAGAAGGCTGATCATAACATTGCTCAGTTTCAGTACCTAAGTGAGTTGGCAAAAGACTGTTGTCTGTTTTTGGTGTGTTTGTGAAATGCGATGTTTCATCTAAGACTGTCAGTAAGGCATCCGTTGAAATCTGTTGAGTTTGCATAGGGGGAGAAGGTGGGTCTTGTTTGTCTCCCGTCAATCCAAAGCCAAAGATATGTTCAAGACGTTGTTCAATTAGGTTATCATCGAGCTGATTTAGGTAACTATCGGAAGGAGAATGAATACTGTTGATAAAGCATGAGTCATCCTCAGAATCTGAGCCTGATAAATCAGACAAGTCGTCTAAATTTTGTACCACCTCTTCTAATAGTTTCTTGGCGAGCACTTTACGTTCCTTTCTTGCGTCCATATTTGAATAGCTGAAAGTAAATTATAAAAAGTTGGCAATTATGTAGTTTTATCAGCATATTGCACAAATAGTTACAAAAGTCCTAAAACTTATAAGTGGCTTCGTTTGGAATAAAGCATAGAAATCAGATAAACGCAGTCACAATTTTGCAAAAAGCCACTAATTTGACTTACTCGCTATCGTATTACAAGTTCCTATACCGTTATTATTACAGCTGACAAACAATTTTATATATATATAAAGACACTGATGTTTATCAAAGCAGGAACGAACATTGGGAAATTATTTCCCACCTAATTAAACCTAATAAAATCCAAGAAATATCAGTGCAAAAAGCACAGAAACCGTAAAAAGCATTCAGAAAATAAGTCTAGTTTACATCAATATATTGTTTATGTACTTACCAGATTTTTTTTCTACAAAAATTTTCGAAAGTCCTGCGAGAACCGGTTTTGTGCACCAAAAAATTCAAATTGTGACTTTGACATTGACATACGATGACATTACGCAATTTTGTCCAAAATGTTGCCAAGTAAAATATTTAAAAAGTGTGTAAAATTATTTTGTTCCTGGATTGGTACTGATTAGAGTTACTAGTAAAGAAATAATAAAGAAATATTACGGTACTGTCAAGTGGGGAATAATTTCCCAATATTTGAATAAGGGTTAAAGTGCACACTGTCAAGCTCACAAGAAAAAAATGACTAATAAGAATGTGTCTTTACATGCACACTGCCATGTAATCACTAAACTAAAAAAAGGGAAAAACATAAAAAAATAACATAAATTTTGAAAAAACTTAAGATAAAAGTCTCTAAGTTATAACATATCAACAAGTTTTGAGATCTTTTAGGAACTAGGTCTATGAATTTAGTAGGTACTAGTGGACGCCCGCGACTCCGTCCGCGTGGACTATAGAGAAACAAAATGTCGAAATTATCTGCCCTTTTTCTTCAACTCCTTGTCGCTTGGTAATTTTTTCTCTGCCCCTCGAAGTCGATTTGCCCTGACAGTACCTAAGGCGAATATACCATACTCATTCCTTAAATGATGCATCAATTCAATTGACGTAAAAAAGTTGTCAAAATATAGTACAGAGCATGGTTTTTGCTTGATAGATTGGGACAAAGCTATAAAAACTTTGGCCCGAGACCCATACCTTTTTCCCTCTCAGTAAATGTATGGAGTCTGAAAGTGTCGTCTCCTCCATAAATAACAAAATCATGCACGAGGCCAGATGGTGAAGCACGAACGGAAAACTTAAATCCCCATTTTTTGGTTAGATTCCGCACATATTTTTTTCGACTGCCGGCTCTAGTACCCTTGTAAGGCACCATCATCTCGTCGATGCTGAAATGTTTCCCTTCAGGTATATTCGTTGTGCAGTTATATCGAACTTTTTCTACTAACGGCCTTATTTTATAGTACCTGTCACCGTCATCTTTTAAATTGTCATTAAAGTGAATGTAACGTCGAATAGACTAAAATTTCTTTAACCCTAGTCTCAGAACCATATTAGGAGTTACGTTGATCATAACCATACGCCTCGGAGGCATACTTGGATGGGACGATACTTGGATGGATGACTTATTACATTTATTGCATTGCAAACATTTTTTTTTATTTTATTCTAATATTATGTTATACAACTAATAAATGAAACACAGTTTGCAATCATTAGAGTTTTATTTATTGTAATTAACAATGTTAGAAACTTACATCTAAGAAAATCAACAAAAATGAACAGTCTTTTTGTAAATGCCTCTAAAAAATAATAAAACAAACAAAATTGTAATTTTTCTTCTTCCTAATAATTAAATAACAATATAATCAGCCTAAAAAAAGTAAATGAGACCAAAAACTATGTCTTACAGACACACATGACACACGTCATTCTTGTGCTCCCCGCAAATAGTTTTTTTACACTTCACACAGGTCATCTTGGACATTCTTTTTTTTTTGGTAGCACAATAATCACAATATCGGCGTTTTTTGATTGCAGGTTCACCATCGTTAGTTACTTGGTCGTCTTCAGCCGGTTGAGTAATAATACTTTCAATTTTTCTCTTCACGCGTCTTGGCAAAGTTGGAGCCTCTAATCTTTTATTCATCCAAGGTGCAGTCAACTCTTCACTTAGCTTCTTCATATATGATTTACGAGACAAAGGTTTCTCAAGCTTTTGTTGCTTATTATGACAATAAATCACATATGAGTTAACAAATGCCATGTTCAATATGCCATAAAACATTGTCATGGGCCATCTGTTAGTTTTTCTAGAACAGGACATTGCTGAACACATTTGATCGAATGTGTCAACGCCACCTTTAGTTTGGTTATAAAACATTATTGTTTCAGGCTTACCAGTTGTTGCATTGAGCACACCTTCCTCGTCACAAGATGATAAAAGATATACCATCTTAGATGGTTTTGGCTTGTAAGAAACCAAGGTCAAAAAGCCATCGTAACCAAACATAGAAGTTCCCACAGGTCGAACACGGGTATTTTTCATTTCCTCTGGTATTTCACGCTTGTTTGATCTGATAGTTCCTACTAGTGTCAGCTTATATGGTTCAAGAAGCAAGGATTTAGCAAGAGGGACAGAGGTAAACCAGTTATCACAGGTAACATTGCGGTTGGTGCCGTGGATGGGCTTCGATAACTCTTTCACGTAATATTCTCCCTGTGGTACTCCATTAGTTTTTGTAGCCTTACCTATATATGGCATAGCATTCAACATATATTTGGTTCCACTGTCACAAAGCATAGGGATCTTTATGCCATATTTATTAGGCTTGTTTGGTATATACATACGAAATGGGCATCTTCCGCGAAATCCAAGCAATTGTTCATCTATAGTAACATTACTTCCGGGTGTGTAGTTTAGCTGACATTGTTTTATGAAAAGTTCCCAAACTTTTCTCACTGGTACAAAAGGATCTTCTTCACGAACAGCAGGTCGCAGAGTTTTATCATCCATCCTTAGGCAAGAGGATAAAAAATTAAATCGATCTCTACTCATAACAGCTACGTATCTGGTTCCAGAAAATGAACTATCAAATAATTCATCGGTAGACAAATGATTGTCTTTCATAGCTGCACTAAGAGTCAGTATCCCAATAAAAGCTCGTACTTCTGTTGTTGTAGTATCTCTAAAAGTGGCTTTCGTGCTATCTTGGCCTCCGCGTTTCCTAATCATTTCTACATTTGTCCACTTGACAATCTCCTCAATTATTTCTTCGGTGACGAATAGATCAAAACATAAAACAGAATCTGTTATGTTTCGGCACATACGTGTTGGACCTCTGCTGGTTCGTATAATATTTATAGCAGAAGTTCGTGAATGCGTTTGACCCTTAACAGTAGACCACCGATGTTTATTCTTGCCTTTCATCACAGCCTGAGCCGGAACTATAATACGTCGGTCACGTTCGATATCCGCCCGATCACCAGAATTTGAAGGACCAGGTTGTGTCGAATCCTCTTCATCATCCGAAGAACTTTGCACATTTTCAGGCACTGTATCTATAAATTCTTCTTCAAACTCACTTTGGACTTCGTCTTCACTTAGATGGTCTTCTAACTCACTATCAGTTTGATAACCTTCACCAGTATCAGAATCATCTTGTGTACTATCGACCAAGGCGAAGGTGACACGGTTTCAAAACTATTTCGCTTGCAAGTTAGGATAGAAAGTTGACCCGCCCATCTTTTTGTTCACCAATGGCGTTAGCAGCCCTTATGTTGGTAATTAAAAAGGAAACAAAAAAAGGACCATTTGTCTTTTATGTTTTGGCTATTTTGACGGACGTCTTCACGATACCATACGTTCCCTGACCCTCAGTTGCAGTTTGCTTCTTGCCTAAGCACTCTCTCTGGACGCTTTAGTTAGACACCATTGTTCTTATTCTACGTTGTTGTAGTGAAACATATTCAATCACTTTAGTCATCATGAGCTCTAACGTGAATTGCCTCTCTAACGTGATGCCATCCAAAAAGTATTTTTTATTTATTTATAAAATGTCACAAATTTGTAAGGCTATTGATTCAAATTATCTCATTCAATTGTAATTCACGCCTCTTAGCCACACTTGTAACAACTTCAAGTATTCTAACCAGCCCCGCAATTCCCCTAAAGTTTCGAGCAAGGAAACGGAACAGTTGTAGAAGCCCGCGAAGTAATAATTACATTACGGTGACGTAATTAGACAATTTCAGCACGAAGCAGATAGGTATTTGTTTCTATTCCGTCACAATCACGAACACTGTGTACTAAATTTCCTATTATATCTTTCGTGCTGAAATGTGTCTAATTACGTCACCGTAATGTAATTATTACTTCGCGGGCTTCCACAACTGTTACGTTTCATAAAAAGGGCATATTATGCCCTTTTATTCAAACGGCAAAAAAATATTGCATATCATCATGTTTCGTTAACAGGGTCGAAGCTATGGTTTCCTAGGATAGCGGTAGCGTCATAGTGCCAATGCAAGAACATTTCATAGGACGGCATCGCAAAGACGGCGGTCTTTTTGAGTGCGTACGGCCGCTATATAATGGCACGGCTATCCGTGGAAACAATAGCTTTAGTGGGGCTTAAACCTAAGAGGAAGGATAATATGCAGAACACATTAGTTGCAACCGAATAAAAAGAAAGCCGGCGAAAATTGTGATATAAAGTTTAGATTGTGAAAACTAGGGAAAGGAAACTTTGTTTTATATATTAGGTTGCGACATCTGTGTAAAAATTTTTAGGATTCAAATAAAAGTAGATATTTATTATAATACATCTATATATATTTGTTAAAGATAGACTAACACTAAACTAAACTACACTATAACTTAAACTACTTATCAAATAAAAATATTAATAATATGTCCTCCCTCGCCACCACATTTATACATATTTTCTCCCCCACTTTCTCTTGGGTGGACTTCTGGAGTGGGTGGTGGGGCTGGAGGGATAGAGCTCCAGGAGCTCCACGGGCTTTCCTTATCGGATGACGGCGGGGTTGACGGCGGGGTTGACGACGACGACGACGACGACGACGACGACGACGACGACGACGACGGGTCTTCACTGTCGGTCTCGTCTGTGACCCGCCGCCGCCACCCACAAATTATTATTTTTTTGAACCTGTAAAATTAGAAAATTATGTTACAGCTTATCACAATTTTTTTTATTGTTGTTTTTCATTTAAAATACACTGTATTTTTTACATAAATAATTACTTAATACTCACCACGACATCTTAACTCCTTGTGACTGACTGATACCATTTCATGTGAAGGAAACCATTCACAAATCCAAGGGTCATATGTTTACAGATTATTGTTTCACTCTATGCGATATTTGATATTTTGTTTCTACAAGGGCAATACACACTAGGACAACGTAGTTAATCAGTACAAAAGTGCAGATTAGGATCGACACAATTTTAATTTTAAAAAACTATATAAATGATGCTGGACATCACAGCAACTGAGAGGCGCCATGAGAGGCGCAATCATGTGGTGGAATGTTTTGCTGAAATTAGTGGAAGTCAACAGCACAGTTACCAGATGTGATAACCAGATCACTGAAAATATTAGATGTAGCGATGGTGACACTACTATTGGTTATCATAGCTCAGGTGTATATAGCACCTTATATCGTCAAAGGCGTTTTAAGATGCCGTCTGTCAAACAAATCTCATAATTTATGAGTGCTTGCTTTGTTTATCTTAGTGAAATCTAATCTAGTTATATTAAACAATCATTATTAAGATGTAAGCTTTTGCCGCGGTAAGTTATTACTAAGAACTCCATTGTGGCCCTTTGTTTGTTAAAAAGTTTAGTTAGTTGGTTTCGTGTGGTAGAGAGTGTAGTTGTAATTAGGTAAAATGAATTTCTATGACAATGACAGAATTTTGAATATATTGGACTTTGTAAATTTATTAAATCAAGGACTCGAATGGCCATGGGATGAGACCCATTTTATAAAACGTGAAAGCTGTTTTCATTGCGGACAAAGTAGTGAATTATCACTGCCTAGTCATTTTATTGTAGACCTCAGTTTTAACCAGAATATTCTTATATTAATTGAACAATATTCTATGTGGTGTAGTGTATGTGGCACGTGCTTTTACGACCACTACACACCAGATGAGTGCGACGTTTGTGCGGGAATGGAATAAAAGGTAAATTTTATTGTCTTCACTAACCATATTTTAATGTGACTTTAATATGCCATACTTAGTTTGAAATTTAAAAGAAGGGAACCAAAACAAATCTTGGTATATTTTACTGTCGACTATTATAACAAAATAAAAGTAAAAGTAAACGCCTTTGTATGCATTCCTTTTGTAAATTTCTTTCTATTGATTGTTATGTTTTGTGTACAATAAAGAATAAAATAAAATTAAAAGGTTAACATTTTTGTCTTACAACATTTGGTATTTCACATCTGGCCTCTGGTCAATCGTTTCAACATTGTTAAGGGTTTGAAAAAAGTTTTTTGTAGTGTTGTCTGAAGATTCTATTGGCCCATTCTATTTCCGATAGGTTTGCCTATTGCATACGAATTTAAACCTTAACGATTGTCAGCTCCGCCTTGGCTGATAGTACATAATAATGCTATTAATTCGTCTTCGTTTAATCGTTTTCTAAAAGCCATAGTAATTGCAGTCTATATGTGTCCTGGCAACAAAAAAAAAAACGTTTCAAACACAATAAAAACAAAAAACCATAAGTATTTAAATGTACCGAAAGTTACACAAATCATAACCATACGCCTCTCGAGCGCACGGACCTGTTATAACTTGAAAATTATTGTACTTACCGCCAACACGCGGTCGCCGTTCGAGAGTCCTAATGGACGACTGAGTTGGCTGAAAATAACAAACGCGTACGCGCAACGGATAAAATGAGACAGCAATAAAATGTTTTCGCTGGCGCCTCTGCGACGTAGGTTATGAGACTAGGGTTAAATGACTTCAGCAATATTGCCGTATTTAAAGTCATTTGACCAGTAATCGGTATATGCCGGCATGTCAACAACACCCATTAAAATATTTATAGCTATAAAATAATGCCCTGCAAATCCCCTAAAGTTTCGAGCCAGTACGAAACGGAACAGTTGTAGAAGCCCGCGAAGTAATAATTACATTACTGTGATGTAATTATGCCCTTTTATTCAAACGGCAAGAAAATATTGCATATCATCGTGTTTCGTTAACGGCTCGTTACTGGTTGCATTTTGGCTTAAAAATTTTGCGGAATAATCTCTCTTGCATAACAGTCAAAATAGCCATATTTTGACGACCGATTACCATTTAGTAGTACTGGGTTTAAATCCCGGTAGATGCTAACCCACGATACAAGGCTTTCTTTTATAAATAAATGAAAATAGCAGGGTCGAAGCTATGGTTTCCTAGGATAGCGGTAGCGTCATAGTGCCCATGCAAGAACATTTCATAGGACGGCATCGCAAAGACGGCGGTCGTTTTGAGTGCGTACGGCCGCTATATGATGGCACGGCTATCCGTGGAAACAATAGCTTAGTGGGCCTTAACCTAAGAGGAATGATTATATGCAGAACGCATTAGTTGCAACCGAATAAAAACAAAGCCGGCGAAAATTGTGAAATAAAGTTTAGATAGTGTAAACTAGGGAAAGGAAACATTGTTTTACCTATATATTAGGTTGCGGCATCTATGTAAATATCTTTAGGATTCTAGTAAAAGTAAATATTTATTATAATAAAAATAAAATACTATATATAGGTATATTTGT
This sequence comes from Carposina sasakii, assembly GCA_014607495.2. NCBI lineage: Eukaryota > Metazoa > Arthropoda > Insecta > Lepidoptera > Carposinidae > Carposina > Carposina sasakii. The sequence continues at coordinate 3,645,501 of CP053170.1, forward strand.
TAAAGAACACTAAACTACACTATGACTAAAACTACTTATCAAATAAAAAAAAATTACTTTTATTTTATTTTTATTTAGAACACCAAACAACACAACAAAATAACTATGCTAGTTATAAATTAACCTTAACATAAGCCAAGAAGCAGGTGTCCCTAACGTAACATAACATTTTATCACTGAGCGGACAATTCTTTTAGTAGGTACATATAGTTTTTGTTTTATAAGCTATGATACAAAAAATAAGTTATGAAAATGTAAATGTTACTTATCCCTTGACACGTAGATACAAGTTAGGGCAGTACATTATTAAAATTAACAATGGAAGGCAGGAGATGCTAAATGATAATTAAGTTACAAATAATAAGTTATGAAAATATTACTAATCTCTTGACACGCGGATATAAGTCAGAATAGTGCATTATTAAAACTCACAATGGAAAGCGAGAGATGCATGCAAAATATAAAGAGTAATCAGGTAAAATCAAATGAACCTGCAGCATACTAAATAATATATGAGTGATGAGTATTTACTCTTAACAGCTTTCATACCAGATATATAGTATGTGTCATGTGTGCGCTTAGGAGATACTCAAGACATCAAGATAATGATATATGGGTATAAGTGGGTATAAGATAAAAACATTATATTACGCGTGAGCGAACAAAGTTGGTAATTTCGCAGTTTTTTGTCGTATATATTGATACATATACTTATGTATACATATATATATATATATAAATATAGTGACGTATTTATTCTGTTATTTTTAATCAGGATTTTTTTACATAAGTATGGAAATTATTTTATTTTTGAATGTCGTTTTAGAGCAAAATATAGGATCAATGTGTCCTCCCTCGCAGACACCACATTTACATATCTTTTCTCCCCCACTTTCTCTCTCCACTTCTGGTCTGGTGGGGCTGGAGGGATGGAGCTCCAGGAGCTCCATGGGCTTTCATCATCGGATGCCCGCGGGGTTGTTGACGACGACGACGACGACGGGTCTTCACTCTCGGTCTCGTCCGCTGTTGCCCGCCGCCGCCACCCACAGTTTTTTTTTTGAACCTGTAAAATTAGAAAATTATGTTACAATTTTTTTATTGTTGTTTTTCATTTAAAATACACTGTATTTTTTACATAAAAAATTACTTAATACTCACCACGACATCTTAACTCCCTTGTTCTCGACTTTGTGTTAAGGACATTGTGACTGACTGATTCCATTTCATGTGAAGGAAACCCTTCACAAATCCAAGGGTCATATGTTTACAGATTATTGTTTCACTCTATGAGATATTTGATATTTGTTTCTACAAGGGTCAATACACACTAGGACAACCTAGTTAATCAGTACAGCAGTGCAGATTAGGATCGACACATTTTAATTTTAAAAAAACTATATAAATGATGCTGGACATCACAGCAACTGAGAGGTGCAATCTTGTGGTGGATTGTTTTGCTGAAATTAGTGGAAGTCAACAGCAGAGTTACCAGATGTGATAACCAGATCTCTGAAAATATTAGATGTGGCGATGGTGATACTACTATTGGTTATCATAGCTCAGCACCTTATAGCACCTTATAGTGGGCCTCCTAAGAGGAAGGATTATATACAGAACGCATTAGTTGCAACCGAATAAAAAGAAAGCCGGCGAAAACTGTGAGATAAAGTTTAGATAGTGTAAACTAGGGAAAGGAAAAATTGTTTTACATATATATTAGGTTGCGACATTCTTCGTCAGAGGACTACTTTTCGTCGCTTTTTGTTTTTATTTCCTTCAGCTGGTTTTGTTTTTTTTACATTTTCGCTTATCTTTTTTGCTGTTCTTTTATTCTTCTCTGTTTGCTTCTTTACAGCTTCTGTTATTTTTTTTTGTGTGGTGCGGCGGTGACTATCATCGCTTTACCTCTTCTTGTTGAAGGTGTAGGTGCTTCAATAACGGGAACAGGATGCAAATCTGCTGGAAATATAAATGGAGATGAAGGAGTTATAACCGGTTGTGATGATGGAGTTGTTGGTCTTTCCATTAAAGAAGGTGACGGAACAGCATTTGCCAACGGTGTTGTGTTGTTTGTATCTGTCGAAGAAGGAGCATGCGGAGTGTCGTCAAAAATGTTTTCATTAAGTGGAAATATTCCCGTTTTTCGAAATCCGTTGATTGCTGTATCAATTTTACAAGCTTTTGAATAAGCTTTTCCAAATATTTGTCCAATTTGGTAGTGCGTAACAACTCGCCCTGGGTGATTATTCAGCCAATTCTTTATTTCTTGGGCATAGTATGTCTTCAACGGAAACATAAATGAGACATCTAATGGCTGCATATGATCAGTAGAATGCGGGGAGAGGCAGATTATTGATATTCCATTGTCACGTGTGAGGTCTATCACATCCAAATTCCTTGTATGGCTGTAATGCCCATCTAACACCAATAGAATAGGATCTTCTTTCGATGGTTTTACGATAGAAACAAAATGTCTCAGCCATTTTGTAAACAGTTCAGGCTGGATCCAACCAGATGGATGGCATCCAGCAACAGTACCTGGAGGAGCTCCATCAAGTAAGTTCAGCTTTCATTTTCTTTCTTGGAAACACCATCAATGGAGGTATAAACTGTCCAGTAGCCGACATACAAGTAACAACAGTTACTAATGCACCTCTTTCAGCAGATGACAATTTGTGAACTTCTTTTTTGCCCTTAACTGTTACAATTTTTCTCACTTTATGTTGAACAGTGCTAATCCCTGTTTCATCAACATTAAAAACTTTATTAGGGTTGAAGTTAATCTTTTGCATCTCAGGTTTTAATAAGGAAAAGAAAGTCTTAACATTTTCTGTAGTAAAACCTTGAACACGAGCTCGTTTTTCTGTAGTAAAACCTTGAACACGAGCTCGTGATAAGGACTCTGGTTGACGGAATGATAACTCAGGGTGACGAGCCATAAACAATTTCATCCATTTTTTGCCCGCCTTCTTCTTGCCCAGTGAGAATGGATGTAGGATATTGTTTCTTATCGCCAATTGAACGCGAATAATAATTTTTCTCCATTTGCAAGCAATACTTTACCAGCTCCTCTTCCAATTCTGTCGGCAAAACTGGTTTTCTTCCCATTTTTCCAGGCACCAAAGTCTCCACAGATTTTTCAGAATTTTTAACGTAATCTTTCAAAGTAGCTTCAAATAACACTGGTTAACAAAATTCAAACTTTTTCGTGCCACACGGACTTTTTTGATATTTTTTACTTTAATTGGTGATTGTAAGAAAAAATAAACAGTTAAAAAAAATTGCTAGCCGACGATTTTATTCTATTGAGTAATTTAAAATATTAAGAAAAAATACAGATCTCGTAAATCAAACGTTTATTTTTTTATAAATTACTTAATAATTTAAGATTTTCTTGAATGTTTAGCTTCTCGTTGGTCCCTTTTAATTGTCCAGCAGTAATCCGCTAACATATTTGGGCTCCATTTGCCCTGGTACCGCTTTTCCATACTAGAAATGTCCTGGTGGAACCACTCGCCGTGCTCGTCACTGACAGTCCCTAAATTGTCAGGAAAAAAATCCAGGTGCGAGTCTAAAAAATGGATCTTGAGTGACATGTTGCAACCCAATACTTGATATGACAATAAGAGCTCGCTAACCAACTCTCTGTAGCTGTCACTCTTGTGGTTGCCCAAAAAATTTGCAACAACATTTTTAAATGCGTTCCATGCACAACCGCTTAATTTTTCTTCAAATGTTGAATCTTTTATTAACTCCCTGATTTGAGGGCCAACAAAAATACCCTCTTTTATTTTTGCATCACTTATTTTAGGGAATTTTTCTTTTAGGTACAAAAATCCACTCCCATAGCGATCCATTCCCTTCACAAAATTTTTTATTAATCCTAATTTGATATGCAATGGTGGTAAAAGCACATTATTTGGCTCTACAAGGGGTAAATACTTTACATTTTTTTGGCCAGGAACTAACGATGCACGCGTAGGCCATGTTTTTTTTATATAGTGATTAGTTCTGTCTCGGCTATCCCATTCACATAAAAAGCAGCAAAACTTTGTATAACCCAGCTGAAGTCCAAGTAATAGTGCAATAACTTTAAGATCACCGCAGATTTTGAAGGAATAAATAAAATATAAAATAATAAATTTCATATTTTCATAGGTTTCTTTCATATTTGAAGCATGGGCCACAGGTACAGACGGAAGCATATTTCCATTATGCAATAAAACTGCTTTTAGACTTGCCTTCGAAGAATCAATGAATAAACGCCACTGAGAGAGTTCAAAATCTATGTCCAACATTTTCATAATCTCATTTATGTTATTGCAAAACACCAAATCTCCATCCTGAGAAAAATACGTTCTGAAGTGTTGATCACGGTTTCGAAAATAGCTAACTTTTGTATTATGATGTAGCAAATTCCATTCTTTTAGACGAGATCCTAATAGTTCCGACTGCTTTTTTGACAAAAAATCCCTAACCAAATCATTTAGGTCTCCTTGAGTTATCAAATGTGGCTCCTTTTCAATTCCTCCAAACTCAAAGTCATCTTCCTCGTCAACACATAGACTTGAAGTAGACGGTTGTGAATGGTCGTTCTCAACAGACGTTGTTGCAACTGGTATTAGTTCTGGCATTTTTTTACAATGAGAGACTGGTCTTATAGCAGAAGATACGTTAGGGTAGATAACTGTGTTTTTTTTCTTGTAATTTATACCTTTTATGTCAGTGAGGCAAAAATAGCAATCCGAAACGTGATCTCGCGGTTCAGTCCATATCATGGGTACAGCAAACGGCATAGCTCGTGCACCTTTCTTCCAGTCGGTTAAATTTTTCACACACGTTATGCAACAGACATGAGGGGCCCAGAATTTGTCTTGATGGGCGACAGAAAAACCAAAACATTGGTGATAACACTCCAGCACAAGATTCGTAAAATTTCGTCGTTGTTTTTTGAATGTAAGTTCTCCGCAGACATAACAAAAAGAGTTAGGGTCATTATTACACTTCCTCGACATGTTCACAGGATTAATAAATCACAAAAAATATTCAAATTCAACTGCAAATACTTTTATGACGATTTACTTGTGAGCGTTTCTGTTAATATACCGCCGTAGTACTAGTTATGAGTATTACCGTATCACAACAAATATGAGGCTAACTGACAGATGACAACTGTCATTTAATGATGAGGGTAGATTGATAAAACAAAATTAGCTATCAAAGTTCGTGTGGCAAAATCAGTGTTGACCAGTGTAATTTTGCTGCCTTTTTATAACCCATTTCATTCGCTCGTACAGCTTCAACAGCTTTTGTCATGGCTCCAGCATCCCAGTTTTCTTTTTGGCATCTAATATATATATATGCCGGCGAAAGCGATAAGTTAGAGGTATCACCATCATCAGTAGGGTTTGGTGCTACAGGATCCATGGCGCAGGTACTCGAGTAAGACAAGAGATGTGAATAGTGAACTTTGTATTTCCAAAATTACGACATATATATATATAGTTCTACAGTTTCATGCAAAAAAAGTAACATGAACGTCCGAGATTCATTCACTGTTCGAGATCCTAATACCGTCCCGGGGACGATATAAGGTTCACGTAAGGGGACGATATTAAGCAATTTCAATTTATTTTGGCTCATCTATTTAAGCAAAAAAATGTGTTATAACCTGAAAATTTTACATTACATTTACATACATAGATTGACATCTGTGATAACAATAGTTCGTTTTACAAAAAAATTGTATCAATAAGTCATGCATCTCAATATCTTATGGAATTCGAGAATATTTCAATTGAAAACTCACTTTTAACACTTTTTTTGATTTTTCAATTTCTGACGGTACGAACGGCGTGACGCTCTCACTTCTCCACAATGGCCGACTGATGCAACTAGCTTCTAGTTCGTGCCACTAATAATAGATGGCAGTTATAAAAGAAGTAGATATTGAAGGGGACGGAATTAGGTTTGGGGACGAAATTTGGTGACTGTACCTTACTTAGTAGGGGTGTATTATGAGAAAATTATATCTAAACAAAGGCTCGAGTATGTTGTAGTACAGTAGGCAATGTGCATTTATAGACACAATATTCACAAATAGTACAGTGAAACCTGGATAATTGGGATCTCAAGGGACCAAGGCATATGTACCAATTATTGACGGTTTCCAATAATCCAGTTTTCCAATAAGCAGGTTTAAATTTATAGTTGTCTCATTTACAGAGGCCCCCGCTAACAGAGGTCGAAATGTGCCGTTATTCCATTTTTAGAGGTGGAAATGTTAATAAAAATGTGTATTTTTAATGTTATGAATTTAATGTAGGTATGAATGTACATACATAATGTATTGCGTCGAAAAAAAAATACGGTAAAGTTTATGACTTAAAGTAATCGGTTATGTTTGTTTGTATTTGATTGCTAGTTGCTGAAACCTGTTTCTCGATAGAATAAATTTGATCAAAAATATTAGAATTATCAATATTTGACATTTCGAAATACTTGTGTAAAGTTTCTAAAGCTTCCACTGTCTCACGCCTTGAATTTTTTACTGGAGTCTCTTCACAGTCTTCTTCTTCTTCTTTTGTGTCCAAAGAAGAATACAGAGCAACTATGTCATCATCATTGAGCTCCTCTGAAATGAGTACATTATCATCCATAGAAACGAAATCCTGAAAAGTCACCTGCTGCTCATTTAAGTCATTCCTACATGTGGTAAATATTCTATCCCATTCTGGAAACGTTGCACAAATCTCTAGCTCCTCTTGTAGGCTCTCAGGTTCAGATACATTGGTCACTTTGAATCCAGCTTTTTTGAAGCAATTACTAATTGTGGTTTTGCCAACAGAAAACCAAGCTTTTCTTGCAAATCTCATGGCCTGGAGGATGTTGATTTCTGGACTTTTATTCTCTTCTATAGATTTAAGAACATACTGAACAACTTCCTTCCTGTAGAAAACCTTAAAGTTGTTGATAATACCCTGATACATGGGCTGCAATTTACTTGTGGTATTGGCGGGTAAGTACAATAATGTAACATAGTCTAATTTGGGCATATTGTTGTGAGCTGTGCAGTTGTCGACAAACATAATGATTTTTCGTTTTTGGGCCCTCATATGGGCGTTCACTTTTTTTTAACCAATCTGCAAATAATTCAGAAGTCATCCACGCCTTTTTATTGTTTTGATAATGAACAGGCAACGTTTTAATACCTTTGAAGCATCTGGGGCTCTTAGATTTTCTAATTAAAAGAAGTGGCAGTTTTTAAGTTCCAGACATATTCGCACTTACAAGTACAGTGACCCGATCTTTACTCAATTTACCACCATGGCAAGACTGACCTTTGAACGTAAATGTTTTATTCGGTAGACACTTGTAGAATAAGCCTGCTTCGTCGGCGTTGAATACGTCATCGGGGGAATAATCGTGTAATAAAGCTGGAAGGTTTTTAATCCACTCATTACATTCGTTATTGTCCACAGAATTGCTCTCGCCACAAACATTTTTGAATGCGATATCGTTTCTTTTCTTAAATCCCTCCAACCACCCATTACTGCCAGAAAAATTATCAATATGGAGCTTACTTGCAAATTCTTGAGCTTTCTCTTTGATCATTGGTCCGCTTATTGGAATGTTATTATTCCGTACCTGCTTTATCCATGTACAGAGACACTTTTCAACTTCAGGATACTCTGCAGCTCGTATTCGTTTGAGTTTTCCTTTTCCATCAATACACTGAGACCGAATTTTCTCGTTGTTGTTAATAATTCTACACAGGGTTGACTTTGGTATGTTATTCTCCCTACACAGTTCATCACGCGACTTTCCACAATCATAATGTGAGAAGTTTTAATTTTTCAGCTACTGATAACGTTTTATATTTACGTTTGGACATTTTGTACACATTTATTCCCTTGTTTTTAGGTCAAAACATGAGATAGTATACTGACAATCAAAGCATGCGCGAAAGACGACGCGAAATGTATGTAAACAAACACGTCAAAACGTGTTGAAACCTGATTAATTTGTCTCACTTATACAGGTAATTGAGCTACAGAGTCTCAATTATAGAGGTAAACATCGAAAAAGTCTTAGAATTCAAATCTTATTTAACCAGGTTCAAAAAGTCCCATTAACAGAGGTAATTTAATGAAAAAGAACCGGGACTTCGTTGCAACTCTCAATAATAGAGGTTTCTTATTTATCCAGGTCCCACTTAACCAGGTTTCACTGTAGTCTATGACGTTGACAGTGTTTATTTATATGCACATTACAAATTTGATATTATTCATAGCGAAGCAGGCAGTGTGCATTTAAATATACACAATAAATATTGAGTCCTTAACTCTGAACCAGGCAGTATGTATTTTAATGCACGCATAAAACAAATCGTGAATTATTATATATTCATATAATATATTACAAAAATAATGTCACCAAACAATAGCATAAACCTTTGAGAAAGTAAAATTATACCAATTTCGACCTAATTTTAACATAATTAAATTGACATAAAATAGGATACTTACAGAGAGTTGCGCAGGCGTCAATCGACTGCTCGCCATTTTGTTCACCACTGACAATGTGTAAGCGAGAAAGATATAGTTGTCTTTTCCTGACGTAAAGAAACATTTACGAAGTTACTTTGAGCTATTATTAAAATGATTCTGTTATATTTTCCATAAAAAAAAATCTGAATTGAATGTGCATTTAAGTTTACAGTGTCAAGTATAGGGTTAATAAAGAAATGGAAAAAATTCCTCACCCGGATGGGAATCGAACCCACGACCTCTGCATTCCGTGCCAGCGCTCTTACCACTGAGCCACCGGGTCAATTACTCGGATGATGAATTTTACCATCTCTTTTTGAAATTACATTATTGGAAACGTTATTTTTTAAATATTAATTTTAATATTTTATAGTTTCAAAATTATGCATGTAAATTACAGATAGGTAAATTATAGTGATTTGTTGGTAATAATAGTTTCGGGACTATTCGTAAATTAATAAAAGTCTTACTATTTTTTTATACCTAATTATTTATTTATAAATTTTAAAAATGTCCTACCTACAGGTAGTATCCTTTATTTTTACAACCTTAACCTAATTATCCTAATACAGTATTTAAACGAATCCTATTTTCTAAATACAATGATAAAACTGTGCTATAACTTAACAGAAACTTAAATCACTATTTACAATCCTTGATTCTTCGCCGCCGTCGCTAGATGTCGTTGTTAGATGTCGCTAACATAATATATTATGGTCGATTCTGACCGCCACACTTAAACCTAAACATAAAATTAGTCCTACTTGTCTCTTTCTCGCTCAGCCATTTATGTTAAGAACAGAGAGGGACATCCCTTTACGTTTAAGGGTGTGTTATGGTCAGAGACAAACATAATGTGTGCATGTACATACATAGTTAATAAGTAATCCTTAATAATTGAGGTCTTTTTTTGCAAATTCTACGGCCGAATACTCAAACGTCATCCAAATACAATTCTTATGTAAAGAACGCTTAAATTTAAGCATCTCTCAAAGGACAGTGGCAGGGTACTAAACAGATATTTGTTTCTATTCCGTCACAATCACGACCACTGTGTACTATATTTCCTATTATATATTTCGTGCTGAAATGTGTCTAATTACGTCACCGTAATGTAATTATTACTTCGCGGGCTTCCACAACTGTTACGTTTCATAAAAAGGGCATATTATGCCCTTTTATTCAAACGGCAAGAAAATATTGCATATCATCGTGTTTCGTTAACGGTTCGTTACTGGTTGCATTTTGGCTTAAAAATTTTGCGGAATAATCTCTCTTGCATAACAGTCAAAATAGCCATATTTTACGACCGATTACCATTTAGTAGTACTGGGTTTAAATCCCGGTAGATGCTAACCCACGATACAAGGCTTTCTTTTATAAATAAATGAAAATAGCAGGGTCGAAGCTATGGTTTCCTAGGATAGCGGTAGCGTCATAGTGCCCATGCAAGAACATTTCATAGGACGGCATCGTAAAGACGGCGGTCTTTTTGAGTGCGTACGGCCGCTATATGATGGCACGGCTATCCGTGGAAACAATAGCTTAGTGGGCCTTAACCTAAGAGGAATGATTATATGCAGAACGCATTAGTTGCAACCGAATAAAAACAAAGCCGGCGAAAATTGTGAAATAAAGTTTAGATAGTGTAAACTAGGGAGAGGAAACATTGTTTTACCTATATATTAGGTTGCGGCATCTATGTAAATATTTTTAGGATTCAAGTAAAAGTAGATATTTATTATAATAAAAATAAAATACTATATATAGGTATATTTGTTAAAGAACACTAAACTACACTATGACTAAAACTACTTATCAAATAAAAAAATTACAATATGTCCTCCCTCGCAGACACCACATTTACATATCTTTTCTCCCCCACTTTCTCTCTCCACTTCTGGTCTGGTGGGGCTGGAGGGAAGGAGCTCCAGGAGCTCCATGGGCTTTCATCATCGGATGCCCGCGGGGTTGTTGACGACGACGACGGGTCTTCACTCTCGGTCTCGTCCGCTGTTGCCCGCCGCCGCCACCCACAATTTTTTTTTTGAACCTGTAAAATTAGAAAATTATGTTACATCTTATCACATTTTTTTTATTTTTGTTTTTCATTTAAAATACACTGTATTTTTTATATAAATAATTACTTAATACTCACCACGACATCTTAACTCCCTTGTTCTCGACTTTGTGTTAAGGACATTGTGACTGACTGATTCCATTTCATGTGAAGGAAACCCTTCACAAATCCAAGGGTCATATGTTTACAGATTATTGTTTCACTCTATGAGATATTTGATATTTGTTTCTACAAGGGTCAATACACACTAGGACAACCTAGTTAATCAGTACAGCAGTGCAGATTAGGATCGACACATTTTAATTAAAAAAAAACTATGTAAATGATGCTGGACATGACAGCAACTGAGAGGCGCAATCTTGTGGTGGATTGTTTTGCTGAAAATAGTGGAAGTCAACAGCAGAGTTACCAGATGTGATAACCAGATCTCTGAAAATATTAGATGTGGTGATGGTGACACTACTATTGGTTATCATAGCTCAGGTGTATATAGCACCTTATAGTGGGCCTTAACCTAAGAGGAAGGATCATATACAGAACGCATTAGTTGCAACCGAATAAAAAGAAAGCCGGCGAAAACTGTGAGATAAAGTTTAGATAGTGTAAACTAGGGAAAGGAAACTTTGTTTTACCTATATATTAGGTTGCGACATCGGTGTAAATATTTTTAGGATTCAAATAAAAGTAGATATTTATTATAATACTACTATATATATTTGTTAAAGAACACTAAACTACACTACGACTAAAACTACTTATCAAATAAAAAATTTACAATATGTCCTCCCTCGCAGACACCACATTTACACATTTTTTCTCCCCCACTTTCTCTCTCCACTTCTGGTCTGGTGGGGCTGGAGGGAAGGAGCTCCAGGAGCTCCATGGGCTTTCATCATCGGATGCCCGCGGGGTTGTTGACGACGACGGGTCTTCACTCTCGGTCTCGTCCGCTGTTGCCCGCCGCCGCCACCCACAATTTTTTTTTTTTAACCTGTAAAATTAGAAAATTATGTTACAGCTTATCACATTTTTTTTATTTTTGTTTTTCATTTAAAAATACACTGTATTTTTTACATAAATAATTACTTAATACTCACCACGACATCTTAACTCCCTTGTTCTCGACTTTGTGTTAAGGACATTGTGACTGACTGATTCCATTTCATGTGAAGGAAACCCTTCACAAATCCAAGGGTCATATGTTTACAGATTATTGTTTCACTCTATGAGATATTTGATATTTGTTTCTACAAGGGTCAATACACACTAGGACAACCTATTTAATCAGTACAGCAGTGCAGATTAGGATCGACACATTTTAATTTTAAAAAAACTATATAGATGATGCTGGACATCACAGCAACTGAGAGGCGCAATCTTGTGGTGGATTGTTTTGCTGAAAATAGTGGAAGTCAACAGCAGAGTTACCAGATGTGATAACCAGATCTCTGAAAATATTAGATGTGGTGATGGTGACACTACTATTGGTTATCATAGCTCAGGTGTATATAGCACCTTATAGTGGGCCTTAAACTAAGAGGAAGGATTATATACAGAACGCATTAGTTGCAACCGAATAAAAAGAAAGCCGGCGAAAACTGTGAGATAAAGTTTAGATAGTGTAAACTAGGGAAAGGAAACTTTGTTTTACCTATATATTAGGTTGCGACATCTGTGTAAATATTTTTAGGATTCAAATAAAAGTAGATATTTATTATAATACTACTATATATATTTGTTAAAGAACACTAAACTACACTACGACTAAAACTACTTATCAAATAAAAAATTTACAATATGTCCTCCCTCGCAGACACCACATTTACACATTTTTTCTCCCACACTTTCTCTCTCCACTTCTGGTCTGGTGGGGCTGGAGGGAAGGAGCTCCAGGAGCTCCATGGGCTTTCATCATCGGATGCCCGCGGGGTTGTTGACGACGACGACGGGTCTTCACTCTCGGTCTCGTCCGCTGTTGCCCGCCGACGCCACCCACAATTTTTTTTTTTGAACCTGTAAAATTAGAAAATTATGTTACAGCTTATCACAATTTTTTTATTTTTGTTTTTCATTTAAAATACACTGTATTTTTTACATAAATAATTACTTAATACTCACCACGACATCTTAACTCCCTTGTTCTCGACTTTGTGTTAAGGACATTGTGACTGACTGATTCCATTTCATGTGAAGGAAACCCTTCACAAATCCAAGGGTCATTTGTTTACAGATTATTGTTTCACTCTATGAGATATTTGATATTTGTTTCTACAAGGGTCAATACACACTAGGACAACCTATTTAATCAGTACAGCAGTGCAGATTAGGATCGACACATTTTAATTTAAAAAAAACTATATAAATGATGCTGGACATCACAGCAACTGAGAGGCGCAATCTTGTGGTGGATTGTTTTGCTGAAAATAGTGGAAGTCAACAGCAGAGTTACCAGATGTGATAACCAGATCTCTGAAAATATTAGATGTGGTGATGGTGACACTACTATTGGTTATCATAGCTCAGGTGTATATAGCACCTTATAGTGGGCCTTAACCTAAGAGGAAGGATTATATACAGAACGCATTAGTTGCAACCGAATAAAAAGAAAGCCGGCGAAAACTGTGAGATAAAGTTTAGATAGTGTAAACTAGGGAAAGGAAACTTTGTTTTACCTATATATTAGGTTGCGACATCGGTGTAAATATTTTTAGGATTCAAATAAAAGTAGATATTTATTATAATACTACTATATACAGGGTGTCCCAAAACTCAACGTCAAGCCGAAACGGGGTGACAGGATTGATCATAACCATCACGAGAAAAATCTGAAAAAAAATCTATCCCATGCAGTTTGAAAATTATGGGCATTTTAAGAAAAACCTAGAAATTTGATCAAACTGTACCATTTTTCGGTTATTGTGGTTATTCTTTTTTATTTTTGTTCATTTGAACTTTGGAAACGTAATCCTAAATAACATTTCTAGAATCCCAATAAAAAATAATGAGACAATTGCCTCAAGTTTCCGAGAATTGAGACTATTTGTTAAACTACGAATTTAAAATTTTCAAGATTCGTCGACTTTGACAGGCCCTCCTATAAAAAAAATGTACTAGAGTGCCTTGGCAAGTGGCATTAAAAGTTGGCGCATTTAATCAGAATTCTAAAATGGTACAATACTTGTTAGTTCCATACAATAGAAAAGAGTAAAAAAATTAAAACCTCAAGTAACCCGATTTTTGCTATCTCATTTTACTCAGTTAAAATGTTTTTAATTCACACAAGCTCTAGGTAGGTTCTTAATTTTAAGACAAAATGATGAGACAGATGGATAATGGGTATGTTCGCCATGAGTGAGCGAGACAGATAGTGACGCCACTTTTACCAAAGTGAAAAAAAGTTAGTAAAATTAGTAAAATAATTAGGTTTGTTGGAATAAAAGTCAGATGATAGAGAAATAACGTTTTTTATTACAATAAATGTTCAAATTGTTTACCATCAGCCTCAATACAAGCCCTACATCTTCTTAAAAAAGATCTACTTATTAGTCGGGCATATCTTCGAGAGTTGATCGCCTCAGCTGCTTGAGAAATGCGTTCACGCAGGTCGGCTACGTTCTCAATGGGCTTTGAGTAAACTTTTTCTTTGAGAACTCCCCAATAGAAAAAATCCAGGGGATTTAAATCTGGTGAACGGGCGGGCCACGAGATAGTGCCCGAACGTCCAATCCACCTTCCCGGATATTCCTGGTCAAGGAAATCTCTTACTTGCACTGCGAAATGCGCTGGGCAGCCATCTTGTTGAAACCACATGTCGCGAAGATCTGCTAGTGGTACGTCCTCTAACAGGGTTGGTAAATCTTCTCTTAAAAAATGTAGGTAATTAGTTCCATTCAAGTTCTCAGGCAGTTCAATAGGCCCAATAATTTTACCGTTTAAAATTCCGGTCCACAGGTTTACTTTAAAACGATACTGGGATCTATCTTCTCGCATTAAATGTGGATTCTCCACATGCCACTCGTGATAATTGTGCAAGTTCATGTAACCATCTTTTTTAAATGTCGATTCATCTGACCAGAGAATTTTTTGGATGAATTGGGGATTCTCATTATGCCTCTGTAGCATTGTTCTACAAAAAGAAATCCTTTCCTGATAATCTCGAGGTAGAAGACTTTGAACTCGTTGTACGTGAAACGGATGCATTTCGGCTCTTTGTAAAATACGATGAGCAGTGCTTTTCGGTATTCCCGTTCTTTATTCAATTCCACGTACGGAAATACTTCGGTCACGTGCGACCTCTTGCAATACTTCTTCCTGGAAAGGAAACACAGGTCTACCTCCAGCCTGTATTTGATTCGGGAAATGGCCGCCCTCTGTGAGTGAACGGTGCACATTAACAAACACGCGGTGATCCGGGTAGCGCTCTAAATTTGGATATCTTTCACGATAAAGTCTAGCGGCAGCACTTGCGTTGCATCTGCATTCCCCATAAATGAGGTGCATGTTCGCATATTCTTGTGAAGTGTAGCGCGTAGGCATGGTAGATAAAAAGGATGCCAACACAAAAGTCCAGAGAGAAGCCAAAGTTGCCGGTATGTTATCAACAAGTCCAATTCACAAAGATTCAAGTCCAAAAAGAGAAGCCAAAGTTGTCAGTACTAAATCAACACAAGCGAATACGAACGTGCGCAGTAGACGAATGAGCGAAACGTACTAACTGGTTGGTGTCGGACTGGTAGCGTAGCCATTTGCTTGGCTGAAACTAGTGCGAATGAAACAGATAGATGCCATAGCATCTATCTGTTTCATTCGCACTCGTTTAAACGACGCATCTCCGTCTCAATGCGTGGCGTCACTATCTGTCTCGCTCACTCATGGCAAACATACCCATTATCCATCTCTCTCATCATTTTGCCTTAAAATTAAGAACCTACCTAGAGCTTGTGCGAATTAAAAACATTTTAACTGAGTAAAATCTGATAGCAAAAATCGGGTTACTTGAGGTTTTAATTTTTTTACTCTTTTCTATTGTATGGAACTAACAAGTATTGTACCATTTTAGAATTCTGATTAAATGCGCCAACTTTTAATGCTACTTGCCAAGGCACTCTAGTACATTTTTTTTATAGGAGGGCCTCTCAAAGTCGACGAATCTTGAAAATTTTAAATTCGTAGTTTAACAAATAGTCTCAATTCTCGGGAACTTAAGGCAATTGTGTCATTATTTTTTATTGGGATTCTAGAAATGTTATTTAGGATTACGTTTCTAAAGTTCAAATGAACAAAAATAAAAAATAATAACCACAATAACCGAAAAATGGTACAGTTTGATCAAATTTCTAGGTTTTTCTTAAAATGCCCATAATTTTCAAACTGCATGGGATAGATTTTTTTTCAGATTTTTCTCGTGATGGTTATGATCAATCCTGTCACCCCGTTTCGGCTTGACGTTGAGTTTTGGGACATCCTGTATATTTGTTAAAGAACACTAAACTACACTACGACTAAAACTACTTATCAAATAAAAAATTTACAATATGTCCTCCCTCGCAGACACCACATTTACACATTTTTTCTCCCCCACTTTCTCTCTCCACTTCTGGTCTGGTGGGGCTGGAGGGAAGGAGCTCCAGGAGCTCCATGGGCTTTCATCATCGGATGCCCGCGGGGTTGTTGACGACGACGACGGGTCTTCACTCTCGGTCTCGTCCGCTGTTGCCCGCCGCCGCCACCCACAATTTTTTTTTTGAACCTGTAAAATTAGAAAATTATGTTACAGCTTATCACATTTTTTTTATTTTTGTTTTTCATTTAAAATACACTGTATTTTTTATATAAATAATTACTTAATACTCACCACGACATCTTAACTCCCTTGTTCTCGACTTTGTGTTAAGGACATTGTGACTGACTGATTCCATTTCATGTGAAGGAAACCCTTCACAAATCCAAGGGTCATATGTTTACAGATTATTGTTTCACTCTATGAGATATTTGATATTTGTTTCTACAAGGGTCAATACACACTAGGACAACCTAGTTAATCAGTACAGCAGTGCAGATTAGGATCGACACATTTTAATTAAAAAAAAACTATATAAATGATGCTGGACATCACAGCAACTGAGAGGCGCAATCTTGTGGTGGATTGTTTTGCTGAAAATAGTGGAAGTCAACAGCAGAGTTACCAGATGTGATAACCAGATCTCTGAAAATATTAGATGTGGTGATGGTGACACTACTATTGGTTATCATAGCTCAGGTGTATATAGCACCTTATAGTGGGCCTTAAACTAAGAGGAAGGATTATATACAGAACGCATTAGTTGCAACCGAATAAAAAGAAAGCCGGCGAAAACTGTGAGATAAAGTTTAGATAGTGTAAACTAGGGAAAGGAAACTTTGTTTTACCTATATATTAGGTTGCGACATCTGTGTAAGTATTTTTAGGATTCAAATAAAAGTAGATATTTATTATAATACTACTATATATATTTGTTAAAGAACACTAAACTACACTACGACTAAAACTACTTATCAAATAAAAAATTTACAATATGTCCTCCCTCGCAGACACCACATTTACACATTTTTTCTCCCCCACTTTCTCTCTCCACTTCTGGTCTGGTGGGGCTGGAGGGAAGGAGCTCCAGGAGCTCCATGGGCTTTCATCATCGGATGCCCGCGGGGTTGTTGACGACGACGACGGGTCTTCACTCTCGGTCTCGTCCGCTGTTGCCCGCCGCCGCCACCCACAATTTTTTTTTTTTGAACCTGTAAAATTAGAAAATTATGTTACAGCTTATCACATTTTTTTTATTTTTGTTTTTCATTTAAAATACACTGTATTTTTTACATAAATAATTACTTAATACTCACCACGACATCTTAACTCCCTTGTTCTCGACTTTGTGTTAAGGACATTGTGACTGACTGATTCCATTTCATGTGAAGGAAACCCTTCACAAATCCAAGGGTCATATGTTTACAGATTATTGTTTCACTCTATGAGATATTTGATATTTGTTTCTACAAGGGTCAATACACACTAGGACAACCTAGTTAATCAGTACAGCAGTGCAGATTAGGATCGACACATTTTAATTTTTAAAAAACTATATAAATGATGCTGGACATCACAGCAACTGAGAGGCGCAATCTTGTGGTTGATTGTTTTGCTGAAAATAGTGGAAGTCAACAGCAGAGTTACCAGATGTGATAACCCGATCTCTGAAAATATTAGATGTGGTGATGGTGACTAGGGCTTCCAAAATTACGGATATGTTAATTACGGAACTGATTACGCATTTTCATCCACCAATTACGTAATTACGTAAATTTCCTAAATGTTTTTTTAAGGCAAGCGCCCATTCGTCCTTTAAGTATTCTTTCAGTCTTTTTTTGAAGTGAATTAAAATGAATATTTAAATATCTTCAAATATATAATTTACTTAAGTTATTATAGTGATAAGGTAAAATAATATTACTAGGATTTTATATGTACTTGCCTTTATTTTAATAAAATGAACACTATTTAATATTACATAAATTTACAATACTATCATATGTAAAAAAGAAAGATATTAGGTAATTAGTTTATTTATTTTTATTTTATTTTTATTTTATAATAGTTACTTATTTAATTTCTGTTCTTGGTAGTATGATCTCATGAATGACAAAGCATGCAATGTTTTGTCACCCAGAGTACTCCTAAGTTTACTACATAAGTAGCCGACAGAAGAAAAAGCTCGTTCAGCTTCGACACTGGTGGGTGTTATCGAAAGTAAATAATTATAGGCTGCTGTGAGGAAAACTTCACGACCACCGCCAGCGCTGTCGTAGATGCACATTTCTACTCTTATGATGGATTCAAGATCTGTTTTGTTTGCTCCAGATTCTCCACATTTGTTTACATTTGCCATAACCTTTGTAATTTTTTTATCCAGTTGCTGTGCTACAGATTCTTGGTCACAAACAATAGAATCGTTACTATTGTGTATTTCTTCCGAATTTGAGCTTATTTCTGTACTTATAGGAGTTGTAAGTGATGTTAATTTGAGCCTTTGCAGTAAGTTTGTAATATATGTTCGTATGTAATCAGATGTAGGTTTTGAGAAAGCTTCTGATGGCGTGGTATTGAAAAATTCCTCATTATTATGTAAATACTGCAAAATACCAGACACGTCCGATCGCCTTTCCTTAATTCTTTTCCTAAGAGATATGGCCAGCTTTGCACTGAGCTCGTTGGACTGAAGTTCAAGTTTATCTAACATAAACTGAAGCGCAGCATCTGCTGTTAGCAAATTTGAATCACGGCGACACAATGCCATGACAGTAGTTTTAATTACATCTAAGCTATGATGAATGTTATATAGGTCTTGAATTTCTTTATCAGTGAAATTAATATAACTTTTAAAATCCAGCTGTGCCTTAAAAACACATGATTTCAGTAGCAGAAATCGTCCAATCATATCTGACAAACTGTTCCATCGGGTTTTGCAATCTAATATTAGATCAAGGCTC
This sequence comes from Carposina sasakii, assembly GCA_014607495.2. Taxonomy (NCBI): domain Eukaryota; kingdom Metazoa; phylum Arthropoda; class Insecta; order Lepidoptera; family Carposinidae; genus Carposina; species Carposina sasakii. The sequence goes on from CP053170.1 coordinate 3,664,653, forward strand.
TTGCCGTTCTCTTCCAAAGAATATTTTCTTAGCATGTCACTCTTCAAGGGCGATTTTTTAAAGGATCTAACAAGTTTTCTTACTTTGTCTATAGTATCTTTGTACAGAAACTCTGATTCTGGAACTCTAGGTACTTCTATGAAAAGTCCACCATCATTATCTTCAAATTCTTCAATATCACTATCTGATGCAACATCCTCTAGTACTGGTTCAGTATTTATAATTTTTCGTGATTTATATAATACCTCGAGTACTGCAAGTTGTATTCCATGGGCAAAACACAACTGATGGTGGCCATCAAAATTTTTGCCCATTTTGACCATTACACTAGCCCCATCTGTTGTGAAAGCAATTATGTCTTCCAGATTTAAATCAAATTCGCTTAAATGTTGTTCCAATAATCGAGTTCCTACATTAGCTGGCATGGAACCCTTTATTCTTACCAAGCCCAAATTTCTAAAATTATTCGACGCTAGATCTTTATTGTGGATATTTATATTCATGTATCTTCGGTTTCGAGTAGACGTCCATTCATCAAATGTAATAGTAAATCGTTTATTCTGCGACTTCATCTCTTTGAATTGATTCTTAAGTTGGTTCTTTATGGCATTACTTTGTTCCAGGACTATTTTGGTTACTGTTGATGGAGATTTTGGTAGATCGTAGCCTGATTTTTTGAAAACATACCTAAGGTCTTCAGATGTACAAAATTTGCTTAGGGGGATCCCGTCTAATGCTGCCATTCTAGTTACTCGAACTTCCATGCAAAAGTCACTAGAAAAGTAATCTGTGAGTTTAGTTTTCTTGGGTGGAGGCTTATCAAAATCTTTACTTGACTGTAGTTGAGTGTTACTTAACATCGAAGTACTTGCTTTTTGCGGATCTTGTCCTTGAGACATCTCACCAATATGCTTAGCACGCATATGAGTGTGTAATGCTCCAGTCGCACCACCAGGAGTTTTTAAAATTTTGCTGCAATGCTTACATTGGACACTTTGTCCATTATCAGCCCGTAAGTAGTGTTCCCAGATAGAAGATTGTGTGCGTTTGTTTAGAAACTCCTTGTATACTGTCTTCCTTGTTGCAGACCTAAAACAATTTAAAATGTATAAAATATATTAATATTATAAAGGCGAAAGTTTGTGAGAATGGATGTTTGTTACTATTTCACGCAAACTACGGAATGAATTTGAATGATACTTTAGAATAATATAGCTCATACATCAGAATAACGCTAATGCTATAATTTATAAACATATTGTGTTCAATCGTTCAGATTTCAGACGATATTAACGCGCGAAAAGCTGCGGGCAGGTCGGTTAGTACATAATAACTTACTCACTTAAAATGTTACAAAGTAGATATGTAATGATAAAATATAATGTCAGTTATTATTATATATAAAAGCTAATTATATTACAAATTGCAGTTAAAAGTGTTACATAAAATTACAACAGTTTTTATAAAAAAAAACCATTACATCCTAATTCCTATCACTTGAAAATCGGACGTAGATATATTAAATAAAGACTATTTGCCATCGTCAAAATTGTATAAAATAATTTTCAAATGAATATGTAAGAAAAAATTGTCTTTAAAAAGCAAATAAACAAAACAATGGTAATACTCACATTTCCATCAAGGTAGATAATTCCTGTACTGGTGCAAAAAATCTCCAAATCAAATTATAAAATAGCGAGACCGGACACAGGGGCAAATACTCAAAACTTTGATCAGGTTAGGCACTGTACTTCACACAATCGCCGACTAGCAAGTAATGAGACTGAGACTTCAAGTGAATCTCGTTTCACTTAATTCAAGAAAGTAAAATATAAACAAACAAGCCTAAGTTTATGCTGCTAATTATATATATTAAGTCTATAGAAATAATGTCCATACGAGCGACCTAGATACAGCGTTACACGCGCGGGCTTGTCAGTTGCAGCGTCAGCAGATTACTTCAACGTGGGAACGTCGTGGCCAGGAAGCTCAGATTGCACATCGGTCCATAGTGACACTTAGTTCCTACTTCGAACGAGGTGCTAGTTTCTAGTTAGATTTAAGATACCTATTTGTAATTTCTATTCTATAATAAATTTATATTAATAGTTTCGGTTTTTTTTGAGACCTCCGGTTGTGACCTACGTAATTGGCGCAGTCGGTAGGATGGTTTTTGGATTCGTGCGCGCCTAAGACCTCTCAAAAATCGAGTTACGTCATCGCGCGACGCGTTTTTTGGTTCTCTAACCTTAACGAAGACCCTCCACGTGGCCAGCCGGACCTTCCAGACTTCGAAGACGCTCATCAGAGACCGAGATGCTTATGTAAGTGCTCATTGAATTTTCTAGTGGTGCTTTCTCTTATCCTTAGTCTTAATTTTTCCCCAAAATTTTCCATCCAAGGAACTCATCTACCCCAAGGGCTGTTACTCATAGACGGTCCACACGGGATTTAGCTATAGATATTAGTAGAAATATTAGTCTAGATAATTCAGAAGATAGTATAATGTCGGTTCAACACGATCCCGATACTATATTTAAGGCTCTCCGCCTTGTTCCTGAATTTAACGGGAACCCACACATCCTTACACGATTTATTAAAATATGTGATAAGCTTGTGTCTTTTTATGTTAGTGTTAGTCCGGAATGCGAATTGAATAATCTTTCTTTGCTTAACGGAATTTTAAATAAAATAACAGGGCCCGCCGCCCTTACTATAAATTCAAATGGTATACCCGAAAATTGGGCCAGTATTAGAAACGTTCTTATTAATAACTTTTCCGACCAGAGGGATGAAACAACCCTATATAATGACCTTTCATTGCAAGTCCAGGGTAGTAGTTCGCCCCAGGAATTTTTCGATAGATGCCAGACATTATTTAGTACCATAATGACATATGTTACGTTGCACGAAGTCGTCCCGACCACCATAGAAGCCAAACGAGATTTATATAAAAAGCTCACCATGCAAGCTTTCGTACGTGGACTTAAAGAACCTTTAGGATCACGTATACGCTGTATGCGACCGGAGACTATGGAAAAGGCCTTAGAGTTCGTGCAAGAGGAACTCAATGTCATGTACCTGCAGCAGAGAAGCGATGTGTTACCTAAATCTATTCACTCACCTAGTTCTAGAACTAACAATAATTTTATGATGCCACCCACGCATAATTTGCCACCTTTTCGCATGCCTAATACTAACCCTGTGCCGAAACCATTTACGTTTACTCCTATGACGATGCAGCCGCGTGCGCAGAATCATTTTAGACCTAATTTTAATCAGCCGTATATGCCAACGCGAACTCAGCAGATGTTTAGCGCACCCCCTCCAAATCATAACCCACGTAGTAGTGGTATATTCCGATTACCTCCTAAAGGTAATCAGCCACCTATCCATGGCCCTAAGCCAATGAGTGGCGTTAGCCACTATGTATCTCGACAGCTTCCACCTAGCGGATGGAACTGGGCGAAGCAAGGCAATCCACCCCCGAATAACTATTTCAAAACTAGAGATGTTAACGTGAATGACTGTATGAGTTACGATGATTCACATTGCTACCCCGAATACTATGACTATTATGAGCCTACTTACTATGATGAATATAATTGGATCGAATATAATAGTAATTCTTATGATTATTCCACCCCACAATATTCTGACGTAACTGATAACTGTAACGTTCAGATTACCGAAGAACAGCCACAGGCCTCCACTAGTGAGGATTTTCAAAAGGAAACGACATCAAAAAGCTCAGGATAGAACTTAACTTACAGACTCAAAGACAGCTACCTTTTATTCGAATTTCTAAACCCCCTCTAAATTTTCTAGTTGATACCGGAGCTAATCAGTCTTTTATCAGCCCCGAAGCCGTAGAGTGTTACTTCCCCCACATACCATTAAATTACGATCCGTTTGAGGTGACAAATGTACATGCCACCAGTAGAAATAACTTTTCAATTAACCTACCCTGTTTTCCAGAATTAAAAGATTCGGAGGACATTAAATTATTCATATATAAGTTCCATAACCATTTTGATGGGTTAATAGGTATGGACCTATTGACTAAATGGGAAGCAAAATTAGACCTTAAAGAACTATTATTAATAACTAAATTTTCAGTCAACCCAATTAGAATGTTCAACTCTTGTAACTTAAATCTTTACGAAGATATTATACCAGCGCAAAGCTCTAAATTAATCCGTCTCCCTATTAACGCCCCGGATGGTGACGTCATTATAGAGGAACAAACTGTCTGTAATTGTTTAATCTCTAATTGTCTAACAACTGTTATCAATAGTCGTGGTATAGTAGAGGTTACTAACCCCACTCAAAATGATATAATCTTTTCAATAGATCAGGCCGCACACGCGAACTTATACAACTTGGAGTGCTCTTCAAGTACTCAAAATTTGTCTTCCCGCGCTAAAGATGTGATCTCTCGCTTACGCATGGACCACTTGAACGCGGAAGAAAAAGCAAATTTAATGGCACTTTGTTCTAACTATTCCGACGTATTCTATATAGAAGGAGAGTCGTTAACTTTCTCTAATAAAATCAAACACCGTATTAAAACTACAGATCAAATTCCTGTCTTTACAAAAAGCTATCGTTACCCTTATATTCACCGCGAGGAAGTTAGTTCTCAGATTAGTAAGATGTTAGACCAGGGAATTATCAGGCCATCAGATTCAGCATGGAGCTCACCCATTTGGATAGTTCCGAAAAAGGCTGACGCTTCAGGCAAACAAAAATGGCGCCTAGTCGTAGATTTTCGCAAATTAAACGACAAGACAATTGACGATAAGTACCCTATTCCGAACATCACCGACGTCCTTGATAAATTAGGCAAGTGTCAGTATTTTACTACACTTGACCTTGCGTCAGGTTTTTATCAAGTGGAAATGGACCCTAATGACATACCTAAGACCGCTTTTAACGTTGAACATGGACATTTTGAGTTTTTAAGAATGCCCATGGGTCTTAAAAATTCTCCATCTACGTTTCAACGCGTAATGGATAATGTACTCCAGGGTCTCCAAAATGTTATATGTCTCGTTTATCTAGATGACATTATTGTCTTTAGTACCTCCCTTCAGGAGCACATAGGCAACCTTGAGAAAGTATTTCAGAGACTACGCGAATCTAATTTCAAGATCCAACTAGATAAGTCAGAGTTCTTAAAACTCGAAACTGCATATTTGGGTCATGTAATTAGCAGCGAGGGTATAAAACCTAACCCTGATAAAGTCTCTGCTATTCAAAAATATCCCCTACCTAAAACCTCTAAGGAAATAAAACAATTTCTAGGACTTATTGGTTACTACCGAAAATTTATCCCAGACTTTGCGAGAATAACTAAGCCTATGACGAATTGTCTAAAGAAAGGAAAGAAAATTACATTTGAACCCGATTATATAAACTGTTTTGAGAAGTGTAAAACCTTATTGACTAATGACCCTGTCCTTAGGTACCCCGACTTTGACAAAGAGTTTATATTGACTACAGACGCCTCCAACTTTGCAATTGGTGCTATTCTCTCTCAAGGATCAATAGGTTCCGATAAGCCAATAGCTTACGCTTCACGTACGCTAAATGAGAGCGAGATCAATTATAGCACGATAGAGAAGGAGCTCTTAGCTATCGTGTGGGCTACGAAATATTTCAGACCCTACCTTTTTGGCCGTAAATTTAAAATCGCAACCGATCACAAGCCACTTCAGTGGGTCATGAATGTTAAGGAGCCTAACTCCAGATTAACTAGATGGAGACTAAAATTAAGCGAGTATGATTATTCAGTTATCTATAAAAAAGGCAAAAATAACACTAACGCCGACGCCTTGTCTCGTATCGAGATCTGTAACGAAGAGACAAGTTCAATGATAGCAAATCCATCTGAGAGACCACCAACTATAGGTGACAACTCCGAGACTCTTACCGCACATACCTCTAACGAAAATCCCATTTTAGAGATCCCTATCTCTGACGACCCCCTTAATAAATTCCATAGACAATTAGTTTTGACTATAGTAGGCGACATTAAAAAACGAACTACAGTTAATAAACCCTTTGACACTCACACTCGAACATGCATTTATCTATCCGAGTCTAACCTTGAGGAGGACTTGATTAACGCTATCAAAGAGTATGTAAACCCTAAAATTAAAACAGCTATTTTAATTAACCCACCTCTCGGTATGTATAAAATTATACCCATTTTACAGGACAAATTCAAAAGCTCTTCTATGAAATTAGTAATCGCGAAAAAGGAATTAGAGAACGTGAGAGAGTACCTCAGACAACAGGATATTATTCGTCACTACCACGAGGGTAAAACCAACCACCGTGGCATTAACGAGTGCTATCTATCTTTATCCGAAAGATATTATTGGCCAAAAATGCTAGACCACATAACAAAATTTATAAATAACTGTACTGTATGTGGCCAGGCTAAATATGATAGAAATCCGATTAGACCTCAATTTAATATTGTACCCCCAGCTACGAGACCTTTTGAATCTGTCCATATGGATCTCTTTACTGCTCAAAATGAGAAATATGTGACCTTCATAGACGTGTTCTCAAAATATGCACAGGCCTATCCACTTAGAGATGGCACTGCGCTCAGTGTAATACAAGCTTTACTAACCTTCAGCACGCATCATGGCTTACCGCTCACTATCATTACAGATCAGGGAACTGAATTTACTAACCAAATGTTTTCAGAGTTCTGTAAAATTCATAAAATCATTCATCATAAGACATTGGCACACTCCCCTAATTCGAATGGCAACATAGAAAGGTTTCATTCCACATTATTAGAGCACATCCGCATCCTGAAATTAGAACATAAAGACCAGCCTGTTATTAATGTCATCCCTTACGCATTAATTGCCTATAACAGTTCAGTCCATAGCTTCACAAAGTGTAGACCGTATGACCTCATACTAGGACATACTGACCCACGTGACCCGACCGATATAGACCTAACACCCCACTTATTGCAACAGTATTCACAAACTCATAGAGAGCAAATGAAAAAGGTGTATGAACTTATTAATGAGTCATCCCTTGCTAATAGAACCGCTATCATAGAACGTCGTAATTTAAGCCGCGAACAGGAAGTAGAGTACCAACCTGACCAACAGGTCTTTGTCACTAACCCTTGCGCTAGTCGTTCTAAAATTGCCCCTAGATTCACGCAGGACACCGTTTTAGCTGACTTACCAATTCATATTTATACCTCTAAAAAGAAAGGCCCTATAGCCAAATCGAGACTAAAACGTGCCCCTAAGAACAAAAACTTGTTACAGGATACTACTGATATCTCTCAGCGTGATACAGGCGCTAGAGATAAAACTTGAAGGACTTCAAGATGGACCCGGGCTTTTACCATTTAAATTGGGCAGCATGAGACTAATCACTCATTATCATACATTCTTACAGTACATAGAATTAAATGACATTAGTAATAACATTATCTTAGTACAGAATCAGTTAGCTGACACTAAACTTAGATTAGATAACTATACTTACTCCCTTTTTGAATTTCAGGTTGATCATTTAACTATTAAGTTAGATAATGCATTGCTTCAGTTAAAAAGCTTAGAGCCAAATCGATCTAAAAGAGGTCTTATAGACGGTTTAGGATCAGTTATTAAAAGCCTAACCGGAAATTTAGACTATACGGACGCTTTGAGATACGAAAGTGCCCTTAAGGTCCTTAAGGATAACCAGGATAAAATTATTACGGATCAAAATTATCATATAAGTCTTAGCAAAGACTTAATGAATACTCACACTAAGATTTTAGGTCAAATTTCAGAAAATCAAAAACAAATTAATAAAACCTTGCATATTTTACTTGACGAGCATAGTTATGCGCAGTACACCTTATTAAAATTCGCTAAATTCGCACAAATGTTGGCGATAGTTAGCGACAATATAGATAGCTTGGTAAGCGAAATAAATAGAATAGAGAATGCTTTAGCATTCTGTCGTGCATCAAGCACGCATCATTCTATGATTAGCCTAGATATAATGAATAGAATGTTAGGTACACTTAGGAATACTTATGATAAGGATCAGATTTTAGATTTAGAGTTAAGATATTACTATGAGATCATTAAGCCAGCCTCATACTACAATGGCTACCAAATAGTTTTTTCCTTCCAATTTCCTGTAATATCTCCTCTCTACTATAATCTATATAGATTAGTTATTTTACCTAATAGGAATAGACAAGTTATAATCCCTCCTTATCCCTTCCTAGCTATCACTAGAAATTTTCATGTGTACATTGAGGCTGAATGCCCGAAGATAGGCACCCAATACCTATGCGAGGAGAAGGTCAACCACCAATTGAGATCTCAACCGGACTGCATCTGCAACACTATCGAGGGCCAGACACAGCTATCATCATGCAGCAGGACTACGATCAACCTAATGAAACCCGCTATGGAAAAATTAGATGACCGCCACTACGTCATCGTGCTACCACAGCCTACTCAACTAAGGATATCATGTGAACGAGACGAAACCTGCATAAAGACCGGAAGTTACTTAGCTACCATCCCTTACAACTGTAAGCTACAGACGGACGAGTTTACCATCGTCAACCTCAATGACCATGTACTGGGTCAACCTATGAAGATAATGGAAGTGCCAATTCAACCGGAAGACAAGATTTCATCTCTACCTCTCAACATAAGCTCAATTGACTTGAGAAAACTACACGAGCTACAGGATAGAGTTAACCTGCAAACCCCTATCCACATAGAAAATCTTTCTACACTGTACCATACTACTATCCCCTTCTATGGTGCATTATTGGGAGTATTGGCGCTTAGCAGCATCCTTCTATATCGACGATATCATGGACGATCATCGAAGATTATAAACCCAGACGCAGAACAAGGCCAGCACACCTATGCTAAACCGGAACCATCTCTGCATCCAAGGAAACAGCCAGCAACATTTTCTCTCAACATTCTAAAATAGTTGCTGTTCTAAGGGTGGAGGAATTATATATATTAAGTCTATAGAAATAATGTCCATACGAGCGACCTAGATACAGCGTTACACGCGCGGGCTTGTCAGTTGCAGCGTCAGCAGATTACTTCAACGTGGGAACGTCGTGGCCAGGAAGCTCAGATTGCACATCGGTCCATAGTGACACTTAGTTCCTACTTCGAACGAGGTGCTAGTTTCTAGTTAGATTTAAGATACCTATTTGTAATTTCTATTCTATAATAAATTTATATTAATAGTTTCGGTTTTTTTTGAGACCTCCGGTTGTGACCTACGTAATTTGCTTCATAATACAATATTAAACTCTATTTGCTGTGTGTCACAACTCACAACTCAATATTATTTCTTTAATAACATTTCTAAACAATATCAGATTAGGTACCAACAGGGGATTACCCTTTGACTCACGAGTATTCAAAAATGTTTTCTATTGCTTCAGTGGAAAACATGTTATTGTATGTCCAATTGAACTTAATTGGAGTTTATAAAATAAACTACGGGGAATACCCATGTACAGTTTTATTTTAGTGGTGTAATGTTGTTTAATGTTGCCATATCTAGCTAATCGTAGTCCTTAAATGAAGTAAATATATTAACGAATTATTATTTTCTTACACATACGTAATTACGGAGTTTTATCTTTCAATTACGTATAATTTAAATATTAAGAACTTGTCCGTAATTACGTATTTTCGTAATTACGTAATTACGTAATGGAAGCTCTAATGGTGACACTACTATTGGTTATCATAGCTCAGGTGTATATAGCACCTTATAGTGGGCCTTAACCTAAGAGGAAGGATTATATACAGAACGCATTAGTTGCAACCGAATAAAAAGAAAGCCGGCGAAAACTGTGAGATAAAGTTTAGATAGTGTAAACTAGGGAAAGGAAACTTTGTTTTACCTATATATTAGGTTGCGACATCTGTGTAAATATTTTTAGGATTCAAATAAAAGTAGATATTTATTATAATCTAATATATAAAATTCTCGTTTTCGTAAATCTTAGCATGCATATCGGTTACGAGTAGGGTGGAGAATCGGACAACATCTATTTTTCATCCCCCTAAATGTTAATTGTGGTCCAACCCAAATTTTTTTTTGACATTTTTTTTTGTTTTTATTTTTTTTATGATACAGCATACAAAAATACATACAACCATGAATTTTCACCCCTCTAGGGTCAACCCCTTTTACATGGCAAAACAACGTTTGCCGGGTCAGCTAGTACTACTATTCAATTTGTTAAAGAACACTAAACTACACCTATGACTAAAACTACTTATCAAATAATTTTTTTTACAATATGTCCTCCCTCGCAGACACCACATTTACATATCTTTTCTCCCCCACTTTCTCTCCACTTGATCATAATCACGAATTTTTCGTTAGCCTCCAGGTCTATAAAATCTGGAGTGTGATTATAGACTTTATGAACTTCTGAGTAACGTACCTCACGCCATTCTTTTTTATCAAAATATTGAATGCTGGAAAGCAATTCTAAAAATTCTTGTGAAGCTTTGGGAACTGCAGGTTCTTTAAGTTTAGTTTCTAAATCTAAGGTCAGTTGCAGTTGGCCAGTATTCGTATTCGGTTCATCTAACGTATCCTCAAGCTCTTTGTACAATTTACCGCTCACTACACTACTTGGTGAAGCCTGGATATCGTTTTGGCAATCGTAACAATCTGCTTTAGAGAAGGATGCTTCATCGTTTCTGCCAGCCATTCGCCTAATAAGCTAACTAATTTGTTGTTTAAGCAAGTTAATTTCATTTTCTTTACGATTTCTTTTTCCCTTGTGGTGGCGGAGGCGACGATGCGATCGCTTTTTCTTACGTGCATGTATAGAAGAGCTTGAGGATGTGTCTGAAGACGAGCTACTACTGGAAGAACTAGATGTACTCACTGAACGCCTTTTGGATGGTCCAACTTGCATGACTCGATTGTCACTTTGCTCAATTGGTTGAAGTGCCGGTACCGTACGTGCTGAGATAAGCGGCTCTGTATGACGCACTATGCTGTCTGTGTTGGTTGGATCCATAATACAATCCATGCACATGCAATAAATATTACGATTTAATTTATCTGAATACTGAAGGTAGAACACTCATACCTGCAATGGAAGGTTATGAAAACAAGATATTTAAAAACAACAACAATAAAATAAATATAGTACAGTACGTCCAGTATCATTTTAAATATTATACTTGGGAATGGGGGAAATGATGTGCGAAAGAGATAGAAGCAAGAAGGTAAAAAAGGACAACACTAAAGCGGAAAACAGATAGGGCCTATCTCAAATATAATTAAGCTTCAAATAACGGTCAAGAATTTAATATCTGTTTATTTTCTGGGCTTGGTGCTTTTCTATATTTCCATAGTAATAGCCTTTTGTTCCTACAACATTTTTTTTACGCCCCTTGATATCCACCTTGGGCGTCTATGTGTTGATATCTTTACTCTAATGATTGGAAAACACGTCATAAAAAAGCTTGAAGCTGTCAAAGAAAATATTGAATGAAGCATTTGGATCCTGAGACTCATATACTTCGGTAAATCTCAATGCCTTCATACAGTCCCCAAACTGCTTCAGGTTACTGATGCTATAATCCCGTCGTTGTGCAAACCAATATTGAATTCTAACATTAATCTTAACTGGACAGGTAAGGATTTGTGCAGTATGGTCTGACAATGCTAATTCCAATACTTCGCTTTTCGAACCACGGATTTTGTGAATAAAATTATCTATGCATTTCTTGCTAGCAATCCTGGTAGGTTGATTCAGTTATAACTTTAGGTCATACCGCGATAATACTTCCTTAAACCTACTCAATATTGTACCTTCCACAAGATTATCTATATTGAAATCAGGGATGTTGCAGATGCCGATTTTTTCACATCCGCGGATGCGGATGCGGAGTTTTGCAGGCTCACATCCGCGGATGCAGATGCGGATACGGATGTTTAAGATATTATGTAAATAAAGTCTATTAATGAAGAATTAAAACAATGATAACGTAATTATATACATTTTTATTGTAATCAAACAAAGGTACTTATTTTTATGTTAAATATAAGTAATGTATAATGTAATTATTTTTTTAACTTCACCTACTGGTTTTTATATTAGTAATTGAAATTAAAAAGAGGAGCATTATACTTGATAAAGAGTATTGCCGCCTTTTCTGATTCAAGTCTGTTACGCAGAGGTTCGTAAATTAAACCCGCGCTACTAAATAGTTGTTGGCTAGGAACACTGCCCGGTGGAGCAGATAAAAATCTTCGTACTATCGGCGATAATACCTTAAATTCCTCTCGATGTACACTCCACCAGTTTAAAGGATTTTCATCCACATTTATTCTTTTTAGTACGATAAGCAAGTAACTCCTTTTTGAGTACAGCTTCAATGCTACCATTTTCTGGCTCATCTTGACTCTCGTCTTCACTCGATGAATCTAACAACATAGCCAGGTCGTTTTGTAAGCATGGCTTTTTGTTGAAACCTGAAGTCCCTGGTCCTAGTTGTTCCGTATCATTTTCCGTGTAATCAGATATTTTAATTATTTTAGCCCTTTTGGTATTGGTATTAAGAGATAAAAAAAATGTCATTCTCAGTATTTATCATTTTTAAAATGTCATCTTTAATCTTTTCTTCAGTCACCGGTGTGAAAAATTTGTGCTTATAGCGAGGATCTAAGTAGGTGGCGATGGTATATAAATTGTTTTCTACCAAGCTGGAAAACTTTGTTGAAAGTTCGTTTTTCAAAGTCGTAACAGCCTGACGAATCGGATCAAACTCTTGTGATCTTGTTAAATAAACATCAACTTTTTTTTCAAGCATTTGTATTATCGGTATCACAGATGAAATAAGAGCACGAGAGCTGCTCAGTTCCCGCGTTGCTTCCTCAAAAGGTGCAAGTAATCGAATAAAACTTTCAATGATTTTCCATTCTTCTGGTAGAACAGGGTCAATTTCATTATCACTCATGTAAAGACTCAGAGCATCCTTTAACCTTTTGAAAAACGCTCGGACATATAGAATGTTCCATCGCGTTACACAATCTTGAAACACTTTCAGGTGCGGTTGATTCAGTCTGTCCTGAATTGATTGCAGTTGTTTCTGGGCAATGGTGGAGTGATTGAAATGGGCCGAAATTTTCTTACATTTTTGTTTTAGTATTTTTATGTTTTCTTGTGAACTTAAACAACTACGGATAGCTAGTTGTATCTTGTGAACAGTACAGTCTATATCATTCAATGCTGCTAATCGCCCGGATCGTTTCATATTAGACCCTTCATCTCTGATTAGGCAATGCAGTTGTTCTTTTTTAATATTACATTCAGAAAGCATGGTACTGAATTTTTCAGCAATTATGTCACCAGTGTGACGGCCGTCAAATGTCTCACATTTCAATATTATCGATGATCTATGAAAGTTTTCTGCAACTCCATGGCAAGTCAGGCTAAGCAAAGAAGCGTTTGAGCTTGGATCCGACCAAATGTCAGACGTAAACGACATGTTATCAAAATTTTCGATTAATTCTTTAACTTTTTGAGCCACTTTGCTATATAATTCCTTGCATACAAAATCTGTAAAAAAATTGCGTCCCCTAAAATTATATCTTGGTACTAATTCTTGCATCAATCTACGAAAACCCAGCCCTTCAACAAAATTAAACGGTAAATTTTGAAGTGCAATCATTTCTCCAATGAGTTTATCAATTTTGAAGCTTTTTCTGTACTTCATATTACCGTAATTTGCGCCAACCAGCTTCATTAAATCTCTGACAAGATATGACATCTTCATCTGCCACCGGAATAGATAGTTATGCTTCTTTAACTTCAGAAGAAAAATAATAATCCACCGTGGCGGCGGCGGCGGTCAGAGGTGTCTGCTTGATTTGGGCCGGGCTAGCCCCGGACACCTCTTGAAGTGGGCCGGGTTATCCCTGGACACCTCTTGATGTGGACCGGGCTATTCCTGGTCACTTCTCTTCTTTCTTCTTATTGGTTAGACGGGCGTGCGAGATATCGATAAAGATTGCATTCAATTCTTTCCTGATCTGGTCTTGATAGCACTGTTGCGGCATTTCTTTAACACGTTGAGCGCCAGTGTATCATTAATGCACACGTGTGCTAATACAAGTGTGTGCAAAAATGATACACCGCACCCATTGTGTTCAAAGCTTTGTGTATCCTCAATGCACACAGTTTTCATACATTTAGTATGGCGCAAAGAAAGTCTTGGCCTGGGCGAATCTTTTGGTGTATTTGGGTTTGGCTTGCGGTGTATACTTTGGAAAATACGAAATATTTAGTTCTAAGGTAAGTAGATAAAAAAAAAATTGTTTTAATCAAAATGTATTAAGAAAGTTGTTCAAAATAACAGAAAAGAAAATTACAAATCTTTTAGTGGGTATTATTGAAACAATTGCGACACAAGAAAATTGCACAAACAGAACAGACGGTAAAAACTTGAGGCGCTCTTTTTGTTTTTCCCGAAATTTTTGTTCCTTCTCTACCATAAACTTTGTAGCATTCGACGCAGCGTCCGCGGACCTTTTTATTGTTGACAACTTTCTGAATCAAATGATGCTTATTAGCAACTGATCTTGCCCGCGAAGAACTAGCCACTTGTTCGACGCTACCATCGCTTGTTGAAGAGTTTCTTTCCAATAAAGCTTGAATCACTTCTTCGCGAAATTGGATTATTGACATTTTTTTCTTTGTTGTGTATTCATTATACAAGAAATGGGCATTTACTAGACTGGTACCCCATATGATTTCGAAAGCCAATTTCCTGTACCATTTGGTGCAACGCCGTAACGCCGACCCGTACGTTGCCATCTGATCACTAAGATCAATGGAAGATTTTCCATCATTGTAATCAACAATACACTTTGGTTTTTGGGGCAATGAACCAGGCCTTCTATTTGTATTAGGAACCATCTCCAGAGCTGATGTTTTTGTAGTTAGCATCCTCACATCCCTCTTGTCACGCCAATTTAGTACTACTACTCCATGTCTGCTTTGCTTAGCTGCCATTTCACCTTTTTTCAATTTAGTATTTGTAACTTCTTTCGGTAAATATTTTCTGTTTGCTCTGAGTGTGCCTACTAAATGAGTCTTTCTTCTTCGTAAGCGTAAGGCGAGAGGAACACTCGTGTAATAGTTGTCCGTATATAAAGTTCTGCCTTCATCAAAAAGACCTTCTGTCAGTGACATCACTGTTTTTTCTGACACTTCTACCTCTCGGTCCCTGGATTTTCCACAGTACACAATCAAATTCCAAGTATATCCTTTTTCTGTGCACAATTTGAAAACTTTGATACCATACTTAGCGCTTTTATTGGGAATATACTGCCTAAATAACAGCCTCCCACGCCAGGGTATCAGGGATTCGTCGACACATATTTTTTCTCCTGGTGTGTATGTAGACTTGTAGTTAGTTATAAATTTGTCAAGCAAATCTCGCAGTTTGTGAAGCCTGTCGTTAGGGTCTGCTGCTGAATTATCGGCAAAATGTATGAACTTGAGTATCAGTTCAAAACGGTTTCTGGGCATGATAGATCGAGGTAAGGGTATATTGTATAATTTATGTCCTCTCCAATAGTCTTTTATTGACGGTAGTTTTACTAATCCCATCCAACCAATAAGTGCTATGAATTTTATCATTTCATCGTTTGTTACAGGAACCCAGGCATGTGTCCTAGATCCAGAGGATACATCATTAGTCAGTACTTGTTGAGATGCGTATAAGTTGGTTTGGTCAACTATATGTGTAATGATATCATGAGTCATGAACAAATCAAAGTAGTCTACTGGATCTCCTTGGGCTAAAATTCCAGAGTAAATATCTTTCATACCTTTGAAGGCGACTGTATATTCTATAGGTGGTGGACCTTCTAGATTTGGAATGTCCCATTCCATAGAGTCCAGTTGTTGCTTTAGCCACTCAGATTCAAGAAAATCATCAGATGTTGAACCAGATGTACTGGGAAAGTTTGCAGCAGCTGATGAGCTCGGAGCGTTACTAGCAGCAGATGTACTCGCCCTAACGTTATCGTCATCAGTCCTGCGGCGTTGAGATGTGCGTCTCCTTATTTCTGGTAATGGAGGCATCCCGCTTTCCGAAAAGGTCGATGCTCGCCGAGATGAAAGCGGTGGATTCCAAATCTCATCAGCGCTGTCACTTTCTGAAGTACCCGTCCCTTCACTGTCATCACTATCCGGATTATAGTTAGGATCATACTGAGAATCGTCACTATCAAAGTCCATTTTTTATGCTTTATTTTCACTTTTCTGTAACAAATTAAAACGAAATTTAGAAAAAACAATTACAATATGTAACTCTTATTGTTTTTTCTAAATTTCTTCATGTCTTCTTCTGCGATTTTATCTGAAAAGGATGAAAAATTACAATTAAAACCAAAAAAATGGTGTGAATCATAAATGATACACATGGCCCAGGAGATATCATAAGAAACAAACATATTTGGTAGGCCAGTGTATCATTTATGATACACACTCTAAAAGTGAGGGGGAAAGGGAGGGGAAAGGAAGGGGGAGGGTTAAAACATATAAATACCACTAAGAAACCAATATAAACAAAAAAATAAAAAAATAAAAAATATGTCAGCATGGTCGATTGCGCTTGGCGCTCAACGTGTTAACATGTAAAAGAGCGAAAAAGTTGACAATCAGAAGGGTCTTAACAATGTAGCTGGATTGGTGAGCCTGCTCCCTGTCTGTGTTGGCAGATGCTTTTCCATTAGCGTTTTGAGCGATTACAACTGCTTCCTTGGAATACGTTTTGCCCATTTTCAGTTTTTCTAATAGATCTTCATGATATAGGTTCTTTGTTCCAAGCAAAATTTTTCATTGATGGCGGGTATGGAATAGGGTCGCCATGAATGAATTAACACTCACAATACACATGTAAAGGAAGAAAAAATAGACTTGTTGGTTCGGAGGTTGTAATTGGTTCCATATTTAATATTAAAGGGATGCTAAATACTCCATTGCAATCAGCTAGAGCATTATTTGAAAAAGACCATACCTCTCCTGTGATGGTTGCTCCATTAAGACATGAGTAATATCCAGTTATCTTGATTTCCTTTCCAAAGCAAAAAACTTTCCTAGTTGAAATTTCTAGATCATTATCATAGATTTTAATAATAATCTAGATCATTATCATAGATTTTAAAAATATGTGATTGTATCCTTCAAGATGCTGTCTACTTGTTGCAAAAGATTAGGGTACTTCCAAAATTGGCAGAATCTTAAAGCACAATGTGAATTTAGGGACAAAAAGGCAGTATTTTAAGATTACGTAGGCTATATGCATGTTAATTTTTTAAAGTCTATCCAAACAGAAAACGAACGAAACTTATGAAGTTTTTCCTCAACGAAGTCTCGTATAGATTCGCCGAGGGCAGGGGAACCTACGAGTAGAAGGCGGAGCGAGCTATTGTTTAGAATTATTATGTTTGGTGCCAAGGTATTAAACATTGTTATAATTTCGTTTCTTGAATAAAATTGTATATTTCTTACACATATCGTCGCCGTAGAGCGAAAAGTCACTAAGTAGATTAAAACGTGTTTTGAGTAATAGAGTTTTAAAGTTTTATAAAACGAAAAAAAATATAACATAGTTTTGCCATGAGGTAATTTAAATTTAATGGTTTTGTATTTTAGAAAATAGATAAGAGTATAAGGTGATATTAGTATTTTTAATGAATTACGTATAATTACTGAAATAATGGCAAAAAACTAACTTAGTTATTTTTCGCCCACAAATTCTGTACTATAATATATGATTAAAGAGGTTTAGTGATATTTCTCTTGTGTCTAGGACCATTGTTAAAAAAATAATTCCATTTAGGTAGAATATTACTTATATTAGCAAGTTCAATAGATCTTTTAATGAAATTTGACTCTTTTATATACACTGTCTTTTGTTTATTATTTATCTATTTTTAAAAACAAGGCAAAGAAAAGAAGAAAACAAATTAATGCGTTATTATACTTATTATTAGTTTATTAAAAAGACACAAAGAAATTTAGCATTCATAACTAAATTAATCCGACTCTTCACTTTCATCGTTGATATCGGGTTCCATTGCCCTATCTTGAACGTCATTGCTGGTCGGTAGAGACTCATACCACGAGTGTAGTTCTTGGGGTATGATGTCCTTGCGACAGAGACCAATAAGATCCTTTTTCTTAGCCACTGAAATTGGAAGAGGAGCAGAATAAGCCATTGGAATAGCATACGCTTTTAATTGAGCTACTAATTCGATTCTTCTGGTTTCCGAAACACTCTCTCCTATTCCATGCTCTTCCAAAATTCTTTTTCTTTTTCTAGTTCGAGGAACCGTTTTTTCTTCTTTTTCAAATATGTCAAACTCGGAGTACGGGCCATCGTGAGTGTAACGAAACTTAACTATGCCTGGATATTGCTTTTCAAACCTAAGACATTTGATTTTCAGCCACATAATTTTCTTTCCGTTTTTATCTATACTTGTATTACTGATAAATTTTTCATTCAGAGCCTTGACATCAAGCATTTCATTATAATTAAGTTCCTTTACCTCATAAGGCGATGTCGTTTCCCGGTGTCTCTTTGAACGTGCACGACGCATGACTGACTTCCAGTCTATCATAGAGTAAATTGGCGTATGCCTTTGCTCTTTTTCAATTGCGCTGTGCATGGAATCGACCTCCATGTGCGTGTGTCCACTTTCCAAGTATTTCTGCTCAAAAACATCCAAATGTAAATCAGGTCTTTGAATAAGATGAACCAAAAAGGCAGTTATAAATTGGTTTCGATTTTGCCCTGCGCAAGTGTCACTATAAATACAAATTTCTTTTATAGTAGGTGGCACCTGACTGATCCACCAGTTTAAAGCACTGGCGATTTCAACGCTTCCTCTTTTACCATTAATTTCGTTCCATGTAATACAATAGGCTTCATTAGGAGGTTTTGCTGTATGAATCGTGTAGTTCTGGACATTTAGTTTCCTTGTGTAGTATAGAATGCCGACACCACAAACAGGTATGTGCAACGTAGACTGCATGTCAGCGGTGAGCACAAGATAAGTGTCGTCTGCAATAGATCGTTCCTTATCACGTTCTTTGGCAGTTTGTGCTGCAATTTTTCTCTCAATATGAGCATCATATTCTTCTTTAAGATTATCAGGTCGACCTGCACTATCGAACCGAGTACATGCCATGCAGAGATCCTTTTTTGTAGTGAAAAATGACAAGTTAAATTCAGATCCAAATATTCTTTTATAAACATATAATGAACACGGGGTATCATTAGTCGATGCTAATTTTTCTTTGTACATCTCATACATTTTGGCAATGCTGAGTTTGCTTTCCAAGTATTGCCTCCGGGAAGTTTTTTTACAATAATGAGATTCAAGTCGAGGAAAGGAATTAATGTGGTCAATAATTTTTTGCTCAGAATCGCGATCAGTTTTGTTAATAGGAACATGGGAACCACGCCCGTCTTTACCCTCAAAAATGCCGTACTCGTTCATTTGTTTGATGGCTTCATTGACCGGTCCATTTGAAATACATAATGTTTTGAGGAAAAACTGCTTGCACACTGTCATTTTAGAACCATTTTTATAAAAATAGTATTCATATGAAGTACTTCGATGTTTATCTTTTGAAATAAGGACTTTCAATGTTTTTACAGGTTTGGCAATTATTAATTGCAATAAAAACTGTTTTTGTGCCACATAATCTGTAATCTTCCAGTACTGTTGACAAAGTGAAACTCTATCATCTTCAGAAAAATTATTCAAACAAAGAAATCGGCATTTTGTATCACATTTTACGGGCTTAGGCATCTTAGCGGGCATTACTTTCCCTTTTTTATTTTCGTAAGGCATACAATTGTGTCTATTCGCCTTTGCTTGATTCTTTTTCCATTTACTTGGGCAGCTTTTTTTCCATCTTGTAGCTTTTTTTTCATTGTTATTAGTGTGAGCAGTGGTAGCTGATGGTAAGTTTAGATCTTCAATAGATTCTTGTACATTTGTTTCTGATTTTTCCTCTTCGACAGAGTTAAAAACGGTACCAATAGTAGCCGATGCGGAGGTTAGTGGCTCATCGGATTCCGGTATTTGTTTCTTAAATTTTTCATTTTCTTCTCCGTTGTTAGTTAATATTGTTATTTCCTGCTGTTTATTAGATTCTTCGGTTTCATTGGTAAAGGTATTAATAGATGTATTCTGATTTATATTGGAAGGTCCAGGATGATTTCCACCTGTAGCATTACTGTTTCTATTCATACTTTTTAAATAAGAATTCATCAAATCTTCGCTATCACTGCTGTCACTTAAATATTTTCTAATTACTCTTCGTTTATTCTTCATAATATATTCATAGCGTTCCTCTTCACTATCTGGATACTAAGAAACGCTTGAGTCTGAGAAAACACGAACAGGAGAACTACTCAGATTATCAACACCGCTTATAAGAGACCAAGGACTCTTAGGTAAATCGTCGTTTTCTTGAACTAAGGTTTCCTTGAAAGCGATAGAGCTTGAACCGAGCTCTTTCGTTGGTGTTTTTGGAAGAGGATAAGGACTCTTGGTAGCAGCAACATCTTGTTGTAGTGAAATCAAGTCTTCAAGGTTAATGAGATCATCATCTGCGTCGTTTACAACTAAAGGAGCGGACTGCGGCTGCTGAATAGTGGGCAATTTATTTGGACTGAATACAGCAGAAGGTGGAGCAGACTCATAGCAATCTCTTTTTTTGAAAAAGCTCAACCTCGTCGAAGTTCTTTGACATTTCATCATTAAGAAGTCCTCCCTGAAATTAATGAATATAAATAGAACAAGGCAGAAAGCAATAAAATAAGGTGTATTCGTATTTAGTTGCAAGTCCCGATACAAAGCCAAAACAATTTAAAATCAATGGTTATACTCTTTAGTTAGTATTACATAAGTAATGCATAAGCGTATGCAAGGGTCATTAGGTCAATATTTTTGGATGTTTGTCCAGTACTATAAGTGAAGATGGTTAGGTAATGATGAGGTGCAAGCCAGGGACGTCATGAAGGTAAGTTTGCTTATTAGCAAAATAAAGAAACTGCGTTCGAAAGTAATTTACGATACATTTTACACTTCCTAGCGTTAGGTACTGACTGTACCTACCTTGATTAGTCATGTTATTTTAAAATCTTTTGTTTTTACGGCCAGTTGCAGAAAGCGTCAGTAAAGTTAATTTCCCATCAAAGCTAATGTTGCACTCTTTTTGTCAATTTGTCAGAAAAAGACAGGAAGTGCTTTAATTTAATGAGGCTTTGTACAACTGGGCGTTAATGTGCCTGATATAATAACCTCATTTACATATGGAAAAAAACCCGACTGCGTAAAAATTTTGGGTACCTACCCAGTGTCACTCTATCGACAAAGATGAATCGAATGATACCTCTCAAGCGCAAATCCGATAAGCCGTTTAGGCTCTAGAGCATGCCAAAGAAATATACATACATACATACTCTCGAAAAACATAACCTTCTTGTGCAGTCGGGTAAAAAGAGAACATCCTTTACACTTCAATATCGAAGAAAAGCAAGTACACACACATACACTTCAAGCTAGCAAGCTACTTTTTATTTCGGTTCCATAGCCACAATCAAAATAAAATTGCATAAAGTGTCAAGTCATTATTATGTACCACACCATACCACAACCAAAATAATTACACTTCATAAATCCTGTTTGTCGCATATTGGTCATCTGAACAAGTAGGTACCTAGAAAATACATGAAAACTGCTTTTATCGAATATTGTACCATAACTTTAAATTAATAATAAATAATCAGTAAAGTCTAATAATAAAAACTTGAATCACTTACCTGTACAGCAACATCTTCTTTATTCAATAAATTTAAGATTAGCTTCGCACGACTCATTGCTTATTCAAGTTTATAAAATCACGTATAAAAATGCAACGAGGAGCGCGTGTGCGCATCGGACGGCCAGAAAAGCAAGATAAAAGTCACCAAACGCTAATGCGTCGTCCAGAACGCGTGCCCCTCCAACGGCCAACGAACTCTGATAGAAGAGCAAAACTCACCAAGTCGCGCGCGAAATTCACCTAAGTATCGTAGCTCGAACAAATATTGATTGAAATATTCACCAAAAAGCTTCAGAGGATATTTGAAATAAATTTCGGTATCTTTAGCATTAGGATAGAACTGATCAAGTAAGTTTGATTATGTTTCGCGTTAAAATTATGTTTATGTAATAATTATAAATATCGGACGAGTTGTCACTAAATTGACTTGGTTATTTTTTGCCTTCCATTTTTTATCGTACCAGTCATTCTAAAACTAATTAGGTTATTTTAGTTAATTTTACCTTGAATTGAATCCCAGTTATGATTTATTTTGTAAAGAGGAAATTTAATCAAACCGACTTAAGTACAGAAATGCAACTCTTAACGAATAATGAAAAAGTATTCAAGTATTTTATTTAATTTTGGACTTATGTTTTGAAAACTAAATGAAGAATTAATGGTTTTTTGCTAAATCTAAAATCAAAACTATGACACGAATAGATATGGGTGTAAGGTTGATATTCGTAGAAAAAAATTGAGATTTTGATGACATAATCTAACTCAATTTTGGCCAAAACGACTTGGTGATTTTTCGCTCTACGGCGACGATATACATACTCGTAGTTCACATTTTGAAAAATTTTGGTCTTAGCCAATGGTTTCTGACATTTCGAAAAATTCCACACCCTTATTTTTCAAAGTAATGACCAGAGGTCGGAATTAGGTAGAGTCATTTATGTACTTGCATCGAAATGTTGATATTAATGTGGACCTTCCCAGGATTTCGAATGGACAATCCCGTGTGGCCAACAATATTACAAATAAATAATAATAAAACCCTCAGAGAGACAAATAAAACAAAAATAATGAAAATAAAATGTTTATTAGTATTTAGGTACATTAGTTCACAATACAAATTACTCGTATTAATAGTCTTAAGGAAATTCTCATACGCATACTTCAACTTTTTTATAAATACGAGCAAATACTTTTGCTTCTAGCCTAGACTCGTGAGGTTTTGCTTATTCAAACGGCCCATTAGAATCATTTTCCTTATCCGATTCATTACCAGTAAGATTTGAAGTGTTCGCTTCCGACATTACTGTATAACTTTTGTGAGAATTAAAATATGTAACCATTAGCCTTTCAATATTTTCTGGCTTCAATGAATTTCTCCGAACGTCTAAAATCCATTTGTACATTGAAAAAGATCGCTCTACGTCAACTAAGGTGAGGTTAGCAAATTTATACACTTCTTCCTCCTCGTCATTAGTGCAGGAAGAAATTTTTTCTGCTATATTTCTGATAGTGTCCAAATCAGGATTTCTATCCATGACTTTTTCCATTTTATCCATTAAGCTCTCGCAATTTGCCCATCTCAAAGCTAATCTCACTGCATCAAATATTTCAAATGATTCCATTAGAGAAAGATCGGGTTTCTGAAGTGATGTCAAAGCTGTTGGTATAATTGAAAAATTTTCGTAAATACGAGACAAATCATCCTTAATGTTGTCGTTATTATTAAAAATGTTTAAAGCATTCTCTATTGATTTTGCCTCTTGACTATTCAGCACAGACAATACAGACTTAATTTTATCGAAATGCTTAGCGTAATAGAATGCTGCATCAAGCCAAGTACCCCATCTGGTAATTACAGGTGCAGGAGGTAAAGGTAAATCCGGACACATTTCTTTAAAGATTTTTTAAATTCTTTTTGGTGCCTTCAAAAAAACTTTTTTCAAATTTGAAATTAAACTGTCAACATTAGGGTTCTCTTTTCTAACCTGCCCCGCAACAAGATTTAGAGCATGTGCTAAACATGTGAAATGCAACATTTTTGGAAAAGTTAATTTTAACATTCTTCCAGCTGATATCATGTATGCCACACTGTCTGTACATAACATTCTAACGTTATCTAGTTTGCTCTCAAATGAACTTCCCCACATATTTTTTAAAGAATCTTGAACAAATTTTGATATCGTTGTTCCATTTACAGTATCTAGCATTTTACATACCACTAAGTAAGGCCGGTGGCACCTACTAGGTTCTAATGGTCTCACCAACAAATGTACGACAGCTCTTCCTAAGAAATCCGTAGTTTCCTCTACTGAAAGCCATAGCTTTTTATCTACAATCTTACTTTGCATCTCTTGTACTTTGATTTTAAAAAGCTGATCCAGGTAAACTTTTCTCAATAAGGATTCACTAGGTAGTTTAATATTTTTGCAATTGCAACACATATACTTTTGAAAAAATGTTTTAAATGCATTGTTGCTCAGTTGGGACCATGGTATGTTACAAAGAATCATAAATTCGATTAAGTCGGAAGTAAAATTCTAAAGGAGTGTGGTGCTCTTTCTTCGTGCCTTTATGTACTGCTCCTTCTACATGTCTTTTGACGTTACTCCGAAGAGTTGCACTCAAATGTGCTTCGCATTTAGAGCAGTAAATTAATCCACTTGCATGGTTGTAAAGAAGCTCCGGATTATCTTTAATCCACTTGTTGACGGTGGCTTCTTTGACTGAACGCTGCGCCATGGTAATACTTTTAATCTGGAGCAAAAAAAAAGTAAATCTTAGAAAACCGTATGAATGTGTTTGTAAGTATGTGAGAGATAGGGCACAACAGTTGCGTAGATTAAAAGATCTAAGCGTGAGTAAAGTCATACAGAGAGACAGACGGCGGGACGCGAACTTTGTTTTATACTATATACAGATTTATTGTTTTAGCAACTATAGTAATACACATTCTGTACAAATTTTAAGTGTCTGCTTCTATTGCTTAGTAAGCGCAAGGGCACTTGAAAAACACCGATAAATTAATACGTATTGATTCACTGTACACCCCCTTTTCGCTCAGTCTTCGGTCAAAGAAGCTACTTTGGGCGTAAATCTATTTTGTGGGTAAAATACAAAACGAAAAATGGTATGTAGAGATTTAATAAACTTAAGATGTGTTTTCTGGTGCCACTGGGCTTTCAATTATTGAAAATTGATTTGATTTAGGAGTTACGCAAAGAAATAAATTGGTAGCGCTAGTTCATCTTACCCTTTACCTTATGTAAGTGATTAAAGGGATATAAGTTCTATTAAAAACGTTTCTCCATTCGTTAAGTAGTAATTGTCACAATTTAATATAAATATGTACTATAAACGCTTGTTCCAAAAGTACATACAAGAACTCTCGTGTAACACAATACAGGTTTCCGTAACAATCACATAAACACATTAATTAATAATTAATCAGTTTAAAGCTAAAAAAGAAAATCAGTAAAAGATTACCAAAAAACTAATTCCAATCTTTAACCATTTAGTCAATTAAAGCAATTAAAAAAAGAGTCCAGTATGTTAAGCTTCTTCAGTAGCATTTGAAATCATTGCTACTTTATTGTAATTGTATCAAAGAACATCTTAAGTAAAACAATACTGATTTTTATAACAATACAAGAAAACGTTCTACATTGGGAAAATCTAATTTAAAGGAAATTTAATAAAAATATGAACAAGAAACTTACCAAGTATATCATGAACTTCAAATATCCAATCATCCAATACAGCAAGGCCAAATCAAAGTCCGTTAATGCTTGCCGAAATAGTCGTATTAAGTAGAGTCCAGAATCCAGTAAATAAGCCAAGGTCAAACACGATTCAAAACACAATAGGAAACAAGCGAGCGCATTCGACGAACCGAGGTAAGCGAATGAGCTGTGTGAATGAGTAAACCGATTTATTGCTAATAGATAGTTTGAATGCGGTAGAAAGAGACAAAATCTAGTACATTCCGTTATGCGGGGAGTGCTCCGCATTTCCGCTATTGCTTTCTTTTATTCTCACAATCTATGTTGTGCGAACTACAAATGTGGCAACATCGCGCGTGTGCGCATTGGAATTTTTCAACTTCGGACATCCGATGTCATTGATGTAAGTTCGGCAACGTCGCGCGTGCAGTAGTTTAAATTGTGTAAAGGTAAATAACTTTTTACTTAACCTTCAAGCGGGCGCGCGGTAATTTGTAACGGGAGCGGGCGCGCGTAACCGAAAAGATGTATGTATGTATGTATGGGATGAATAAAAAAAATAAAGCACTAATTATTCAATAATTATTTATTTATTTGTACTTAGATATATTATCATTGTTTTTAAAGTCTAATTTGTCTAAAAAAGTAATTAAAATTATGAAAAAGAAACAAATTTTAAACTAATTAACATAACTCATATTAATATAATTATTCTTTGGAATAAAAACACTAAATAAGGAACACAGAAGTCATACAACATTAATTAGCAATCAATCAATTTATTTGTCTATAGAACATTGATTGCAAATGAATGTTGTATGACTTCTGCAAATATTTTTCATACATAACTTGCATTGCGTTTTTGATTGCCTCCTCTTTTTAGCTGGACATATTTTACAGGTTGCTCTGCATGTGCCAGAACTAGCTGCTTCTGTATCAGCAGCACCATCCTCCATATTCAGATGCTCCCTTATGTTTCTTTTTAGTTTTCTGGGAAGGCCTACTATCGTTGATCTTCTTAGGACGTACTCTTTTGTCAATTCAGTGCCTAATGCCCGTAAATACATTCGCCTTTTCCGTAGAGTGACATTATTTGCCCTCAATATCACCATACTATTTATTCCTGCAATATCCAGAAGACGAAAGAATAGTGTCAATGGCCATCTATTATTTTTACTTGGAACCGAATACATTTTTACTTTTTTATCGACTTCATCGACACCCAAGGGTTTTATTATAAAAAGTAACGATGCTGGGTTTGCGCTTTTAATTTGTACTTTCATCAATTTCTGCAGCACAATGAAGTGATGATATAAGAACTACAGATCTTTTCTTTTTAGGCACGTAAGATACGAGTGTTGCTGTATCTGAAAATCCAAATTTACTTGAATATTAAGGTTCGTTTTTATCTAAAAAGCAAGGAGGTATTTCTTTCTTGTTTTTGCGGATGGTACCCACCACAGAAATCTTATAGTCCTTGGCTAAATCGATCGTCAGCGGCACACTGGTATACCAATTGTCGACGGTAAGGTTTCTTCCAGTGCCAGAAATTGGTGTAATTAGCCTCTTCACGACATCTGATGCAGCATTACTCAACTGATATGGGCCTTCAGGCTGCTTGCCAGCATAAAGTTCAATATTTAGGACGTAAAACGTAGCAGCATCTACTAGTGGATAAAGTTTGATTCCGTATTTGTCAGGCTTTGATTTCATGAACTGTCGGAAAGGACATTTTCCTCGAAAGCCAACCATCATCTCATCGATTAGAACATTCTCTCCCACTGAATATGACAAAAGACAGTTTTTATTTTTATTTTTTATTTTTTATTTTCTTTATTAGGAAAACCAACAGCATTTACATTTTATAATAATTACAGGTAAATTTAATTTATAATTAGGCCAAGAATAGGTTTTCACAATATTTCTGTGTTAAAGTGGTACGTTTAGAAACAGGGGCAAAGACAGCTTCCCACCCATACAATGTGGACTTGTTTTTTCAAAGTATAAATATTTCAAAGCATCAAACAATTTGTATGAGTGAGGAACCGCCTCAGCAAAGAGATTAATAACAGAGTAAAATGACTTACTATTCCTTAACTTAAAAATAAAAACACTACACCTAGGTCAATTGATTACCTATATATTTGATGTGATAAGGCAAAACGAATAATATTATTTACCACCAACATATATTACCATCACTGGACGCGACAGCTAGAAAGTATATGCAATTTTGGGATCATGATGAGAATGAGAACCAATGTATACAGACTGGTATATGGCATTAAAAATACAAAATAAGTCTCAACGAACAAAAGATTTTACAAGATGACACTTGAAACTATTCCTACTAAGATTAAAGATATCAATAGTTTTGAATTGTTTATTGTAAACAGACAAAATGCGGGGAAAGATGGCATTTCTGGCATAATTTGTACTTGTCAGCGAGACCGAGAATAGAGGAGTATGTCTTGTGCGACGTCTTGGTGTACAAAATTGAATATTTTTTAGAAGAGAAGGACTAACAAGCCTGCCATGAAGGACATCATATAGAAACATAGAATCGAGCACCATTCTTCTTTGCTCCAGCGTCAATAAGTTGTTATGTGTGCATGTATCTTCATAGGTTTTAAAGTACTTTTTTTGTTTATAATTTAGAAAACGTATGAATTGAATTTGAATATGTTCTATCTGATCTATGTATTTTCTATATTGAGGTGTCCATATGCAGCTAGCATACTCTAAGATACTTCGTACATAGGCAAAGTATAATGATTTAATACAGTACGGCTTGTTAAAATGCTGGCAGATTCGCTTAATAAAGCCGAGGTTCTTATAGGCTTTGTTAGTTATAACATTTATATGTTCATCCATCAGACATTTGCTGTCAAAGATCACACCCAGATCACGCACAGAAGAAACTCTTTTAATTATGTTACTATTAAGGCAGTAATTAAATTTTATTGGATTACGACGACGTGTGAAAGTAATTGTCTCACATTTATTGACATTGACAGTAATTTTATTTAATACATAGTACTCAGATAGTGCATCTAGGTCTTGTTGAAGATTTTGACAGTCACTTATATCATTTACTTTGATGAATATCTTTTTATCGTCAGCGTACAATAGGTGCTCAGAGTGCGAAAAACATTCATGAATATCATGGATAAATACGTTGTAAAAAAGTGGTCCCAGCAGTGAACCTTGCGGCACACCAGACGAAACACCAACAAAATCTGACCTGTAGCCACCGACCACCACAGCCTGTGACCTATTTGAAAGGTACGATTCAATCCACCTCAATAGATTTCCACAGATCCCTAGTTTGTATAACTTATTGCGTAGGATGGTGTGGTCCACGCGATCGAAAGCTTTTTCAAAGTCTGTATAAACCACATCCACCTGACCACCATTGTCCATACCATGCAATATAAAAGATGAAAATAGCCCGAGATTAGACAACACCGACCTACGTTTGAGGAAGCCATGTTGGTTTTCGGGAATGCCACCACAAATTATGCCATAAATATTATCAAATACAATTTTTTCTATGATTTTACTGAAGATGTTGAGAATAGATATGGGACGATAATTATCGATTTTACTTATTAGACCTTTTTTATGAATAGGGACAATAAGGGCTTGTTTCCATTTCGATGGGACGATGCCTTCTTTAAGGGAGCGGTTAATAAGAATAGTGAGAGGAATGGACAGTTTTTCGGCACAGTTAATTATGTATATTGGGTGGATTTTGTCGCTTCCAGCACCTTTGTTGCGGTTTACGCATTTCAATTTTTCATGAACTTGTTTTTCAGTAACAATAATGGACGCAATAGTATTTAATGTTGTTGGTGGGACTGACGGCAGAGGTGTATTTTGGGATAGCGGAGAAGTAGATTGAAGAAAAACACTTTGAAAAAAGTTATTAAACGCCCGTGCAACGTCGTTACCATCGGTAAAAGTCTCAGTAGCAAGTGTAAATTTCTGAGGATAAACTGAGCTACCCCTTTTGGACCTTACATAACTCCATAATCTTTTGGGATTTTTTATTATATCCTTTTCAACTGTTTCCGTGTAACTAACAAAGGATTGACGCTCTAATTTATGGAATCTCTTTCTTAAAAGGGCGAATTCATCGTAATCACGAGGATTTTTGAATCGTTTCCAGCGTTTATGAATTTTTAGTTTTTCCTTTAAAAGTTTAATAAGAGATGTATTATACCATAAGGGATATCTCTGTTTAGGTAGGCTGTGAGTAAAAGGAACAAAAAGGTTAATGCTATTAATAATTTCTTCATAAAGAATATTCGACGCCTCTTCCACAGAAATGTTCTCATTGAGTTTGCTCGACCAGTCAATTTTTGAGAGGTATTCATTGATCTTATCGTAGTCTCCTTTATAAAATTTGAATCTAGTTATTTTGTTTTCAGCTAAGGGTGTTATTATAAGGTCTGTAGCATCAACAACAAAAGCCGGATGAGCGACATCTTCAGGTAGTAAGGGACTATCCGATTTACTTATTTCGACTGAGAAGTTCGAGAAAGTGAGGTCAAGTACATTGTCGCAATGGTTAGCTATAGTATTATTTTGAGAGAGACCTAATTCCGCCGTTATATTAACAAGTTTTTCAGCAGCCTCTTGGATGTCTTGTAATCCACGTTTTAAAACTATGGGTCCATTTTCATTCCACCGAATACAGGGTAGGTTAAAGTCGCCCAAGTACATAACGTTAGCAGGTGTGTTTAAAGAACACACGGCAGTCAGGGAGTTAAGTACAACATCGATATCACGATGTTGATTAGGAGGCCCACCAGGGATATAGGCAGCTCCAATGTGGAGATCCAAAGAACCCCTATGTTGATCAGGGAATAAGGATTTCGAAGGAATCGTCACCCACAGGCAATCAGTAAGAGGCGAGGACCACTCGGAGCGCAGCTCGGCTCCCAGCTCCCTCAATACACAGATCATAACCCCTCCACCGTACTTTTTACCGGTCGTGACAGCGTTACGGTCTAAACGAAAAACCTGGTATCGATCATCGCAAATTTCATTGTCAAAAATACCATCATGCAACCACGTCTCAACAATAACAATTATGTCGAAATTATTAGACTGAATACTTCTTAAGATATGCGAACACTTGGTTCTCAATCCCCTCACATTCTGATAATATACCTGTAATCTACGAAAAGCCATAATAAAATAACACACTATCAGGTCTGTCTTTTGTCAAAAAGCAATCACAATAAGCCAGTGCGAAGTCTGTATACTTATATTGCTTTAGTATCTTTATCTTATTTATCTTATACCTATTCAAAAATAATATGTCAGCAGGCAAGTAAACACAGTGACGAAAACAATTAGAAGACCGAATACTAAACCGCAGAGCATTACTCAGTTTTGCGTCGTTTAGTGTATTTCCGAAGAAGAAAAAAAAGTATAAATATTCTTTATAAAAAGGTATATAACGACATATAAGATAAGAGCAAACAATCACTTTTAATATAAGTTCCGCAGAGAGTATATCAATGTAAATGTAAACTACCTGCCTAATATAAAGGTATTGTATATATAGGTATATTGTAAATATTATTGGGTACGCGCAGTTAATTGTTATACTTATAATAGATTCCACAAAGTATATACTAAAACACATGAGTAGTAATACCTGCTTAACATAAAGGTATACTTTATCAAGATTATAGCATGGAATATACATCACTTTACATTTCATAAAGTATCGGATATTGGCATACAATAACAGTTTCGCAGTCAAAATGAATAACCAAGTTAATAGCAACAATTCATTATAAAATAGTAGTAGGCTATGAAGTGCGTAATTAACAATTTTAGCATTAGATATTGGTAGGCACGGTGATTGGCAATAGTATAGGTATGTGACAACATTATTATTACGTAAGTCGTTCGCGTTGCAGTCCAGAGATAACAATGTATTTTTATATTCGAGTGTAATAGATGTAGTTAATTTAATTCTAGTGAAATATATAACAAAATAAAGCAAAGCTATAAACCTTAAGCTTATCAGACTATTTTTTTGAGATCGATTTCGCTCCTTATGAGAATGGAAGGTGTCCCATCTGCTTTTCTTATATATATCTGACAGTTTTTTACCCAGGTGTATAGATATAACTTAGCACGGGCGAGTTCCTTTGTTTTTTTCAACAGCGCCTTATTCTCAGGTGTGAGATGTTCGTTAACGTAAATACGGTATTCCATCAGAGAGATATTGAGGTACTTTGTCGTAAGTGATCGATGTTTTCTTACTCCAGATATAATAGAATCCTTTAATAGGCGAGAACGCAGCTTCGCTATGATGACCTTCGGGCGCCCAGCAACAGGATTACGCGGCTGCACACGATTAATATGTTCTATGTTATCGGTACTCAAAGACACTCCCACTGCATGTGCTAGTGTAATTAATATGTTGTATAGGTCTTCTGTGTTAGACTCAGGTATCCCTATTATCTCTAAGTTCAGAATTCGGTCTCGCTGCTGAAGGGCGTTGAACTCGTTGCGCAAATCACTTATCCGAGTATTCAAGTTGCTAAAATCAGCAGATTTTTGTAGGTTCATAGTGCTTATTTCCAGTGACTTTATACGCTTTTCGCAATCTGTTTGGATGTTAGATTGATATTCAGCGGTTTTTTTCTAGTTCCTGTACTGAATTGATTAATTGTTTATGCTGCGCTTGCATTTCAATTAAGGATTTCTCGAAGTTTGTATAGTCAGTGCGAAGTCTAGCCAAGTCAGCCTGCATCTCGCTGGATTTCTCAGATAAGATGTTGAGTTTGGGCACAATACATGTATTAATGTTGTTGTTGATTTGTGAGACACCATTTTCAAGGTCTTGTTTTAGGGTCGATATTCTTGAAAACAATGACTGGGACATGACCTCTATTTGTTCTGCTAAAGATTCACCGGATTGTTTCCTCTTACGTAGAACAACGCGTGCGGGGCCGTCCATGCCGGCGAGGCTGGTGAGGTCAGGGTTTGAGGAGTATTTATCTGTAGTTTTAGATAGCGGCATACCGTAGTAAGTAGATATACTACAATATATTATTTTCCACAAAAATAATAATATCCTCCAATTACCCAAAAAGATTATTTTGCACCAAGATTAAGATTGCACCAAACTTCACCTTAGGTAATGGTAACAAGGCACAAAAACTAAACCCAGCAGCAACGTGGTCCTTATCTACCTGCGCATGCGACACTCTAGTCTCTCACTGTCACAGAAACGTCAAAAGTCAACTATAGTATTTTGCGAATTTGAGTAATCACAACTTCACTTAAGGTTTATTTTAGAAAATAAGTTATTAGGTTAAATTAATTTATCAATATGTAGTGTACAAAACGACCACTCCGGACGGTGTCCGACGAATTATCGGTCGACGAGTTTTCTGTAAACGTATCTAAAACTTCTCTTATTGGCGCAGCTTTGTCTAGAGTACGACGAGCTTGTCGCGTAGTAGCATCATCGAACCGCAATGAATTTTCTAGAAATTTTACTCTTTTCACTGACATAGTAGTAGGAAAAATAGGTATACCTGTCCCATCACTTGCATATAAATCTTCTAAATTGGCGTGTAATGTCTTCAAGGATCCCGCTATGTACAATAGTCCGAAAAGTGCTCGGATTTCCACCGAATCTGTCGGTTTGCAGTCACGTATTCTGTTATACGATGGTACTTTTTTTTGAATAAATTCGTTGGTATGTTCAACAACTTTTTCAATAATATTCTCTGAAATGAATAAGCTCCAGGCTTGCGTAAATGTCGTCACACCCACACAGTTCCTACATCTTCCGTTAGAATATTTTGAACTTGACGCCTCACTCTGTTATTGTTAGATTTTTGCCACTTAGTTACTTTATCGCGCCCTGTAAAGAAAGTATTTATTTCTGAAAGTAGCAAATCATCCTCTTCTGAGTCCGAGAAGTTTGATTCCTCAGCAGGTAAAGGTTCCTGTGCAATGTTGTCAGAAGTTTCAGAGCCTTGGTCGCTAAGCTCCGATTCACTCTCTTCTTCATCTTCTTTAAGTAATTCCTCGAGTATTGCACTTTGTGATAATCGTCTACGACTCATTTTATAAATAAAAACGCAAGATTAATTCGATGATACTGAATGATGGCCGCAGAACTACTATGAGCGGAACGAGGGTATGTCGCGTTGAGCGTCGCGCGTAAACTTTTCGACGACAGGCGCGTGTAGTCTTTTCGACGACTGCGCCGAGACTAAAACAATTGCGAACTGTGGAGAGGGGGGGGGGAGCGCCCCGAGCGACAGCCTATTCTTTGTTTTACTCCCAATGACATAGCGACAGGCTACTAGAAGTGAGAAATAAATGTAATAGGTAATAACAGTAATATGAACGAAAGTGTACTAAGCGCGGTCGATTCGACTACGCGCGCCCGCTTGAAGGTTAATAAATCACGGGATTTTTTCTGCTCTTTAAAATTAATACCGGAATTTGAGGCATATCCACTTTATTCTTTCGCTGTATGAAATCAGTGCAAGTACATAAATGACTACCTAATTCCGACCTCTCGTAATGACCCAGATTTTTATGAAAGGTACATTTTTCAGTGGCTCATTGTTTAAATCTTGTGCCATTCAATACTGTTATCGCCCTATTCCAAAATTCATTATGAATACATTTTTCAGTACCTGCTCTTTTTAAAGGTTTCCTTCTTTTTTTCTAGAATGACATGCTGGTATTTTTATTTATGTAGAATTCTTGATTCTCCATGTCCGCAGTCAGCATTATAAACATCGAAAATGTTGTTCCATTTAACTCTATTGGCTTCAAATATATTTCGATAGTAAATTATTATTAGACTCCCTTTTATAAGATGGGGTGGATATAAAACCATATATGACACTAGTTGTATTCCCACTTGATTGAATTGTGTCATCTGAATCTAATTCTAGTTTCTACCACTAATTCTAGTTTTCTAGTACTATTCAGTCGCGTTAAGCTCATCACTCTGCAGTTTTATAATACTTATGTATATACTTAAAATAGTAGTTTATAGAGAGAGAGTAGAATGTAACTGACTCCTTTTGATGTCCTCTAACAAACTGTTAATGACGTTAGAAACTTGTTCCTTGATCAGAGACTAAGACAATTGGTACAAGCCCTGTATTGGTCACTGCTGCAACAATAGGTACTTTTAATAAATTACTATTATTATTTAATATAAATATTTCACACACTTCAATTTCAGTTTCAGTACACATCCTCTTTGGGAGTATAGAATGTTCTTCTAAATCATATTCTTACACTCCCAAAATGCCAGTACAAGAACGCTCAAGTAATGCACTAACTTGTTCCATTATTGGATCCACTTTAATATCTGAATGTCCATTTCCAGTAGTACTTACTCTCTTTATTTTTATTATAGTACAGCTTACTTTCTGTTTTTAGTTCCTCCAGTCCCATACCTTCATTAACGAATCTGGTTCTGAAAAAAGGAATTTATGTATGAGTAGGTATTTTTAAAGTTTAGGTATAAGCCTGTACCACATATTACAAATCAGTAACAGAGGATTAAATAAATAAAAGACTTTACCTGAATACCGTTGAAAACCAAATTAAAGCATCGGTCACATCAACACATTCATTAATTTTCGTCTCATTAGCAAGGCCGTCTTAAACTAGGGGCCCTTGGGCACAAAAGAATTTGGGGCCCTTTTGGAAAGTAAAAAAGCGAATTATAATATTATTTTTACTAAGTACTCGTATGACCATTTATTATATATAATCAAATACAGTATGATATTATATGTCATTAATGATATTAGAATGCTGCTGGTTTTTTGGATTTGTTTCTGCAGAAAAAAACAAAATGTAGGAAGTTATTCGGGATAAAAATATTTTCCTAGGATAAAAAGTAGCCTATGTGTTAATCCTGATCTTCTCTGAACATCAACTTCCACAACGCCCTTCATGAAGC
The DNA here is from genome assembly GCA_014607495.2 of Carposina sasakii. Taxonomy (NCBI): domain Eukaryota; kingdom Metazoa; phylum Arthropoda; class Insecta; order Lepidoptera; family Carposinidae; genus Carposina; species Carposina sasakii. The sequence goes on from CP053170.1 coordinate 3,700,267, forward strand.
TAAGGATTCCAGCAGATGGAGGGAAATTGTACGAGAGAAACTGAAGCAGTGGGGGAGTCGCGACCCTCAGTAATGAGGAAAACGACGCGAGGAGGAGGATGTGTTAATTCAGGGTGTCGGCTAACTCCATACCAAATTTTATTAAAATCGCTCCAGCCGTTTTTACGTGAAAGAGTAACAAACATCCATCCATTTATCCATCCATCCATCCATCCATACTCACAAACTTTCGCGTTTATAATATAAGTAGGATAGAGCTGATCTGATGATGGAGCTGGAAGGTGGCCATAGGAACTCCGTAATTAAACGACACAACCCTATCGAATAGGCTCGTTCGATTCGATCGGTTCATTTTATAAACAAAATTAATAAAAGCTTATTTTTAAATAAAGGTTTTTTAAACTGAAGCTTACTTTTAATAGTTATCAGAAAATCCTGCTCACTGATAATCATTAGGCAAAGGAATATTCTCGTAGCAATTTCGACGTTTGAAAAAGTTTCTTCCAATTTATTTGATTTTATTATGGTATTTAAGGTTGAGATATTTAAATCCGCTGATGGCTTTGCTATGATTTGAAAATTTTGACTTTAATGAAAACATTCTGTTTTGAGCTCATCTGCATTAATGTCTTCATAATAAAATTCAGCAAATTCTTTGGTAAACTCACCAGGTTCGATTGTTGTAAACTGACAAAGAAAACTAAATCGACTTTAGACGGTGCAGTTTGACTTTGGAATCTGAGGGATTGCGTGAGTGATCGCTATCGGATAGACGGTGTAGGTACTTAGTACATTAGGTAGGTTGCGTTCGGAAATATTATTAATTAATACGGTAGGAATTGGCGCAGTCATCGATATAATGGCTTAGTATAGGGGAAGGGGGCCTAAAGCGGGCACCGTAAGATAAAATAAGAGCAAAATGGTAACAAAATGATACTTTTAAGCAACTGTTATTGCTAACAGATGGTAAATTTATTGTAGTTTGATAGTTTATATTAAAATTTTTCGTATGCTTTGAAAATACTAAAACAGGAAACCAAATGCGAAACCCTTACACTTACCGCTTTGCCCGAGGGGTGGCCTAAAGTGGGCACGGGCTTATGGGCAAAACGGGCACCCAGCGGGTAAAGTGAGCATACATCATTTTTTTATTATATCATGAAACACTAAGGAATAACTTTATAAAAACACAAAAGAGGGATTCATATGTGCACTTTATTAAGTGAAAAAGAAACAAACACAACATTTTTATCTCTATAAATAATTAAAGTCTTTAACTAAAATCAACATTGTTCGATAACAAACTTATCATTAATCAGTCATTGGGAACTACCTGTAACTCTACAGTCTTCAATTATTCTCTTGTTAGTAACAATTAACTAAAATCTTCAACTAAAATTAAGATATTAAAAACACACAAAAACATTTACAAAGTAAAAACGCACCTTTCAATTGTAATAAAGTCTAGTTTTCATATAACATTTTGTAAATAAAAATCTCAAATCCTTCCATTATTATAATAATTGAAGGATTTGACAATTTTATGATAATTATCATTACAAATTTACATTTTTAGTCTTGAATCATTACACCAAATTTTCAGTCATGACACAGCCAATCAATTATTTATTGACAATTATCACAATAAAATGATCCAACTCCGCTGTACGATGTGCATTCATCATGAGCCCACATTTTACAATCGTCGCACTGGATCCAGTCCTCGGTGGGAGGATCTGTATACATCTCGCTGCACACGAGACACGGATAATTTTGCTTTTTCGCTGAAGACGATCTCTTTTCTTGCCTTTGCGTTTTCTTTTTTTCGTACGTTTCATTCTTATTTGGTAATGTCCTTTTAAGATTATTTGTGACAGCTTTACATTTATCAGTTTTAGGTTTCATTTTTTTAGATAATTTATTCCTTTGCTCGTCTTTAACACATTAAACGCCGACTCAAATTTAGTGGTTGTTCCGTTTGGGCCGTGGGGCTCACCGGTGAGCGACAGCATTACTACCCGTTCAGGCCGTGGGGCTCACCGGTGACCGCACGACGGGCTCGTGTTTGAACTCAATTTTCTCGCTGGAGGACACAGTGCCGGTACAAAACTATATTGAGCGTGCCCGACGCGGCCCTGGAGAACAGTTTACGCATACTAGCTCGTTTCGACACTAAGTATAAAAAAAAGACTGTTGATTTTTTGGCTAAGTATACAAGACGTGGTTTTAAAATAAAAGAAAGTTTACAAAATATATGTTTTATTACAAAATATTTAAAAACGTTTTACTATATGTTAGACAATCACTTATTTTTGGACTTAGTAAAAAAAAACTAAACAAACTTCGAAAAAAACTTAATATAACTCAAAAAATTACTACGAAATTAAACTTTGTCATGAATATTTGGCGAATAAATGAAATCAGTCTACAAAATAAACACATTTTCCTTTGCGTCGCGCAGTCAAGTAAAAATTGGTCAATGATGAAGCACATTGAAGCAAGATATGCAAAGAAAAGGCTTCTCCGGGCATTGTGGACAAAACATTCTCACCTTTTTAGTCTTGTTTTTAGCCAACTTTCTGCCGTAAGTAGCTGCGTTAGTTTTGTAGCAATTCACACATGCTCGCCTGCTTGTTCTAGCTTGCCCTTCTTTTTGTTGCAGTTTGTGTACCACTCTTCTTGGTCTTGCAACTGGAATATCTTGTTGGCTGCAAAACGACTTTAGTAATTCCAGCCGGAAGTCTGCCATTTGTATTTTCTTGCCAGTGACGCTTTGACCAGTGCATTGACCACTGCTGTGTTCAGGAGAAGGTTGATTGCATATTTCTTGTACCATTTTATCGATTTCCTCAGTGGAGTTGAGTAAGCAGCCATCTGATCCGACATATCTACAGCTCCTTTGGCGCCGTTATAGTCAATGACTATTTTCGGTTTGGAAATAACTTTGTTGCGTTTTCGGACATTTTGGAATCGCACTGAGTGTTTTGTGGACAGCAAAAAGACGTCTCTTTTATCCTTCCACTTCATTACAGTTATGCCCTCATCGCTTTCCTTTGCCACGAATTGTCCTCGCTTCAGTTTAGCATTTACTACATCCTTTGGCAGATGCTTCCGGTTCTTCCGAATCGTGCCTACGAGATGAGTCTCTGCATCCAGAAGTTTTTTGGCAAGATCTATACTGGTGTACCAGTTGTCGGTCACTAGGGTATGTCCCTTGTATAGAAGATCGCTGCATAAAGACATAACGACGTTCAACGGTGTAGTATTGATTTCATCGTTATTCTTTCCTGCGTATACATTTATTTTATATGTATATCCAGGAATGGTACATAACTTGAACTCCTTTATACCATATTTATGCCTTTTTTGTTTATTGTATTGTCGAAAAATGATTCGTCCGCGAAAAGGCACCACGCTTTCATCTATGCAGATCTCTTCGGAAGGGGTGTAGTTTTTTTGGAAGTTCCTGTTCATAACTTCGAGCAATTTCTCAATCCTGTGTAATCTATTAGATGTATTGCCTTCGTCTTGCTGAGAAAAGTGCAGCACTTGCAACAGCAGCTCGAATCGGTTTCGACTCATTATTGTTCGAGGAAAATTCTGTCCAAGTACAGCATCTTTTGACCAGTAGTAGGATATTTTGGGTAATTTTACGATCCCCATGAAAATAATCAATCCGAAAAATCGTTTTATTTCTGCTGCGGATGTAGGTTTCCACTGGCGAATTCGCGCAGCTTTAGATGCTGCAACCGACCCTGTGACTTTTTTGATAGCAAAGCTATTCGTATAATCGGCAACCATTTCAAATACTTCGTCTGGTACTAAAAAATTATAGAAATCTGCCGGGGTCTTATCGATCATTTCTCTAACAAGTCGTGAATCTAATCCTGGGAATTCAGTGTAGGGGATAATCCGACGCTGATTACCTTTTGGTTGGTGCCACACTGTAGATGATACAGGAAGCGACGCGGTGTGACCAGAAGTACTTGGCACGGCATTTTCAAGTTCAATGTCGCTCGTGTCACTAATGGATAGAACTCGTCGACGTCGCTTTCGTAAAGGTGGTTGTAAGTCATACTCTTCCTCAGACTCCGAACTTAGCTGAAAGCTACTATTGAGCAAGGAAATTTCTATATTTTCAATCTGCGTCAAATCGTCATTTGTAATTTCAAATTCTTCAAAACCATCCATGATTCACACCACACCTTTCCTTACAGTCAGGCAGGACACAGTTTATTCACTTTAGAGGTAACCGGGATAAAACTATCACTAAAACAATCCAAAATATGTATTATGAAAGATAAACAATGCGCGTGACCTTGCGTGCGATACTAACTCGTGTCACGAGCGCGGCAACGCGCTGTCCTTCCGGGAATCCCGTAAGGGCGCGGGGTGTGGCCGGCGCCGCGACCCCCGCGGCCCCGCGCGAACGTAATGCTGATTTCCAACGGCGTGCGCCGTGGTGGTCACCGGTGCGCGTCAGTAATTATTTTGTTAATTCTTTGGATAGAAATAAAAAAATATTATTTAGAGTGAGGTTTTTGGCTATTTTGAACCGTATGAGCCAATAAAATATTATGTGTAAAATTTGTCAAAACCGCAAATCGGCGTCAGCCCATATGTAAAGTATAGCGGTGGTCACCGGTGACCACCACGGCGTTCAATGTGTTAATGGGTGTGCTAGTTAAAACTTCGGCTCTTTGAGTCCTTCTACGCTTGTTAGTTTTATTTGAAACCACTTTTGGTAATGGTCTTATCACCATAGGACTAACGTGTGCTGTACTCACACTTGGACTTGGACTTTTAGTGCGGGTACCACTTATGTCACTGAATGGAACAAAGTCCTTTACGGGAGTTGATGAAGTTGTTCGTATCCACGTGTCAGGGATAGAAGCAACGTCGTTGTTTGAACATGTGGACATCGTAACGGGCGTACTACTTGTACCTGGTAGTTCATCCAAAACATCATTTGCCATGGGTGTGTCTGCAGGTTGTCCATCCGAGAGAACAACATCTGCCGCAGGTAAGTGTGCTACTGGTATCATGGCTTGGGACTGTATAATTTGTTCAAGTGTGGAAGGAGACGGCGTCTGGTCACGGTCAGTTACTTCTGGCTGTGAAGATCTTCCAAGTTGATCGTTTTCCAGGTTGAGTGGTCTTTCTGTGACTGTTGCTGGCTGAAAATCAGACTCATCAAAAATGTATCTATCTGTAGGATAAAGTCCAGTAGTTTTGAAACCATTAATTGCATTGTGAGCCGTAGCAGCTTTCATGTAGGCTCCCGAGAACAAACTGGCGATATCGTTTTGATTAATTATCCGCCCAGCATGTGCTTTCTGGAACGATGCAATTGCCTGCTCGAAATATGTTTTTAACGGCCCATAGACACAGTAGTCCAATGGCTGCATTCGGTGTGTCGTATGGGGTGCCAAAGAAATGAAGATGACATTATGTGCAGATGCGAATTCTAACGCCGGTAAATATTTGTGGGATTCATGATTATCCAACACAAGAATTACTTTTTTGTCCGAAGTTGGTCGGACAGTTTCAATAAAAAATCTCAGCCATTCCAAAAATGTTGACCCATTAACCCACCCATTGTCAGTACATGTTCCTTGGGTGCCTGGTGTTGCTCCGTCTAATAATCGCGAGTTCATTTTCTTGCGAGCGAAAATCATGAAGGGTGGTATAAATGATCCTGCAGCATTACAACAACAAATCACCGTTGTTGTCCTACCTCTTTCACTGCTAGCAATAAGACCAACTTGGCGTTTCCCCACTTTTGTAAGGACTCGTGGTGGCTTGTTAGACGATGTCTGTACCCCTGTTTCGTCCATATTATAAATAAGAGTAGAGTCAATGCCATGCTTTTGTACTTGTTCTTCCAATAAATCAAAAATCGATAGACTTGAGGCTTATTAAAGCCTCTTGCCCTAGCAATGGAGGTTGGCTCTGGCTTTCTCAGGGTCAAGTCAGGATGTCTTGAAATAAAACCCTTGTACCAATCACTTCCGGCAGTACCATCCTTGAATGGGTGAGAGATGTGGTTTTTTTCAGCATATTGGAAGACAAGGCGGAGAAATTCTTCTTTCGATAAACCATAAAACACACTGTCCATTTCAAATACGTAATTTAGCAATTCAAGCTCTTGTTCTGCGCTGAAGACTGTGGTAAACCTTCCTAACTTTTTCTTGCAAGAACCTGTTTTCAGGTGTCGCTGTAAAGTAGCTCGCGGGATACCATACTTTGTAGCTGTAGTTTTTATAGCCTTTTTCATTTCTACCACCTCCTGTATTGCTTTCTTCATTGTGCTTTCAGTCCAAGAACATTGCTGTGTTTTGCGTTTATATTTATTCACCATCTAAAAAGACGCAAAACACATGCGTTTAAAACACAACAACAAAAAAAATAGGTAAGTAATTTAATAATTTTTAGGTTACTTTTCATTCAATATTTAGTATGACTACAGGCAGGCATAGCGGGCATGCTCGCTTTGCCCTGCTCGCTTTGCCTTTAGCGTCAATCTCGTATTCTGATAAAACATAACCTAAAATTTATCATAATATGTTCATGCAAATATGGTTAAGCCAGAGTGAGATAGACACAAAATACTATGCACATCTTAATAATAACGTTCCTCACTTATTATTAAACAAAACACAATTTACATATCTTCGTTTATTTGCATAAAAATGACGAAAATCGTTTTTGGCGCGAACTACCTGTGTTATTCACGTCACTGTGGAATCACGACTGCCGCGCACTGGCGCGGGGAGGGGGGTAACGCCACTGGGACGCGGGGCCGCCCGGCCGCGGTAAGTTTCTATAGGTAAGTTTTACGATCGGTGCTCGCTTTAGGCTGGTGCTCGCTTTAGGCCCTCTTCCCCTATGCCTTGTAATGTAAATACCTTCTGATAAGATTACTGATTTGTGAACAAAGTGCAATGTGCCCACCAAAAATGTTTTGAGAATAAATGTGTGAGAAATTGTCGGTCCTTCGGGGCCCCCTGAGAATGGGGGCCCTGGGCACGGGCCCCGTGTGCCCTTATGGTAAAGACGGTATTGCTCATTAGTGGTCCCGTCCGTTTTCTTATTTAATTTAGTTTCTTTATGGGAAGCTAATAACTTCACTTTTTCTTCAGCAGAGAAGTTCTTGCTGCGTTTCCTATGTTCTGCCATATTAACAATTTTTACCGAAATGGATATAATAACGGTACATTGAGGTTAGGATAAAAGACATGGAAATTTGTTTTAATATAGATAAATAATATTTATTTTTAATATTTGAAGAGAATCTCTTCAAGAGATAGCTGGAAATAAATAAATTATCGATAGAATAGAAATGTGGCAAGCCCTTTTGAAAAAAAAATTGTCACTTACTTATGGGATCCATAGATACGAGTAAGTACCACCTAGCGTGGTGAAAATGGATTCTGTAAAAAGTATCTGATTTAAGGGAGCTCTTAGCATAAGGGGCTCCTAGCTAGGGATGCGTTAGGGAATGGTCTGTAAAAATGGGCATTAGGCAATTGGTACAAGCCCTGTATCGGTGACTGCTGCAACAATACTTTTAATATATACCTTTAATTGGTGCTCGTACTAATCGCGGTTTTCCAGCTTGAATAGCTAATTTTCATTTTGCATAGTCCTCAAATTTTCATTTTGTAAATTTTTATGGCTTTGTCCATAATTCGAGGTATCTGACCGAATAAATTTTTCGTTCGGTCGACTCGGACCACATACCTAACCTAATTAAACTTCAAAACTTAAGTACAGTTAACAGAAATTTTTTATTTTATTTTATGTTGTACTAGTAGCCGCTCATGACTTTGTCTTCGTAAAGTGGGATTACGTATCGGCATTCTACCCGCGTGAAGCCGAAGCGGGTCGCGAGTCATACATATAAATCTTCCCATCGAATCACGATACCTATAAAATATACCAAATTCAAAAAAGGGTTCAAAACCGACATAAAGACTAATTTTATGTTATATCGACGGTGAAGTGACCATACCTCCTAACTAAATTTTTTTTAACAAATCCTTCATCTATACGTTGCAATAGGTGAATACGGCCAGAATTTACCAATGCGCCCAAAATGGGCGATACAAAATGTCATGTCAAATGGTCCTTTTTACCCCGCAGGTGGGGTAAAAAGGACCAGTCTTGGGGTAAAAAGAACCACGACAACTAAATCGTATTTTGTGGTCAAATGTAGGAAATAAATAAAAGTAAGTTATCTTTATATTTATTACATTTATTTAGAAAATCGACAGATATGTTACGACCTATTTTGCACTGGTAACTAAGTTATATAATTATGGCACAGTTATAATCAGTCTTAATAACAAATCTTTAGGTCTTTGGTCTTTTTGATCTTGATAAAGGTAACATCTTAAAACAAAGGTAACATCTCATAATCGTACATACGAGTATTCATAAAAGAAATCGGTAACATCTTTAGCAACTTAAACAATTTAAAAAATTAAGTAAATTCAACAAAAAACTATTTTTTATTTTTATTTATTTATTGTTATACATATAACTAATCTTCATCAGACTGACAATTCTTACATTCGTATGCAAGAGATGATGAGTGATGTTTGGCACACTTATCGTGGGCCCAACCTTTACAGGCACTACATTGAATCCAGCCTTCTCCTGCAATACTGCAGCATTCCAGACAAAGGCATTCTTCTTCTTCAGAACTCGAACTCGTATCTTTTTCTTGTAAAATCTTTCTTTTCACTTGTTTATTTTTATTTGTATCTTTTTCTTGTAAAATCTTTTATTTCACTTGTTTATTTTTATTTGTATCTTTTTCTTGTAAAATCTTTTATTTCACTTGTTTATTTTTCTTCGAGACAGCTTTTTTACGAGAGACCATTTTCTTCTTTTTATTTTCTTGTTCCAAAGACAACGCTTCCTTTTCGGGTGTGTCTGTTATATAGCTGCCTTTCGTCGTTTCCTGCTGGTAACATTACGCGGTCCTGCCTGAGGGAAAGGCCTGATGAATTCCGGAGAAAATGTTGATGGCTGAATAAACAAGGATGAAGCTGAGGTAGATGGTTGAAGCTCAATGTTTGAAGATGGAACTGTACAGGACCTTAATGGCAGACGATCTTTTTCAACAGCAGCTGTAGAAGACAACAGTGGGTCACTTGAGGACAGCAAAACTGAGACGGTAGGCAACTGAGGCCCTACTGTAGACGACTGAGAAGGAGATACAGGAGACATACTTGCTGAAACAACTGCTACAACTTCGGGCTGCGAAGAAATTAACAAACTTGGTGAACCTGGAGAAATAGGCAACTGGGGCTCTGTAGACATAGGCGGCTGTGACTCATTAGGTGCAGAAGACGTTGTTGGATTGTTCGGATTTGGTCGGTCTGTCACAAAACTTGGAGCGGAGTCCGATTCATCAAACACTTCCCGGTTGAACGGGTAAACCCCGGCTTTTTGAAACCCTTTCGAGATGTTGTTGGGAGTCAGTGCCAAAGGTAAAGCTGTTCGGACGATGCCTGGGATGTCGTGAATGCTCATTGTTTTTCCTGGGTGGCTACGCATCCATGAATCTTGTGCTGACGATAAATACCTTTTAACCCTTAACTATCCAGAATGCTTTTGTGACGTAAATGACCAGTAGTGTCCAACAGACTCATTTTATAAAAATAAGGTACGATGAAAGAAAAGAAAGTTATTTTGAATGAAAAAGACAGTATAATGTATTTTTACAGTTATTTGCTTACAAATATGTATTGCAAAAATAATTTTTCAGAATGTTTAGAGCAGACGTTGCGATTGCATTTATCACAACACTGTTTAGAAGCCCTTGATAATTTTGAAGGGCAAATAACAACGCTTCTTCCTTTTCGCAGCAGGTTCAGATGATTGAGTAGCTTCCTGATTTGACCTTGTCGCGTCTTACGAGTAGCCATCTGGTCACTGATGTCTATCGAAGACTTGCCATTATTATAATCTACAATACATTCTGGCTTCATTATTGGGGGCCTTTTATTACTTCGGATCATGATGGTCTTCAAAGCAGACGTTTTAGTGGATAACATTCTTACGTCCCGTTTATCATGCTATTTTAGGACTACAATGCCTCTTTGGTCTGTTTTGCTCACATCTCACCTCTTTTGAGTTTCATTGCCATGACATCTTTTGGAAGATGTTTTCTATTGGCCCTGAGCATTCCCACAAGATGCGTCTTTCTGCGTCTCAGCCGATAAGCAAGAGGTACACTAGTATAGTAATTATCTGTGTGCATAGTTCGTCTAAAAGACCTTCTGCCAGTGACATAACAGTTTTTTCAGAGACTTCAGTCTCGTTGTTCTTGGATTTACTGCAATATATCATGAAATTCCATGTATATCCCATTTCCGTACAAAGTTTGAACACCGTGATCCCATATTTGGCTGCTTTATTGGGTATATACTGACGGAATATAAGTCGTCCTCTCCAATGAATGAGAGATTCGTACACATAAATTTTTTCACCTGGACTGTAAGCTTTCTGGAAGTTTTCAATAAATTTATCAACAATGGTCCTGATTTTGCATAACCTGTCGTTTGCATCGGCATCAGTATTATCAGAAAAGTATATATACTTTAGTAGCAATTCAAATCTGTTTCTTGGCATTACTTTTTTTTTTTTTTTTTTATACTTGCAGTACTATACCTATATAAAGTACATGAAACAGAGCCATATATTGGGTGTTCTTTTATATATATCACGTGTTAATAGAAAGCGAAAGATCTAAGTGTTAAGAAAACTCAACGATTAGAATGTTGAATCGGAACCAGAAGGGTGATAAGAATAAGCGAACTCAAGTTCGTCCTCCGCTTCCAAATCATCTTCTTCTTCTCTAACCGCGGGTAGTGGTATTCCCGTCTTTGCGATCAGACCCATTTCAGACGCCCAAGCTGACATTAAAGGCGTGTCTCCAGCGCTTGAGGAAGTCCCCTGGATTGAACTAACTGTTTTCTTCTGAATTACTTCAACTGTCAACGGATGTACAGTAATAGAACTGGATGGAAGATGATTTTTATTAGAATATAAATTTCTCACAGGCATGAAAAATTCATAAGAGCTTTCCGGTAATATGTGTGATAATGCCCCATCGTCAGACTCTGAAGCGTACGAATATGAGTGCAGAAATTTATCAACGGCATAAGAAATATTCTTAGTTTGTCCATCACGGTCTAATCCAAAATGGGTTTCAAACAAAGCATCGGCGTACTTCTGCGCTGAAGCCGGAGGCGCAACCCAGAAGCAATGCTTTATAATGAACCCATAACTACTCTCTTGTTCATCTGTTCTACCAATGTATGACATTAGCATTTCCCCATGCAATCTTTTCTCTAATAGCAGGACTATCAAGTGATTGGCAGCCCCGTACAATACTGGAGCTACATTTCGAATCGCTTTCAAGTCTTCTAAATAAATATTCTAAAAGTCATTGTAAGATGAATTTAAATCGATTCTATGTTCGGTGAACCAAGCATTGAAGGCTTTATTTACTCCATTCCAATTATACGCACGAAGATCCCGTGCGTGTAGACTAATAATAGACTGCAGAGTGAAGGATTGTCTAAAATACACTGTGTACACGCATCACTTGCTGGGGAAGAAAATCCGATATTGAACTTTGTGGAGAAAATTTTATGAAACATTGTTTTTGATACTTTATCCTGTGGTTCTGCAGTTGCATTGTATAAATTCCTCAATTTGCAATATTCAATCAGAGCTGAAATAAATTCTCTTAGACTTATTACGGTTATAATGCGATTCCGTCGCAGGAATCTTTTTAATGAATTCACATATTTTCTCACGTTTTGAAGCACTTTTCAGACTCTTTCGATCTCCGCCACGACATTCATTTGGTATGCCATCTGAGTTTACTTTCTTGGAAATAGTTTTGACTCTACCCTCCTTGACATCCAACACGGCCATAAACATTTTTTTACAAACAGATACACATTTACGTCTTTTGCCGATCAAAAAATAGGAAGAGCTGAATTCCCGAGGTGTGCGACGTCGGTCGGCTGTTGCTGGTGATAATCTACGACGATGCGGACAGTATGGCGCGATAAGTCTCGTCATGTATACGTCTTGAGACACCTTGTCGTCATGCTGGTGCAGCAAACGTCGATTCTTTATGACAAGAGCAATCGATATCTTTGAACACTTGAATTTACTTGCATCTTTATGATTGCACGGTCGTCTGAAGTTAACAGCTAGTGGATCTTTATCCTGGTACCTGGAACAATAAACAACATATTATGAAACAACAATCGATGGAGCTAACAAAATCCTCCAATACACACAGGCGCGCGCACACACATACAGACGCGTCGCCGTGCGCACACAAACACACTAAACACATACACACACATCCCACACAAGTATTATTCAAGTAACTTACCTTTGGTGATTTTTTGCTTTCGCTTTCACTTGCTTCTTTCTACTGCCACTATTTACAGTGTGTTCAACAAGAAAGTGACCAGTATTATTAATAAAAAAAAAACACTCAAATTGTTTTGATATTTTTTTTATTAAAGTACATATTATTGGTGATTACGCAATTACTTAATACTTAGTCCAATCGCCGTCATTATTGATAATAGCTTGACACCTTTTATCCATGCTTTTAACAAGGTTCTCGGCGTACTCCCGTGGTAAAGATCGCCATATCTTTTTAATTTGATAAGAAAGTTGTTTTTCAGTGTACACTGGCTTTCCTTTGAGTCGCATTTTCATGTAGGACCACACGTTTTCTATAGGATTTGCATCTGGGGACATTGCCGGCCACTCCATTGTTGAAATGTTATTTTGCTGTTTCCACACACTGCACAGTTTACTACGATGTTTTGGATCGTTGTCTTCCTGCAGCACCCAAGTTGTTGTATCTGACCCATAAAACTTTTTAGCAGACCTTATTAAGCATTTTTTATAAATCTTGCACATTCTTTCGGCATTTAGAATACCAGTAAACACAAAAAGGTAACCAAATCCATGTTTGCAGAAACATCCCCAAACATATACTTTTATAGGGTGTTTTACTGTACGTTGAAGAAATCTATTATGTTTACTGATCCAAGCTTTTGACAGAGAAGACCATGCCCAGAAAGAAGATTCATCTGTGAAAATAACACTGCCCCAATCTCGATCCAAATTTTCCTTTGCCCAATTGAGTCGTTTTTGAACGTGTTTTTCAGATAATAAAGGTTTCTTCAAAGTAGACCGAAAAGATACTTCTTTTTCACGCAGACGACTACGGATTGTATTTAGGGATATATCTATTCCTTTCTGTCGTAGTTTTGATTGGGCAGAAAGCAATGAAAGTCCTGGATTATCTTGAAAAAGACGAACAATCGCGTTGTCCTGGTTTTTAGTTGTCACTCGGCTTGATCCCCTTTCTGGTAGGTCGTCCACGTTCCCAACCTCTAAATATCGCTTCACCCATTTCTTGACGAAACTTTCAGACCTCTTCATGTATTTAGCAGCCGATTTGTATGATAGTTTCGGTCCTTTAGTATGATGAACAAGAAATACTGCTTCGTACCGTTTCAAGTATTTTTCACTCATCCTCACAATTAACAATTCACTACAATTAATAATGGTAAACACCAATAGAAGTTATATTGCGTATCAGCACACGAGTCAAAGATTGCTATAAAGAAATTAAAAGACAAGCCTGTGTTGTATTTAATCTGTATAATAGCGGTCACGTTCTTACTGAACACACTGTATATCACTTACAGTGACCTGTTCTGGCCCTGGAGTAGGCATAACTATGTTTGGTTCGTTAGAATTCTCAATGCACTACAACAATCCACTCAACAGCTGGTGAATGAATGAATTAATGCAATATGGTTGTCAATGTCACTTTTTATTTTTAAATGATTGACAGTCAATGATACCAGTAAGAAAAAATCAAGTGTAAAAATGTACCAATCAAAACTCATTAATTCCACATACTATTTCGGAAATTTTTTAGTGAATCTGTTCAAACTAACTTATTCTCGTGTTGCTCGTTCTGGAAATAAGCATTTTTGATCGAAATCGATGTTATTGAAGTCCCTTTTGAAACGGATTTAAGCAACTTTGACCCGGTTTAAATGGATATACGGGTGCAAATTACCAAATTAAACCCAGAAGAGTAAAAAAAATCAAAATTTGATTGGTACCTCCTCAAGTCATACATTAGGTTAATTTGGGCCAGTGTTTTACATTATCTGTGTATATGTCCAGTCCTTGACTGACAAATCATAATTTTTGTAATTATACTGTGTTGACATGATATAAATTTTTCAAGTACTTACCATTGGTTCCACCTGATCAGCAAAAGGCTGGCTCAAGTTCGTTAGTGTTATTGCGACTTCATCACAGTCATTCACCCCCTCGATGCCTGTACAACCACGACCAAGTATAGCACATACTTGTTCGAGAGTTGGGTAATAATTTGATGTGCAGGGTCCACCACCCGTTCCATTGTTCTTATGTTTGTTTTCATAATTTTGCCTCAGTCTTTAGTTTCTCTCACAGCCTTATAAGGGAATCTTTTGTCCTAAAATATATTTAAAAAAACACCTACTTATGGACAATTTTATTATAAATATAACATCTGTAACTAAGGTACCTGGGTCGAATATGGCCACCTTAAGGTTCTTTTTTTTAAAATAATAATAAAGCTAAAAAATATAAGTTTTCGTATTTGTTCGTCAAGAGTGGCTATTTATCTTTATAACAAAGACATAAAAATACAAAGACATTAAACGATAAATAGTATTTTTAACAATTAAAAAAAAATTGGAATTGGCCATATTTCCGACAGGGTGGGTAAATATGCCCATACATGTGGCCATATTTACTGTATGAATTTACTAATTAAAAAAACTACTGAATAAACTAAATGAAAAACTGATATTATGTTTTAATAGAGCATTTATTTAAAAGATATTCTTTGGGCGACATTCAGTACAAATAAAGAACAATCTTTAACAAGTTTTTTAACTAATATAAAAAAGGATATCAAAATCAAAAAGGAATTTTAAATGATAACATATTCTTAAAATTATACTTAAAATGCTACACATTGTTAAACTTACAGAAAATCAACAAAATTAGCAAAATTAAACGTAACAATTGAGATCTTTCATTGGTAAACCACAATGATATTATAAACTACAAAAATAGCAGGAAAACCTAATGAATAAAGTACGTATGATTAGAATTAGTCCTGACTGCATCGAGTGCATACAAATTTATCAGTATCTTCTTTTGTTAACCCAACGCAGTCCTCATGGACATATGTTTTACACAAAAAGCATATTCTCATGTCTGCTACTCTATCCTCATTACAAACGTAACAATACCAAGATTCTTTAGATTTATTAGAATGTCCTTTATCTTTTTGTTTAGAAATCTTAGAGGTTACTGCTTCATTTCTCTTGTTCACTTTAGAAGAAATTTGTTTTCTCTTCTGGAAAGAAACTTTAGATTGGCCTGGTATATTTTTAATTTTTTGTTTTGAAACATTAGATGGTCCTGGGTTATTATTTTTCTCTGTAAACATTGATTTTGTTAGCTCCTGTGCCAGACTATTAATAGCTTTTGCCCTAGGTGTAGTTTTTGGGCTTGATGTTTTTTCCGGAGTTTTCAAAATTTCACAAAAAGATGAATATGAATCATTAAGTGAAGTGGAGCAGACTTTTGATTCAGTTCTGGTGCCTCTTTTGTTTTTGTGTTGCTTTAATTTGGATAAAGGAATGTTATCGCTACTATCGGAATCGTCATAGACATTTGGCTGGGGTTCTATAAAGTTCGATCTATCTACTTGAGTTGGTGGAGGAGGTATGACCGGATTTTCGCTAGCATTAGTAGCGTCGCTGTCATTGTCATTAGTATCTTCACGAGGAATTAATAGACTTACGCTGGCATTAGTAGTATCGCTGTCATTGGGGTCGTTATTTTCTTGATTTTCAGAAGAAGGTATTGTGGAATTATAGGTAGGTATGCTGGGAGCGTATGCCTCTTCTGGTATCCTTGCTGGATTAAATGGGAAAATTCCGGTTGCTTCGAATCCAGACTTGATATTGGCAGGTGTTGCTGCTTTGTCCCACGCTTTGGAAAATAATATCCCAAACCTTTGTTTAGTTATTCTCCTGTCTTCATGGACTGACCAGTATTTTAAAACTTCCTCGTCCCAGTAATATTCAAAGGATCGAAATACCGATTTGTCCATAGGCTGTAGTTCATGAGTAGTATTACTTGGAAGACAGAAAAGCTTGATGTCGAATTTTTCTGCTGCTTCAACAATGGAATAGTCCAAGTGGCATTTGGCTCCATCGAAGATAAGTAAACAAGGTCCGGGCAATTTAAATTTCGCAAAATGGTAAATCCAGTTTACGAACGTTTCGGAGTTCATACTCCCCTTGGGTGTCATTTGGGCTATTGAGCTAGTTGGTAAATTATCTACCCACTCTGGCTTCATGCGTTTGCCTTTAAACAGAATCATGGGCGGAATCGCATGTCCCAAAGCATTGCCACATGAAACAATTGTGACATTCTCGCCGTGTTCAGGTGCTACTAAATGTACTCTCTTGGATCCACGTTCAGCTAAAACTTCAGGTGATTTGTGCAAATTAAGCTGGCAACCCTTTTCGTCGATATTAAAAATGCGTTCTGGTTTGTTCATAATATCATTATCTTCTAAAACTTTCTTCAATTTAGCAAAATAATCGAAAACTACTGCTTTATTTAGCTTTTGCGCCCTAGCAGGATTTAGGTTTTGTGCCTTCCGTCTGCTGATGTTTCTATGACGTTTTAAAAATCCTCTTAGCCAATCTCGTCCCACCATCAAATCTCCACCTGACGCTGAAATATTATTTTGATCACAGAATGTCTTCACGCACCGACGAAGTACACGCTGTGTCAATGGGTATCCCACATTGCACAGGCGAATAACACGAGATGCCAAAATTTTCTCATGTTCATAGCTAAGAAGTGGTTTCCGGCCCAAAGTAGATTTAGTCTCTTTTTTCTCTTGTAAATAACGTCTTAGAGTGCGCCTTGGCACATTATAATGCTTTGCAGCCGTATATACTTTCATCTTGCCGCTTTTGACTGCAGTTAAAGCTAATTTCATGCATGCTTCTGACCAATTACCTCGAATCCCTTTAGATTTATAGCGTGGCATGTCTAAAACAAAGTGTCAAAATTTAGTATCGTAAATATGGCCAAACGGTGGCCATATTTGCAGTCATGCAAATTTATTGTTTTCATCATTCTCGAATGTAAAACACACTATTACTTTGATAAATAAACAAATAAATATCAAATTAGAATCATAACACAACATCATAATATGAATAGCAAGGATTTTTATTTGAAAAATATCAAAACACAGGACAATACTTACTTAATGTTTTTATAACCTCAACAGCACGTTTCACTATAATGGTCGCTGGGCTACTAGTGGGTGCGCGGGAGGGGTGACAGGTACGCCGTTCGGATACATGCGACACTAGCAACACTTTATAGGTGCGTTCAGGTTATTAAAAAAAAATGTATTTGATATAATGGTATGTGGCCATATTTACCGGCTGGCCATATTCGACCCAGGTACCTATGTTTATGAGCAAATAAAGAATTATCTTATCTAAAATAGTGTTTTACGAACAGCAAATTATTTGGAATAGCGAAAAGTCTGTGATAGCTTACATGTGGTTAGTGCTCGTACTACTAAACTTCACAGTAAGATCTGCCTACGCCAAAGCTTTGGCTTCATTAGTACTTCCATCTGTTTTATTTTATTTAAAATTATATCTTTACATTGACGCAGTAAGTTAATTAGTTTTATTTTATCGTCGCTTGTGAAATTCTGCATACGTTTCTTTTTATCAGCCATCATTATTATTTTATTTAATCTTTTTAAAACACAAAACAAAAACAACACGAGGAGAAGCGGAGAACTTTTTTGACAGTCAATTTTTTTCAAATTTGAAAGTGCCAATCATAACTTATGTACTCGTAACTTATGTTACAGCCACACATTTTTCTTAGTTTTAATTATTTCTACTATTAATTCTCATCTTTATCATAAATCAAAGTGTTACAAAGCTTATAATCTAGCTAATAGTCTATTATAATGAAAATTACTCATAAAATATTTACCGGTAAATTAAAGTAAAAGCACAACGCTCAAAACGTCACTTTACTAAAAGGCCCCTTCGGAGAAATTTGAAAGTGCCAATCATAACTTATGTAACTTATGTTACAGCCACACATTTTTCTTAGTTTTAATTATTTCTACAATTAATTCTCATCTTTATCATAAATCAAAGTGTTGCAAAGCTTATAATCTAGCTAATAGTCTATTATAATGAAAATTACTCATAAAATATTTACCGGTAAATTAAAGTAAAAGCACAACGCTCAAAACGTCACTTTACTAAAAGGCCCCTTCGGAGGGAATGCTTTGTTCGGTGAAATATATTTAAGTTATGGGTCGATTTAGGGGATCCCCTACTTTAGAAAACCATAGTTAGCAGACTGTTTAGGGGTTAATGGTGAAAACGGGCATTAGACTCCGCTCTATCGATGCCATCCATTGTTGGAGTTCTGCTGTACAGATTGCTTTAAGTTCTATTTCATCGTCTTGAGTTTTGCTCTGCGTTTGAGGTGTTGGCGGCGGCGAGCGGGGTGTTAACCCACTTCGGTCAAAGGGACTGTTATGAGCATCCATTACTTAATTTAAGAAATATTTATATTTCATTAGTATAAACACTTTAGCTGTTACTGGTTTTAATCTAGGTCACTATTTATGCACTTGTTTATTAATTAAAATATTGCAACAGTGTGCACGTCTGTACGCAACGAACGAATTTCAAGAATCAAGCTTGACGTGTCTTAATAATTTATTTATTTAAATGATAATAATAATGTTTAAAATAATCTCTATTGAGGGATCGCCCACCACCGGGCCCTATACCCTCCGCTGACCCTCGGATCTGCCTACTCATGATCACGAACACAAGACACTACAGTCGCAACGAGAAGCCAGATCCAAGCACCTAGCATGCAACCATAAATACATAGCTGCTAATCCGAAAACCAATTAAAATTTTAATCGACATATGTTTCGCCAACACCCGTGGCATCATCAGGATTAGTTTTCCATGTTAGTTCTATCTACCGAACCAACTAACTAACAACTAAAACCAATGTATTGCAAATCATTTTTATACCCTCAATCAACATAAAAAAATAAATGTTAATACCTACATATTAGTTTAGAAATGTAAAATTATTATAGATAAATAAATATTAAAAATATACATTAGTTATTAATTGTTAAATTATTAGAAGAAAAATAAATTTATAATAATATTAAATATATATAAAAAAAGACCATATCAAGGCTGTACGACAAAGTCATTACCTTTGTCCGATCCTATTGACTTTGACATTGACAGATTGCAGCCAAAACTGGGCTAGTGTTTACAAAATCTATTTGATTATTTACCAAATTAATACCTGAAAATTTTGCTTTCATAATTTCTAGTTTTTCTAAAATAGACAGACGGATGCCTTTATCTGCAACATGTAGAACTCTTAACTCATTATTATCTGCCAGGGAGTGGCCCGCCTGGAGTAAATGTTCGGCAAAGTTGGATTTATTAGGATTACCATTTCTAAAAGCTGATATATGTTCCTTGTATCGAACATTAAAACTGCGACCAGTTTGTCCAATGTAACAAGCATCACATTCATCACACTTCAACTGGTATACACCTGATTTCTTTTTAAGTTCCAACTTTTGTTTTGTGTTAATTAACTTTTGTAATGAATTATAAGTCCTAAACGCCACAAATATGTCTTCTTTTTTTAATAATTTAGATAATTTTTCTGAAAAACCTCCATAATATGTCAAACTACCAGTGTATGGTTTTTGAATCTGATCAACTTTAGGGTATAACATTTGTTTAACCAAAATGTTTTCCTTTTTATTGACCAGATTATAAATTAATTGAGGACTGTACCCATTAGATCTGGCAATTTGAACAATGGTATTAAATTCTTTATTATAATTGTAATTGTTAAGCGGTAAAGTTACCAGTCTATGTATCATAGACTTATAAGCCGCTAATTTATGTTGCCATGGGTGGAAAGAATCAACCGGTATTGTGACATCTGTATGGGTAGGTTTCCGGTATACAGCAAAATCATGAAATTTATCTAATCTTGATATAGTTAAATCCAAAAAATTTATGCTATTATTAACTTCTTCTTCAATTTTGAATTTAATTTTGGCATGCTTGGTATTAATTTTGTTGACAAAAACATGAAACTGTCTCACTGAGCCTGTCCAACACAAGATAACATCATCTACATATCTAAAATAATATTTTATCTTACTATTGTTAACTATAAACTTATTTTCATACCAATCCATAAAAATTTCTGCAAGAAACGGTGACAACGGAGAACCCATAGCCAAACCATCCTTCTGTAAATAATAGGTGTTCCGATAACAAAAATAATTTTGGTTCATACAAAGTCTAGTCAGTCCAATAATGTTATCAACCTCCGTTGGATGTAAATTGACTTTATCACACCAAGTCTTAATTATGTCTAAACAATCTTTATAAGGAACATTTGTAAACAAACTTTCTACATCTAATGAAAATAATTTTGAATTTGTAGGCAATTCTATATATTTAATTTTTTCTATTAAATCTAAACTATTTTTAACACTATACTTAGGTGTGAATTGAATTTTTTCCTTTATATAGTTATTTAAAAACGTTGCCAATTTATATGCAGGCGCTCCAATATAGGAAACTACAGGTCTAACAGGAATATTAATTTTATGTAATTTTGGTAAACCGTATAACATTGGTGTGACAGGATTCATTGAAATTACGCGTTCAATTAAATGGGGGCATTTTTTGGGAAAAATATATTCTGAATTGGCAATACATTTCTTCAATTCTGCATTGAATTTATTTGTAGGATCAAAGGGCAATGTTTGAAATTCATTTGTATTTAAGATTTCCATTACCTTTTCATGATTCATATCCTGTTTCATAATAACTAATGTATTGCCTTTGTCTGCTTTACTAATTAAAAGGTTGTTTTGATCTAACTTGAGTTGTACAGACTTATATATTTTTGAGTAATATGAAAATGAAGTTTTGTTAAGATTACTAGAGTTATTAATTTCCTTATGTAATTCCTTCATTTCATGAGCTAGAACGTTTTTGACAGTGGTATCTACTTTATTCCTAACTAAGGTTATTTCTGTGTCCACTGCCAAAACTTCCAAAGATTTATTGTTAATATTTTTTGGTGGACAGAATTTCAAACCTTTTGTCAACAAACTCATTTCCTGTTCTGTAAAATTTGTGTCAGAGAGATTCTCAACTCTTTTATAAAACTTGTGTGTGTCTTTCTTAATAGGCGGAGTATTATTAGTGTGGTTCTCTCCATATTTTTTAGATATCAAAAGTTTTAATTTGTGTGACTGTGTATCAAATCTCTGCTGACCCTTAAAATAGGCCAAATCTCTTGCCTTTTTATCTAAAAGGTCAAATTCCACCGGATGAAGTCTAAATGAAAGTTCCATATGCAAAATTTTAAGATGTGTTTTTAAATTATCTCTAACGGAAAACCAATACTTAATTTCTTGAAATAACCATAACTTTTGAGCTTGTTCTATAGCAAATTTTGCCTGTCTATTGTCAACATTAGAGCGAACATTTATATAATTAGGAATAACTTTGTGGTACTTACATTGTTGGTTAAACCACACGTTTTGTTTTGCAATACGTTGAGCTTCTGTTAGTCTGATGTATAATTTTGCCTGTTTAGTGATGCTACACTTCGTTAAATATTGAATTGTATCAGGCGTCACTATTCGGAAGTTCAAATCTCTATTGAGGGATCGCCCACCACCGGGCCCTATACCCTCCGCTGACCCTCGGATCTGCCTACTCATGATCACGAACACAAGACACTACAGTCGCAACGAGAAGCCAGATCCAAGCACCTAGCATGCAACCATAAATACATAGCTGCTAATCCGAAAACCAATTAAAATTTTAATCGACATATGTTTCGCCAACACCCGTGGCATCATCAGGATTAGTTTTCCATGTTAGTTCTATCTACCGAACCAACTAACTAACAACTAAAACCAATGTATTGCAAATCATTTTTATACCCTCAATCAACATAAAAAAATAAATGTTAATACCTACATATTAGTTTAGAAATGTAAAATTATTATAGATAAATAAATATTAAAAATATACATTAGTTATTAATTGTTAAATTATTAGAAGAAAAATAAATTTATAATAATATTAAATATATATAAAAAAAGACCATATCAAGGCTGTACGACAAAGTCATTACCTTTGTCCGATCCTATTGACTTTGACATTGACAGATTGCAGCCAAAACTGGGCTAGTGTTTACAAAATCTATTTGATTATTTACCAAATTAATACCTGAAAATTTTGCTTTCATAATTTCTAGTTTTTCTAAAATAGACAGACGGATGCCTTTATCTGCAACATGTAGAACTCTTAACTCATTATTATCTGCCAGGGAGTGGCCCGCCTGGAGTAAATGTTCGGCAAAGTTGGATTTATTAGGATTACCATTTCTAAAAGCTGATATATGTTCCTTGTATCGAACATTAAAACTGCGACCAGTTTGTCCAATGTAACAAGCATCACATTCATCACACTTCAACTGGTATACACCTGATTTCTTTTTAAGTTCCAACTTTTGTTTTGTGTTAATTAACTTTTGTAATGAATTATAAGTCCTAAACGCCACAAATATGTCTTCTTTTTTTAATAATTTAGATAATTTTTCTGAAAAACCTCCATAATATGTCAAACTACCAGTGTATGGTTTTTGAATCTGATCAACTTTAGGGTATAACATTTGTTTAACCAAAATGTTTTCCTTTTTATTGACCAGATTATAAATTAATTGAGGACTGTACCCATTAGATCTGGCAATTTGAACAATGGTATTAAATTCTTTATTATAATTGTAATTGTTAAGCGGTAAAGTTACCAGTCTATGTATCATAGACTTATAAGCCGCTAATTTATGTTGCCATGGGTGGAAAGAATCAACCGGTATTGTGACATCTGTATGGGTAGGTTTCCGGTATACAGCAAAATCATGAAATTTATCTAATCTTGATATAGTTAAATCCAAAAAATTTATGCTATTATTAACTTCTTCTTCAATTTTGAATTTAATTTTGGCATGCTTGGTATTAATTTTGTTGACAAAAACATGAAACTGTCTCACTGAGCCTGTCCAACACAAGATAACATCATCTACATATCTAAAATAATATTTTATCTTACTATTGTTATCACTCGTAATCTAAAGCCAAATGTCGTCGAAATAATTTAAAATGGTACTTACATATACATAGTCTTCTACATCTACAACATTTTCGTTAAATAAAAACAGCTAAAAAGTTATAAATAAAAGAATTATTATTAAAAAAACAAAATACCCGACTGCACACTAAAAAAAGAGTAAAACAAGCCACACAATAATATTGATCAATCAAATGCTAAAAACTAATTATGTAATACCGTTTAAACAATACCTATATTAAAATACACTACAATATGTGTTCGTAATCGATAGTTAAATAAACAGAAACTTATTTTGAATACAAATTTACTGAATATAATTTATAAATGTTGATGGAAAGCATCGCAGGCGGGGACCACCTTGACCGCCACCAACGAAAATTCTGCTAAATGGTGCACAACCGAAATGACTATAAATAAGCCTCTGTTGGTCCCCGCCTGCGATGCTTTATGCTCTATGCGAACCCCCACACCCAATTCATTGCCCTTAACAGAACGATCGTCGAACTCTACGAATACTGCCTGCGGTAACTCACCTGGTTCTAACTGCTCTCTGCGAAGAGAAGGCCACTCAATTCTTCTTATGATACCCATAGCACCGTTCACCAGACCGTGGTTTACATTGATGTTGCGGCGTAACATCACGCGAGATCCAATTCCAATAGTTAGTGTGCCGAGAATGCCCCCTGTTTTGTTCGGGTCGTCAGAAATGTATTGTTTGCGAGGGCACTGACCGTAGGTTTTAGCTTCTAGGGAGATGTCAACAGCGTTTATTTGGTAGAGCTTTAACGATTTGCCCAACTTTTTAGTCATGGCTGAATTATAAGCATCGACTTGTTTCGTAGTAGGGAAAATTCGAACTGCCTCTCCATCGGCAAATGGACCCTCTAGTGGAATTCTGCGGCTGTCCAGGATCTCAAGTTGGTCCATCGTTAACTCACCAACACGAATATTATTGAGAATGTCCACAAAGGTATTGTCTCCTGCCTGTCTCATATTCTGTGGCAATTCACAAAAGCTGAACAATTGCCACAGATTTGTTTCACCAGTTAAGTTCGACGGCTGTCGGAAGCAGTAAGAACCACCGGTGATTCTGGAAACTGGTGGTAACTGCATGAGATCTCCAAACAAAATTACATTGATACCACCAAAGTTCCCTTGATCCTGTTTTAGTTGCTGGAGGCGAATGTGAATGTTTCGCAGTGTTAATTAGGGCACCATTGATATTTCATCGATGATGAGCCAATTTATATGCCTCCACTTTTGTCGCTCCCTTTGCAGCCTTTCACCTGTTAGTGGGCGTAATGTTTCATTTCTTCCCTTTTCAATTGGTAGCGCAAAAGTGGAATGCAGTGTAGTTCCACCGATTAGTCTGGCTGCTACTCCAGTTGGTGCAGTAACAATCACGTTTTTACCTATTTTAGTGTTACTCAACCTACGAATTTGTTCAGTCATAACTTTTAAGGTAAATGTTTTTCCGGTACCAGCTCCTCCAGTAACAAAAACTAGTAACGGATCAGAATTTGACACGTCCAATAACTTTTGGGAAATTTTTTGAAACAGTTGTCGTTGACTCATGTTCAACGAAGCTACAAATGTTTCAAACTGATTGTCTGGCATGCCTATGTCAGTTGGTTCATCTTCGACTTCTTCGATCATAATATTATGACCGCCGTCGTCGAGTATGTGTTCAATAGGCTGAACGTCATTGTTGTCATTTGCGTCATCGTTTTGTTCCTCAACGGTTCCTGCTGCCAAGTTTTCTGCCACAATGCGGCTTATAGCTTGTTGGATCTCAGTTTCCCACCGCATCATAGTTTCGGCGTCAAAACCTTCTTGCAGCGGACGTAGTCGATGCCTTTTGGCCCAGAAAGCTTCTTTTGCAGTATTAAAACCATCCAACAACTCTTCCTCTGCTCGGAACGGAATATGAGTCAGGACCAATGAGTAGTAATATGCTTCTGGGTCTGAAGACAGCGTATAATAACGCGTTCGGAGTATAGCTGGACGTGTCCGCTTTTTCATCCTACCTACGTTGTCTAATAAGGTAATGTATCGACGACTAGACACGTCCTCATCCTCAGCATCATAGGCATCAGCATCTTGTTCATCCTCCTCTGTATCGTTTCTAGTAGAGGCAACCTCGTACCAAATCGCAAACTCACCTAAACTAAGTTGCTCCAGAGAAAGAGGTCTGTGAACGTACCTATCAAATACATTTTTGTACGGTTCGGAACTTTCTGTGTCAATCCTAAGCATTCGGTATCTTTGTTCAGGCGCGCAAGTGTTTACGAAAACACATTTACGTGAACTATCTCTTAATTTTAAATGACACAATCGAAACGCACATTCGTTGGCAGAGACTTCTCTGTGAGACAAGATTGCGTTTTGGATAGCAAAAACCAGCCGTCCCAAGTTGCTTCCACCGCGGTCTCTTACAGCACTTATAGCTTGCCTTATTGATCTAGAGACCTCTGCAGGTTCAGCTTTTGAGATATACTTTGAGATGTAGTACGCCACACCTAAAGCTGACCCGCAAGGCTGTAGATCAATATTGGCGCGCCACATTTTTAATAATCTCGAATTGTAGCAGTTTATCATGGTTTCCGAATCTGTTCTTTTTAATATATAAAATCTTCCACCATTTCTCATTGCTTGCTCGTCGTCTAAGATTGTAGTGTTTTCAGACACTGGTCTCGGGAAAGCGAATCTACAAACGTTTCGGTTATTTTTGAAGCATGTTTGAGTGTGTCGATGTGTTTGTAACTGAACGACTAAATCATGCATCTCTGAGTCGTCCTCAGCGTCGGGAACCTCACACGTGACAACACGCTCCAGCAACTGAATACCTTCAGGGGTGTCAAAAGCCGGCATATCAGCACACCATAAAACCATGTGAACGTGAGGGCTACCTCGTAGCTGAAATTCTATGCGCCACCAAAAATCAATAATTTTCTTTCCTAAAATCGGATCCTCTTCTCTTCTCAGCCTAGTAAACAAAGTGTTTAGGCGCAACATAAATTGTCTTGATAACGTGACTGGGTAGGACTCGACAAGGTGCTGCTTTTCAAGGAAGGTCAAATCTTCAAAAGAAAAATTTGGGCGGCCATCGGCAACTAAAAGGGCTTTTAGCATGTCGGGCCAATTTAAATCGTTACAAGAGAGAGTAAGATACCAATGAGGAGGACCTAAATTTTTCACCATGGCAAGAAGATCCGTATACGCTTTGTGCCAGTACGCGGACGTGCCACGTATGTTGCGCATTACCAGGTGCACATTTTGTACAACATCTGTGGGCTCAGCTCCATCCTGACGCAACCGGCCACAGACTGAAACATTTTGTTGAGCCTTGCAAAGTTCTACTAACGAGAGGGCGTAAAATATGTACTCGTTAAATTGGAACCGTTTGTCATTGCTCATCACTCGAGTTTGGTAGTAATCGAGCGGTGTTATTGGAACGGGTCTTTGTTCCCTAAGCCCATTTCGACCATCTGGGAATAACCTTATCCACGCTAGCTCTTCTGCTCTTTGCTCTCTCAAGACGCTGACCGGGGGCACAGTTTTCCGTTTGAGTTCGTAGATAGGTATTGGTCTCTCTTCTACGGTATTAGCGTTCGAAACAACTTCGTTTAGATCTGGAATATTAGTATCAATCGGCATAAGAGCTGTAGTAACAAACGCGTGTTCTTCGTGCACAGGATCACTGCTATTCAGATTGCCGTCGCTAACTATCTGAGTGTCGTGTTGTTCATTCAGTACTGGCGATTCATTTGGGATGACCAAGGGTGTTGCATTTATAGCTGTGATACTATACTGCATATCTCGATGGCCTCTTACCTGTAGTGCAACAGCAAGATGTTGACATAAATCGCCTTGATTTGCAAACTTCATCAACATGGAGGCTCCTCTGTTAGGTGCAACATAACCTTTGGGTCCCCGAGAATGTGAGTCGAATAAGTAATATTCTGGGATCTCGACATCGGGAGACTGATTGCGTTCGACGATTACTTTCATTACCGCCAATGCAATATTTGTTTGACATGTAATAATTCCTTTATCGTGTGTTGTAAAAAAATATTCAATCCCCGAAGACAAATTAGGGAAGTATCCTTCAAGAACGTCAGATGGCGCACTCGAGTTAACAACTCCAACGACAACATCGGGCTGTATATTTAATTCGAATTCTGTAGCGGCCACAGAAACTGCGGGTAATAGCTCTTCAGTATTTAAAAATTGCGGTCTGTTTGCAAGTCGTGACATGCACCTGTTGAAATATGTATTACCAGCTAATAAAATTCGATCCAAGTCAGATGGGGCCCATTCATTTAATGGTTTGGAACTGGAGTAGGCGATAGCCGTGGCGGCATTAGCCGTGCACTGGCGGCCACGGGATTCCTCTTCAAACCGATCACTGCCTTGGTGAAAAGACCCACGCAAGATGTGACGGTCATGTCCCAAAGCCTTGAAGTGATTTTTTGGCTCATTTCTAATGTGATCTGCATTTTCTAATGTGATAACTGCCTCCAGAATACTTGACCGTATCTCTTCATTGGTAATGTTAGTATTAATTTGCACATTAGAGTACAAATGATTGTTTCGCAATAGCCACTCTAATGCTTTCTTAATTTTTTCGATGTCTACCGAGTATCGTCGATTGTTTGTCACGTTATCTAAATTTTCAGTGACCACACTTATTCCCGCATTTGCTATATTCAATGGAAGCTGTTCAGGTATCTCTTCAACTTGCTGTGCAAAGAGGATGGCTTGCCCCTTAAATCCCTGTTGTCCGTAACGACCACCCAGACGCACCACTTTTATAAACGGTTTTATCCGAGAAATGAGCCGCAGCTCCATCTCTGATAGACATTCAATTTCAGGCGGAATAGGTGCAACAGTCATGTTGTTCCAAAATGCATTTGACGGGCACTGATTCCTTGACAATTTGTTGGCGCATCTATTGCAACAATCTATGCGGTCTGAAACATTTTGTGGTAGAACAGTAATATTAGCAGTTAAGATACTGCGTGACTGTTTCTTGTATAGAAGCTTATGACATACGTAGCACACCACATCCGCCACTTGAGAAATCGCTTCATTGAATGTGGCATCACTATTTGTAAACAACTGCCGTCGAACACGAGACTGTGACCTCATAGCCGAAAGTCTTTCTAAACGCGAGCCAGGTGATTCGTTGTTACGAGACTGCACAGCATACTCTCGCATCTGCTCGAGTCGAGAAGCGCGGGATGATGGAGACTCATGCTCACGAATTAATTCGGCATGCTCCCGCATCTGGTCGAGTCGGGCAGCGCGAGTTGGTGGAGACTCGTGTTCGCGAACATTTCCCGCATGCTCCCGCATCTGCTCGAGTCGAGCAGCGCGAGATGATGGAGACTCATGTTTACGAACGTTTGTGGCATATTCCCGCATCTGCTGGAGTCGTGTCATACGAGACGACGGGGACTCAGCAGCTCTCTTTTCAGATTTGCTAGCTGCAAGCCTACGCCGCTTTTGTTCCCTATCAACGCTAGACTCACGTGCTTGTAAAGTACGTCTACGGGTACTTTTGTTATTTATAAGCTCTTGACGTGAAGTAGGTGAAAGTTGGCTGTACCGTTGGGACATTCTTACTCTTGCTTCTATAAGGCGTTTTTCGCGTGCCTCAGGAGATTCGGCTTTTAATTTTTTAGCCCGAGCCTGAGCCCTTTTTGTTTTGCGAGATAATCCCATATTGTATGTTTTTATTTCTTAAAATGGTCTGATACCTATTGCCGAAAAAATCAGTACTAATGGAGAAGTACTTAATAATAATAAAAAAAAAACAGTTGAACTATAACTAAAAAAAAAATACAAAAAGAATAAGTGAGGATTGTTTAAAAGAATGTTACTTAAACTAACCAAAAATATCTACCTACCTAGTTATTTTATTAATAATTATTATTATATTATTAATTAATATGAATAATTTAAGAAAGAACCAAAAAAAAAAGAACGGAAGAACGAGTTAATTAATTAGAAAGAACGAATAAATTTAAAGAGAGAAACACGAAAGAAAAAGAACGAGTTATTTATACTTTATAAGTTTCGCGTCAGACGACGAAGTATCGAAAAAATCGCTATTTAGAGACGACCGTCAACGACGTGTGCCCTTATGCGTGTGCCCGCATTCGGGCTGTATACTCGAGCATATCCCCCTCCGCACCGCGCCGCGCGCCGCATGCCAGGCCACGCCCTATCTTTTTGCTTGCTAACGCATGAGTTGCTTTGCGTTGACGCAGAATTAACATGTTCCCGTGGGAATTTTGAGAAAAAACGTATCCTATATTAATTACTCCCGTGATTGAAATGAATCTAATGATACCGCATACATATTTTTGTTGTTTAAAGGGAAATTTAGAAAAAATATTATTATGTCTTTATCCCGTGGGACTTTTATGATAAAATGTATCCTATGACACTCCCGTAATCAAGACAAATCTAACGATACCTCATACATCAAAATCCATCAAGCCGTTTAGGCTACAGGAGGTCACAAAGGAACAGACATACATACATACTTACATACACTCCCTCAACATTACCCTCCCTCTTTGGCAGTCGGGTAAAAAGACGGTTTCCATGTTTACAGCTTGGCTTAGCAACCAAACTGTCAACGACAGGCAATATCATAGTGGCTTGTGCAGTGCTACGAGGGGGCGTTTTTAAGTTCGCGGAATCGGGGGTAAGACGTGGAAATAAAAATACAAGTTTATTTTTCCTTTTCAATATATTCTCCTGCAACCCTAATACATTTTTCAGATCTTTCTATTAGCTTATGTATACCCTCGAAAAAAAAAATGTTTTTTCTTTGTCTGAAAAATAAGCTGAAACTGCTTCCTTCACTTCTTCATCGCTTGAGAACTTCTTCCCCGGAAGTTCTTTTTTCATTTTTGGAAAGAGATAATAATCACTGGGAGCCAGGTCAGGACTGTAGGGTGGATGAACCAAAATATCGAAGCCCACCTTATGCAGGGAAGCCAACGCAACACGGCTCTTGTGCACAGGCGCGTTGTCGTGCAGAAGGAGGACACCTTTGGTTAATTTTCCCCTTCTTTTGCCTTGATTGCTTCCTTTAATCGCTCTAAGATTGAAGCGTAGTATTCTTCGGTTATGGAGACACCTTTATCTTTATAATCTATCAACAAGATTCCTTCTGAGTCCCAAAAGATTGTCGCCATGATTTTTCCCACCGACTGTGACACCTTAAATTTCTTTGGTGGTGGTGTACCTTTTTTGTGCCACTGCATAGAATCTTGTTTGGACTCAGGTTCATAATGATGAACCCAAGTTTCATCCCCAGTAACAATTCGAGTCAATACTCCATCCTGGTCTTCATTACAGAGGTCCAAAAACGCGCGAGAACACTCTACGCGCTGTTGTTTTTGAGGCGGCGTGAGCATTCACGGCACCCACCTTGCACTGACTTTGGTCATGCTGAGATGATCGTGAAGAATTTTAAATATGGTTGTATCGGATACTCCAACCATTTCTGCGAGCTGTTTCTTCTTTAGTCTAGCATCTTCCAGTATTAATTTTTCCACTTTTTGAATTATTTCCGGAGTGGTCACCTCGATCGGCCGTCCTGGCCGAGGATCATCTTCAAGTGAGGCCCTGCCTTGCTTAAAAAGGGTATGCCACTTATAAACCATGGTTTTACCGGGGCAAGACTCCCCGTAAACGGATGACATCTCTTCTAGTATGGTTTGAACCGATTTACCTTGCTTGGTAAGGAACTTTATGGCAGCGCGGTGCTCGATTTTCTCCATTTTTAACCGACTTCAAAAAGAGAGGTTATCAATTCGTCTGTATGTTTTTTTTTTTTTTTTTTATGTGTGTTACCTCAGAACTCCGTCATTTATGAACCGATTTCAATTTTTTTTTTTATAGTTGGTCATGGTATACTTCCAGGTTGGTCCCATATTCACCATATCAGGATCTGATGATGGGATCTTGGAGAAATCGAGGGCAATCCTCGAATATTGTAGGCACATGTAGTCTGTTTTTATACTTTTACTGAGCGTTTTGATCACCTACATATAAAACATAACATCTGATGATGGAATCTCTAAGGAATCTAGGGATATCCTCAAATATAAAAGGCACGAGTAGTCTGTTTTTAGATTTTTATAGAGAATTTTGGTCAGCTACACATAATATAAAGGAAACGAGGGTCTGATGATGGAGCCGCCGAAAAACAGATAGTGGAACTTTTTAGTAACAAAATCCCCCTATGGCAGGGGGGGCCTACGTCCAGTAATGGACTGCAATAGGCTTATGAAGATGAAGATAATTGTGTTAAGTCATTAAATTATATGTTGCGTTAAGCCGTGTCCGAAGTAAGATGGTTATAGAGGAAGAGGTAGACATGAGAATAACGAGATGACGGATAATAGGGATGAATGAAAAAAGAGTACCTACATATTGCACCGACCCCAAATGATTGGGAACAGGGCAGGAAGAAGGAGTGTAATTATATGTTGCTTAAATAAGTGTGTACATGGCTGTTGTGCTGCCAAATCTCTTATATTCCTCCGAGGCGTGGTGCATGTACCGTCGCCACATACGCACTCTGGATCGATTCCACCTCAAGTGCCTCCGATCCATCATGAGAATCAGATGGTCCAACCGAGTGCGTAATACTGAAGTATTGCGAAGAGCCAATGTAAGTGCCATTGAGGCCTACTTAATGCGTCGGCAGCTTCGGTGGTGCGGTCATGTGTCTCGTATGGCGGAGGAGAGATTGGCTAAGAGCATCTTCTTTTCTGAACTAGAGGAGGGCAAGCGGAAACGCGGCGGGCAACACCTCAGATACAAAGATGTTCAGAAAAGACATGAAGAGATGCAATATAGATCCATCTAAATGGGAAGTTTTGTCAGCACAACGACCAGAGTGGCGCAGGACGGTGATAAAGCAAGTACACGAGTTCGAGGAGCAGCGTCAAGCTGACCTTGACGCTAAACGTGATGAACTAAAGACTCGTCCTCCTGCTGCCATTATCTATAATACAATAATGGCGCACTAACCTGTCCTCTGTGTGCGCGGGCGTTCAGGGCGAAGATTGGCTATGTAAATGTAAGCCATCTCCGAGCGCATGAACGCCAACTTAGTAATATCTAGAGTAGAAGTGGTCGCCATGACCGAAATTGGTCGGAGGTCATCATTATTATCATAATCATCATATTGTCAGACGTAAAGTTTCGAAGCCTAGTCCTTTTTCTCTTTTGTCATGTGGCCTATTTTATATAAAAATTATATAAATCTGACAATATTATGCCTCCTAAACTTCGTACACGGCTTAACGCAATATATATTTGCCCTTTAGTTAAATTTTACTTTAGTAAGCTCGAGTTTTGGGAGGAAGTCGGTTTTTCGTTTTAAAAAAATTATTCACAATGTTCTTCCCAACTGAGTTGTTTGATCGACGATAATTCAAATAGTAATGGCCCGATTAAAACAAAACGTTCTATTTATACTAATAATGAGCTACTTAACCAGTTACGACTAAGGAAAGTACCCTCATTTATTAATTACCTACCCATTCCGCGAATATAAAAATGCACCCTCGTACGTTACATCCAGGCACACTACAGGCCATTGCCACTTCTTAAGATACAAAATATTTAAATAACAATGCTTAAAACACTTCCGATACTAAAATATTATTCAAAAATCTCACTTTGTTTACATTTTCAAAAACGTCATACTTGAAAGAAATATAAGCGACTAAATTAAATCACAACCTTTCGCTGTCAAATAAGGCCTAGCCTTACGAATATCTTGACATCGCAATTGGGTTGGGTTGGACCAGAGCCCGTGTTCCGGATGTGACGAAAATGGTGACTTTGGTAACTTTATAGGTGTTACACTGACACATTTGAATAAACACCTAGAAAAATATGCTTGTTTCTCTCTAACATATTGAAAAAAGACAAGATAAGAGTACGAGTTTATAAACTCTTAATTTCGAGTTGGGGCCTTGGATGCAAGGGGGATGCCACGTTTTCATAGACAAATTTTTTCTGCGCCACGTGGTTTACGAGCGGGAGAGGGTTTTATTACTGACGAGGGCAATTGGGGCGACAGCGGCAATTTCTGCGTTTTCCTCTTTTTCCCAGGCTAAACGCGACAAATGTCATGAAGCAACCGACGAAACCTTGATGCTTCCCCTGGCAGGGCCTTCAAAATGTTTTTGCGGTACATGTATAACTTCATTTTTCTTCCGGACCTGCAGGTGCGACAGTGCCTTTTAGTTCCAGCACTGACGTTCCAAATTATTTGTGAATTTTTACTCTTACGTTATTTGTGGCTGGAATAGGCATACCCAAAGAGGGGTGCACTGGGAGATCCACTGTCCCCCCCCCCCACAAACTGTAGACTGTGGTTAACAGCCGAGTGGCCCCTCATCCCCAGGCGCAAATGGACTCCCAAATCCTGCCGCACATTCCCCGCAATAATTCTGTCCAATGTGACCCTGGTCTTGTCGGGTATGAGCTCCACATGTATATTTTTTGTTTTCCTGCTCATACATCCGAAAGACCAGGTTTGGCTGCGCAGCATACGCCCCCGATGATATTTTCTCGTGTAGAGTTGTGTTTCATCCACCTCAACATCATCTGCACCTCCAATCAATTGTCGATCGCGGGCTTCTGCCACATCGCACACCTCTCTCAGGTATTGGTATACCTGAATGGCAGAAGCCTTTATGGTCCCTACGTCCCGAGCGGCTTGCGTCACTTTATCCTTTCGTAAAAAGTGTAATGGGAGCCGCATTCTTTCAAAGAATGTATTTTTAAGAGGAGACCTCGTCGCAGGTGTACGGCGAGGTCGCTGCCTGCTACAAGTCCAGCAGCGCCAGCGGTTAGCCCAGCTTATAGCTGGGCTTCTCCTCTATGGTAAGCCAGTAAGCCTACCTCTGCATGCAGGGCAGCAGGGGCGGCGGGAAGGGATGAGCAGCCACTTTTTCGCGGCATCTACGGTGCGCTCTTCGCTGCAGATTTCTTTTCCGAAATTTCAAAGTGAGAAATTTATTTCAAGAATAAGTTCTAATGGATACATTTTTTAAATTAGAACAACTTATATGAAACTTAAAAATCATTAAAAAAAAAAAAAAAAAAAATAAGTGCCTACTTAAATCCTAAACCTAATAATAAAAAAATACTTACTTAACTTAATTAAACGAACACTTAAAAACTAAAACTGCGAAAATTAAAGAAACTATTTTAAAAAATCTAATGAAAAGTAACAAGAAATTAGGAAGGAAGGGAGAAGATACGGAAAGAATAAAACTGACAATAACTATAAAAACAAAAATTAAAGAATCGAGATAGTGTTCAAAGTGCAGAGCGCATTAAAATCCAAAGAAATTAAGTGAAAAGAAGAATGGGCAAAATAGTATGGCGCTTGGTCTATCAGCGGCCAGGAACCGTTTTTATGTTTTTTGGTGTATTATCACCCTACAATCACCCTCAAGAAAATTTATATCTGTAGTGTAATTATTACTGGAATTAAATACATTTTTAATTTAGATATTTCAGCCAACAGGGCAAGTATGATAGACACTTGTTACTTGTGTCAGCCTGTGTTTTGGCATATTACAACTAAGGTTTAGTCTTAAAAAATAAGGAAATAAAATAAAATGACTCATAGACTTCTTAAAAGACATTTATTATTATTACAAATCATCGTCAAAAATAATAAGAATAATGTTAACGTCATCAGATGCTATTTACATTCATACGTTTAATGTACATAGAAATCATATATATCTTTTACATTCATACGTTTAATGTACATAGAAATCATATATATCTTTTACATTCATACGTTTAATGTACATAGAAATCATATATATTTTACATTCATACGTTTAATGTACATAGAAATCATATATATATTTTACATTCATACGTTTAATGTACATAGAAATCAAGGCGAAGATATTGTATTACCGTCATCAGGATACACTGTACATTATTGTACATTAATACATGTAATGTACAATAATAGCACTGAATTATGATGCTGCTGACACTGAGGTCATGGTGATGCCTTTAATACAAGAACTAAGTCCTAATGTTGTACATTAAATGTATTAATGTACAATAATAGCACTGAGTTCTGATGCTGGTAATAAAATAGCCTCGTCTTGATGTCTAGCCCATGCCAGGTACCACACCACACACATAACGTGTGCGCAGCAACCGATTGTGCGCCTTCCACTCAAACAACTGCAATAATAATGAGCAATTGCTTCTCTATTT
Source organism: Carposina sasakii (assembly GCA_014607495.2). Lineage (NCBI taxonomy): Eukaryota > Metazoa > Arthropoda > Insecta > Lepidoptera > Carposinidae > Carposina > Carposina sasakii. The sequence continues at coordinate 3,735,990 of CP053170.1, forward strand.
TGTCTTTGTCGGTTAATTACAATATAAGAATAATATATTCTGGACCTTACATGTCTAGATTGTATTCGCACACGCAATAACCAGATATCTTCTTCTTCAATAATATCTCTGAGCTGATTTATTTGTTGCTCCCGGCATACTTCGATAATGTACAAGCCTTCATTTAAGTGTTCAGCGTAGTAGCTGCGCGCCAACTTGATTTGGTATGTGCCAAGTGCAAAGAGAATTAGGTCTTCTTCAGAAAGAACCGGGAAGTCTTCAAAAATAGGCTGATTGCTGCTGAGCCTTTCAAATGATGCCCTCTGTCTATTTACGTTATGACGGATAACATAGTCCGCTAAGAGGTTCGGTATTTCAAACCGTTCATTAATTATATTCACGAACGTTGAGGCATGAATACTGTCTTGCACTGGTGTCTGAAATGCATTGATGAGTGCCGCTGCGTTTTGGAAGTCCTCGAACATGTGACTTAGGGCGCGATTAAAATAGTCTTGCCTAAACAATTTAAAATCTCGCTTGAACCTGCCATTTACGACTTCCACTACCCAGCGGCACAGAGTGACCAGCCTAGTTCTATTGGCCTGTTCAGTGGTAAGTTGATCTGCACCGCGGTCTTTGGTTTCGGGCATATACGCGCTATAGTTATATTGCTCCAAATCACCACAGACGTCTCTAAACCCACGGTCCAAAATGAATACATCGCCAGCACGGTAAAACCAGTGAAAGGTGCCTTCTTCGTCATTTATAATTCTTTGCAAAATACTGGCATCTGAGTCGGTAGCAGCATAGGGCCCACAAACATCAATGATGTACCCATCGGAACACACCATTAAAAACGGTTTTAACAGATTGTCATATTTATGTAGACTGTAGGTCTCTCGCTGGAACGAAAAGTTGGAACTCTTCTGTATATAAATATATGTTCCATCCATAATTGTCAGTGCCTTCCTCTCTTCTGGAGACGAATCGGGATTTCCAAATAAGGCATTTGGTACAACAAGATTGCGGTCAGCGACCATTCTCCTATTCAAATGGTCGAATCCTAGGTGTCTTGGCTTAAAATCCAGAGATATAGCATCACGCGCGGTTTTTAAATGCCTTTCTAGTGTCCTTCTACTTGTGTTAAAGAGCGTGGCTAATCTCTCGTTGCTATCTCCAGTTCGCAACTTCATTAAATAAATGGCTAGTTTTGTTTTGGCGTTTGACTCAGACAAAGAAGGCGTTTGTTCCAAGATTGAATTGAATTGATCTCTGCTAACGCCCAATCGAATATGAATTTCATTAGGGTCCATATTTTCGATATCTTCAAAATCCAGAATGTTTTTTTTTAAAGCAGCTTTTTTCAGTAGCTCTAGCATTTGCACAAAATGATTGCTGTTAAAATCATGTCTGAGATTTGGACTATCAACGAGCTCCTCCCAATCATTCGATGTTAAATGTGCATCACATATTCTGGCACTGTCTGGTATGAATAAGTTAGAATGTAACAGAAGAGTAATCCCTACATTCTCAGGCATGCGACGGCGTGACACACTACGGCATCTGTCAAATATACAATTCGCTGAGGTGCTAGGCACTCGTGAATATTCTTCTACTTGAAGAACACATTCATGCGGGGCAGGGTTATCGTTAGGCTGCACAGCCCGTTGAGCTCGTTGCCAACATGGTCGACAAATAAATTCTCGAACGTTGTATTCAACCTGAAAAGGAAAATAGTATATAAGTATTTTAAACTCACAACAGTTTCGGTCAAATCATGTTTTGTATAGTGAAGAACATGCCAAACTCTTTTTCCACTTGACGAATGAGTCATGCTCATACGCATTGTTTGTGAATAGTTGGCCTCTATTATGTCTCGAAGCTAGATAACGCTGGCTTGGTTCTCATAAGCGCCATGAGTATGAAAGAACTGGTTTGACCATAACTTAACTACCCTTAGCAAAGAATCGTACTCTTAAGTAAATAATTCACAAAAAGGACGTACATAAAAATACAATCACGTATGTAACCCTAAAGAGGAGCTGGAAGAGGGACTTTCAAGCAACTGCTCACTTTTACGCAACGATGCGTTTAGGCGGTTCTCCCACTGCACCGGGCTCCGTCGCGTAGCGCGGGATCCCAGATTTTAACGTTGTATGCAAGTATATCAGTTTATATAGAAAAACCGCGTAGTGCAACACACCGACAACGCGTCCGCGTGCGGTGACGCCGCCGCTTTGCGATCCCGCGCTCCATCGCGGAGCGCGGTGCAGTGGGTGAAGCGCCTTAAGGTCTCTGCCCACTACAACGAATCATACCATGACCGTGCTATGAACGTGTCAGGCAAAAAAATATTCTCTGTATGAAAAAGTATGAGACCATGCCCACTAGCCCGTTCCGTAACCGACCAGCACCGGCGCGTGCAATGCACGGAGCGGCAAGTATTGTCGGCGAGAATATTTTGCCGGTGGGGATACGCTCCGTGCATGACACGCGACGTTGCCACACCGGTGCGCGCAGGCGGCGAAACGGTGAACACCCGGGTTATAACAGCGTAAGATGGCCATTATAAACGCGTTGCCACTCTTCTCTTCTCTTTTCAGCGCACAGGGCCCGCTCAGATATGGCATATGGCACGCGGATAGTACAGAGATAATACGCTGACGCTCCGGTCATTAAAGCCGATACATACGACTTTGATACGGTCTAGTGGGCATAGTACACCGTATCGTGTTGCTTTCTGTGCCCGATTTGTTCATAGTACGGTCATGGTATGATGCGATGTAGTGGGCAGAGACCTTTAAGCCCATCGTGACAGATGATGAGGTCATCGCCGCTATAGGCAGGCACACATATAAAAACAACCAATAAAGAAGTCTAAAAACACTTACTTGCAGTGGAGCTATAGCTTCAATAATATATTGAGCGTTGGCAGCATTTTCCTCAAAAAGAGTACGGGTTATTTCTAATCTTCTTCTGTTAACCACTGATCGATTGCACAAAACACACATTGGTCGATTTTCTGCCATTTTTCAATCAATGTTCGAGTTTGTACGAGTCCAGAGTCCAAGTACACAAACACAAACGTACAGAAGTCCAAAAATAATTGCCAAGTTATCAGGTTAGGAAGAAACAGTGTCCAGATGGGTAGCCAAGGTCAAAATGTTTGATAAAGAATCCGTAGATGATCGCACAGTACACAACGTCACAAGGGTAAGCGAAGGACTGCGCGGAGTGACGCACGCGCACCCCGAGCCTCGGCTCTTTTGTTTGCACTCAAAGCTGATTGGTCCGTTCGAACTCAGGTAGTCCAAGTAGGTAGTAAACCCGTTTTGGGTTGAGTCTTGTAACCGGCATGGTGATAACGTTTTGAAATACTTTTGAATATATTAAACTAATGTTAAAATAAGTATTTAATAAAATGCGTTTGCGCATTTTCTTGCATTTATTATACCTATCTATTTTTTTTTTAAATGAGCTGCAATGTTACGTACATAGTGAAAGTTAGTCTTTAGTAATAGTACTTTCATTTAATACCTATTTCGTTGTTGGCCGCTCATAGACCAATTTGCTCATTCTCTTTTGCCGCGATTCTAACGCTTACATCAACTTTCCGTATTTATAAAAAAAGTTTACGCTTTGAATACGTGATCGGCCACCGAGGCGCGCAGACGTGTCGTCCGGTCCAGCAATTTTATTAGCATAAGCTTAGAGAGCCGGTGTCACACGCCACCCCTGAGCACAACTATGTAGATAATTAATTTTTAAAAAATACTTACTATAAATGCAAAATTGTTGAAAAAATCGATCAAAAACTCGTGAGTCCATTGAAAAATCACCAAAACTGGTCTAAATCTCGAAAACAACGCGGCGCAGAAAAAAGTTGTCTATGATAAAGTGCCAGCCCTTGCATCCCTCTACACGTTGCGATCAACAAAACCAGGTGTCATAATAGGCGCAATATCTATACAAATGAAATAACAACAAAAACAAGTGAAATAACCTTGTATGTAACTAATAGGTAAGTACCTACTATTACAAGCTAGTACACTGTCAAGATACATAATTAGTCTGTTAAAATACCTAACAAGTTTTACAAACCTTATGAAATTGAACTGTGTTTGGATTGGTAAAACATGCTGTTGTTCCTATACTATGACTTAGCCCCTCATACTTCATTAAGAAATGATGTATACCTAATATGCAAATAAGGGTCAATTCATACTAGCGCAGAGTCGAAGCGCATCGAAGCGTCAAATTCCTCACAATCAAAGCGAAGTCGCACGAATGCGCGCGTATTCGCGTGAATTAGTGAGCATTCTCGCGCTTTTTCGTGGCATTAGTGATGGACACCAGTTGCCAGTTGAATCTCGTTGTTGAAACTCGTATAAAATGGTTGACATTGATCTTGCTATGATGTTGCTTATATCAGAAGTTGAAGAAGAAGAAAACGCAGAAAAAAGAAAATTGCGAAATTTTGGAGTTCACGACTTGTGGAAGAAAAGACGTATATCTGGTGAATTCATTTCTTTTTGCGCAGATTTATATCTGTACCCAAGTATTTATTACGACTATTATAAAATGAACTATGATCAATTTGAAAACTTGGTCAATATTTTGAAGCCACACACTGTAAAACAAGAAACTAAATTAACGATACCCATTTCCGTTGAAGAGCGAATATCAGTCTGCTTAAGGTGAGTTTTACGTCTTTTTGTAATTTTTATATAAATATAACTAATAAGAATAACAAGAAGATATTTAAACTCTTACTTACGGTAAAGCTGATAGAAAAGTTAACCAATACAATAAATAAACAAGCTTATATTTGAAATTCTTTATTTTAAAAAATTCTTATATAGGTAATTATTTGCCATGTAGAATCATAATTTCTAAGGTCAATAATAATGAATTAATGAATTATTACTATTTGTCAACTTTTTGCAAATAGTCTTCGATTTCATCTAAATTCGGTTGCCGCTGATGCTGCATTGTTGAAATCGGCTGTGGTACGTAAGGTGATGGTGGTGGGACCAAACTGGTATCGAATGTATTTGGATTTTGTTGAATGGTCATGGTGGATGGGATGTAAGTTGAAGTAGATGGCGGATAATAATTTTGCTGAGTAGTTTTAAGTGGCCGCTGTTGTTGTGTTTCATAGTAGTTAATCAGAGATGGTGGAGTATCGTTTCTTTCCTCTGAGGCAAGTTTTACTTCTGCGTCGGTAACTAGGCCAAGTATTGACTTCTTTAATTCGGCTTGTATTGATACAGGCATTTTTTTTACTGTTCCACTCATTGATAAAAAAAACACATCTAATGGATCTTCTTTCTTTTCTTTGGCTTCGAGATATTGTGTGAATAATAGCTGCGATAGGGGCAGTGATTTTTTTCTGGTGCTATAATTTGACAACGATGAATCAGAGCGTGGACTTTGCATGCCATCTGATGGTGGTGCTGGTGACTCTATCATTGTGTTATCTTCCGTGTTTATGTCTAAACTATCTTCAGAACAACCTAGGTTTGATGTTTGTGGTTTGTCCTGGAGGTAGGGTTTTAAAAATTCCAACTCCTTCTCAAATTTAATTGGTTTTTCATTTTTTCGCGCAGATCCGCTTTTATATTGTCTTAATCTTAGAGCCTTTTTATAGCAATCACGTAGTTTCTTCCATTGTTTCTGACATTCAGCCACTGAAAAAAACAAATTAAATATATGTACTTAATTAATACTTTTATACTTTATAATATTAATACTTTGTTACAGGTTTCTAACTACTGCTATTAGTTGCAAATCACTGGCTCATAATTATCGCATGGGCTATAGTACAGTTTGCACAATCGTACATGAAATTTGTGCTGCAATATGGAAATATTTACAGCCTCTTGTTATGCCAAAACCAACGCTAGAGTCATGGATTAAAATCGAGGAAGATTTTAGAATTCTATGGAATTTTCCCAATTGTATAGGAGCGATCGACGGAAAGCATGTCAATATAAGGGCACCCTGGAACAGCGGAAGTCTGTACTACAATTATAAAAAGTTTTTCAGCACTGTCTTGTTAGCTGTTGCTGACGCTAAATATAAATTCATTATAGTAGACATTGGAGCATATGGACGTAATCACGATAGCGGCATATTGAGCAGTTCCAAATTCGGCCAACTATTACAAAATAATATGATTAGTATACCGCCTAATAAAAACTTGCCAGGTATGACAAACACAGTTCCTTATGTTTTTGTTGGCGACGAAGCATTCCCTTTGTCTGAACATATTATGAGACCTTATCCTGGTAGTGAGCTGTTAAACAATAGCCAGAAGAAAATCTATAATTATCGTTTAAGCCGAGCAAGGCGTATTGTGGAAAGTGCCTTCGGAATATTACAACAAAAATTTGAAGTATTTCAAAAACGTATAAGAATGCAACCAAAGTATTTAGATACCATGATTCTTGCATGCACGTGTCTGCATAATTATATTATGGAAGATTTTGTGTCGGAAGACATTGCCGTGCCCAATAACAGCATTTTACAAAATTATTCCGTTGACAGTCAAAACATGGACATAACCGGTAATCAAAACGTGGATGCCATGGAGATTAGAGAGATCTTTAAGTCCTATTTCATTTCTGAGCATGGGGCAGTATCATGGCAAAATGAAAAGATAACACGATGTTAAGTAATAGGACAAGATTATAAAATATTATATATATTAAATGTGTGAAATTACATGTTACTTCTTGACGTAAATGGTTTGTTTTTGCGCCGCTTTACGACGCGCCAGCATGTGAGCTGGCAACGTCGCACGGAAGCGAAAACATGTGTAATAATAATAAATACTTAGTACTTACCAGGTAGTTTCAATTCACTGCTAACTTTTTCCCACGCATTACTTTTTGAATTTTTGTCGCTATAATGTTTGGACTTCGAATTAAATAAACATTCGTATTTTTGGACCAAATAAATTAATTTCTCGTCGTTTTCCATTGTGATTCACTTCGACACAAGACAGTTTCCGTCCGATTCCGATTGCCGACTGACCAGACGGCGCGTAGTTCGCCTAATAGCCGCTTGGCTTCGCGCGAATGCGCGCGCACCAATCAGAGTTACTCGCGCGCAGGCGCGCGAATTCCCTCGAATGTGCGTGAATTCGCGCGTCTTTTTTTTTCCTTGGAAGAAATATGTGCATTACATTGTGGAAATAAGGGTGAATTTGCTATATTAAGTTTCGGATTGACGCTTCGATGCGCTTCGACTCTGCGCTAGTATGAATTGACCCTAACAAGGGAAGACAGTTCTTGAGTATGCAACAAAGCTTTACCCGGGGAATACTACAATTGTCTAAAAGCAAAGCCATGTGGAAAATAACAATAATGAAAACCAATTTCTAAAACATATCTTGTACACTGGTGTGTAACATGATTCTAATTGAGAGGTTTGTACGCTGTACCTTATACCTGTCAGTATCAAAACGATAAATTTTATATAGAAGAAGAAACAAAGTACCTATATCAGTGGTTCCTAACCTTTTCAATGTCAATACCCCTGTGAACAAGTATGTGAATTGAGTTTACCCCTAGCTAATTCAAAATAATTAAAACCACACAAATTCGAACGAAAATATGTTTATTAGTAAGAAATTGCACGTTTAGGTAACTAGTAAAGTAATTGTCGCGGACTCCGACTTCGGTCGTCGCCGGCGACAAGGGGTTGGGGGGCCAGGCGGGTTACCGAACAAACTTCCCAATAGCGGTGCCCCGTCTGACCGAATAAAACACTTTCGATGCTCGTGGACTGTATATTTTCTTAACTCCCTCGAAGACAGTTATTACACAAAGCTTCTTATTATTTCTAACTATTTACAATTTTTCTTCTTATTTCTTGACTGTAGGCACTGTATAGGAAAACTAATCTGGGGTCTTCCTAAGCGCGCGCTAGCGCGCTTCGGGTAGCGGGCCTGAGGGATGCCCCTGTGCCCGGGCAAAGTCTCGGCGCGCGACAGCGCGCCGGTCAATGTTATGCGGCCAGAGGCCGCGCTGCCTCGGCTTAGTCGCCGAGGCAGCGAAGGACAGAACTTATATTATATATATACAAGTGAGTGCATGGGGGAATGCCCATGCACTCAGAAAGAAGGGACGACACAACTTTTCGGTAGGACGGCAGGCAGACATGGCCGGGTAGATCCGCCGATCGGTCGGTGACGTGGAGATTTTGCCCCGCCCTCGGCCGATCGACACCCCTGCCTGCTACCGCCGCCCTACCGAGTATAGACTAGACAAACAGGACAAACATAAGTATATACATGGGACAGACATTTGAAAAAAGGGACAAAACAGCTATATAATAGTAGTGCCACCTGGGCATAAAAACTATATACAATTTTGTAGGCGCTAAGGGCCGATGAGTCGGCCATAGTGCGCCTACTTGTGGGTCAGTCCGGTGGTATGGGGGGTCAAATCCGATATTACCCGGCATCGCTGTCGAGTGGGATACTCAACAGCTCCCTCGGTTGTGGGCGGCCGTCTGGCGGCCTCGCATGAAGCGGAGCTAGCCCGCGGAGATGGGCGTGCGGCCCGTTGTCGGCGCGGTCGAACATTCGACGCGCCATTCGGGCCACGAATTGCTCCACTTTCGTCATTTTGAGGTCCCGAGCGATGACGTCATTACGGACGTACCGCCCGGCCCTCGCAATGCTGCGGAGGGTGGAGCTTTGCAAGGCCTCAATCCTCTTTCTGTTTGAAACAGAGCAAAGTTGGAACCAGGCCGGGGCCGCGTACGTGAGACGCGGCCGAACATATAACTTGTACATGGTCAGCCTGGTTCGGAGGGGAAGCGTGGACTGCATGACAGGCCGCAGCAGGGCGCGCGCGGTCTTCGCGCTGCGCAGCACGTGCTCAACCATCCCAGTCATCCGCAGCCCACGGTCGATTTGGCAGCCTAGATACCTGACAGTATGCTGCCAGGCTATCGGCTGCCCTCGAAGCGTGAGCCTGGGAGGGAGCTCTCGCTGCTGACCCGTCAGCAGGGCAACGGTCTTTGCCGGATTGGCTGACATCCGCCATCTGTCAAGCCAGTCCGGAAGAAGATTGAGGACCCTTTGCATTTGATCCACCGCCAGTGGGGAGCTGCGCGATGTGGCAAAGTACGCGCTATCGTCCGCGTACAGTGCCAACATGCCTTCAAATTCCCATGGGAAGACCACCTTTACGGTCGGTATGTCATCTGTGTAGATGGCATACAAGACCGGGGAGAGGCAACTGCCTTGAGGGACGCCGGCCAATATGGGGTGGAGTTGCGAACTCGCGTTTTCCACCCCTACGAAGAACCGCCGGTCATTTAGAAATGACGCGACGATTCTTATGAGGGCCGGCGGCAGTCCCTGGCCAATGAGCTTGCGCAGCAGACCTGGATGCCACACACGGTCGAAGGCCTTCTCCATATCGAGAAAGACTCCCACCGTGTACCTCTTGTGGTTCCGCTCTGCTGCTAAATGGTCCAACACACGCACAAGTTGAAGCGTCGTAGAGTGCGCGTCTCTGAAGCCGTACTGTTCCTCGCGTAGCGAAACACACGGCTTCAGGCGCTGCAACAATAGACGCTCAAACAACTTGGCGATGTTGGACAGGATGGTGATGGGGCGGTAGTTGGCCGGGTAACGCTTGTCTTTGCCCGGCTTTGGTAGCGCTACGACTCTACCGACTTTCCAGAGGTCAGGAAAGTGACCAGTACGTAGCACTCCATTGAAGAGCCGGGCTAGACAAGCGAATCCTCTCCTAGGTAGGTACTTCAAAGCCATGACTGGAATGAGGTCATGTCCGGGTGCTTTGCGAGGGTTCATCCTGCGAACCTCACTCGCAACTTCGGCGGGCGAAATAAAAGAGTCTCCGCTGAGAGGCGGGACCGGTGCTGACATGAAGTCAGAGACTGCCTCCTCGGTCGTCCGATGAAACTCCATGATTCTCGGAGCGCTGCTGGGAGGATGTGGGGTGAATTGTACCGCCAAGTGTTCCGCGAGCACTCTTGCTCGCGACTCGGCGGTGAAATTGTAAGTGCCCGTGGGATCTATTATAGGACAAACCGGCAGCCTGGCTTTTGTTAGCTGCCGGTTTAACCTATAAAGGCATGTGTTATCCTCACGGGCACGGTCTAGAACTTTTTCCCAGCAGGCGCCCCGAAAAGCACGAACCTCATCGGACACCTTCGCTGAGAGAGCGTTGAGGTCTCTCTTGACCGAGGGGCAGCGAGAGCGCGCCCACAGGCGCGCTAGCCGCCTCTTCTCTTGGAGATCTCTCTTTATGCCCGCCGGTAGATCGTCACGACGTGCGGACCTTGAGTTTAAGGTAGAGCTGGCCGAGTCTATAGCCTCCTTGAGCTGCGCTGTGAAACTCGTAGCTGCGGACTCTACGTCCTCGGCGCTATTAACTGGTGGTAGGTGATAGTTCGCCATGATGCCCTGAACTTTATCCCAGGCCGTTCTGCGTCCCGGTGAACGGGGCGGAACAGAGACGGCCCGGGTTGATACCGACACCAGTATCGGGAAGTGCTGAGAAGAAGTTATCTCATATAACACTTCCACGGATACTGGCGCCGGTAGGTTCTTGTGAACTACTATGTCCAGGACATCAGGCCTATGTCGGGCTTCAGTCGGGACGTGAGTCGCCGTGAGTGGACCTATCACAGCGCAGCTACGCCCCTCTGCTGCAGAAAGCAGGGCTCTACCTGCCGTGGTTGTTGTCCGGGAGTGCCACGCCGCGTGTTTGGCGTTCAGGTCGCCAATCAACAGCGTCGGCGTGTCCCCCACAAACACGGCGTCAAGATCCGATGCCAGGAAGGTGCCTTCGGGCGGCCTGTACGCTGCGTACAGGTGCCACGCCCGTCCGTTGCTAAAGACTTTTACCCCGATAGAGCGGGTTTTCTGAAACGGCGGTAGGTCCAACTCCTCGTGCACAAAATCCCTGCGGATCAAAACCGCGGTGCCCCTGTACGCCGTATTGGTTACAGGGGACACCTCGTCTCTTCTGTACACGAAGAAGTTGGGCAACGTAATCGCCGTCTCTGGACGGAGCTTCGTCTCACCCAGGAGGACCACATGAATGTCCTGTACTGAAACCGCGGTCCTCAAGTCATGGAGTTTGTCCTTGATACCGCCTGGGTTCCAGTACAGGATCCTGAGCGAGCCTACTGAATCCGTTCTAGCGGAGGTAAAAGCTGGGACAGAGCCCTAGCGACGACTAGGCGAATATCACCGCCCGTCGTCAGAGCGGTGATGATGTCTTGCAGTGTCCCCACGAACAACTGCAAGACCTCGGTCACTTCCTGGCGCACGTCGGCGCCGGAATAGGGCTGAGATTGGCGCCCTGAGGCCGAGGCTGAACCTCGGCGAGAAGAGGGCGCCCTTCCCCGGGACATAGAGCGCCCCCGCCCCGATGTTGTGGGGCGGGAGAGTGTGCAGGGTAGAGGGCCTGGGCGGGTGAAGCCCGCCGGCGGCATAAAGTGTGAGGGGCGCAGACTAATTTCCTGCGCCCCTGGGGCCTGGAGTGGAGTGGGTGTTGGTTGGAGAGGGGGGGCGGTTTGGGCCGCCACTACTGTGGCGGCTTGTGCCGCCGCCTCTGCTGCCCTGCGGTTGGCTAGGCGCCGCTTCCGCTCTTTACCTCGGCGGTTCTTACGGCGGCGCCTTTGAGTTTCGGCGGTCTGTGGAATCACAGGCCACCGTTGTTGATGTGCCACCGCAGGCGCAGCTGCAGTTGTGGTGGGGCGTTGGGCCGGGTTGGCCGGCGGCATTAGTGTAGTGGGGGCCACCGGAAGGGGCTGGCGTGGGTCCGCCCGCCTCGCCGGGGGGTCCCCCACTGTAATAGGTATAGTGGTCGACGGCGCCCCCTGAGTCGGGGGCGTCGGGGCGAAGCGTGCCAGCCTGGGATCAGGCCGGCGGGGTTGGTTTTGTTGTACAATGGGGGCGGGGGGACAGGGGGCGGAACCCTGATGTTCCTACTCCTGCACACTCTTTTATATTCCGGGCATTGCCGGTCATTGGCGCTGTGGGGGCCTCTGCAGTTAGCACATGTGCGTGCCTCGGCCCTGCCCAGCTGGCAGTCTGCCACCACATGTTCTCCCGCGCAAAGGAGGCAGCGGGGAGTGCGGTGGCATGTCATTGAGCTGTGGCCGAAGGCCTGGCACCTGTGGCACTGTGCGGGTCCCTTATTGGGCCTCCAGGCTTCAATTTGAATCCCGGGGAGATTCAGCAGGGTGTCGATTTTGTATAATTGCTCGAGTTGAGCTACCGACAAATGCTCAAACTCGAGGAATATAACCGACCCTAATCTATTCCGGCGAGATGGGATGACACGGAGATGGCGGATAGGCAGGCCTTTGCCTTCAAAGGCCGCCTTCACTTCGGCGAGATCTGTGTCCGCCGGGAGCCCGCGGAGAGACGCCTTGGAAGGCAAGTTCTCCGCTACCGAGAACATGTGGAATTCTATGTCCCGGCACTTCTCCCTAGCCTCCACTAGGTACCGCTGTACTATGCGGTACTCTTCCGGGGTCCGGCTCATAAACCGGAACCCGGTCTTGAAGGGGCGGGCGTTGGGGGGATGCCCCAATCTGTTAGTAAGGGTGGAGAAATGCTGCACCCAATTGGGCAGCTTCTCCACCACTATTGGGGGGTACGATGTTCGCCCCTCCTGCGTCGGGGCCGATTCGGCGGCCGGACGGGGGCGGGGGGGCGTGGGAGGACGGGGCTCGGCGGCGGCTGGTGTGGCCGGCCTGGATTGGGCCGGGGACCGCCGCGGCGGACTAGAAGCTGCCATCTCCGCGTAGGAAGTACTGGGGGTCGGCTGAGGCGACCGGATTGGGCTCAGCTGCCCCGAGAGGGGGATAGACATCGACCCCGATGAGGATGGGGCCGAGTTTGGGGATGACGTGGCGCTCGGCATTGTACGGCCGAGCGCGCGGGGTGCGGGGCGGGGCGCCGGTACCGGAGAATGTACCGGGGACTCGGTTGAGCGGCTATGCGACGAGTGGTCGCGGTGGCCGCCCATCAAGGGGGGCGACAATGAGTCCCCCTCACTGTCCCTTGGCGCCTTCGCCAGTGTTTCCCCCTCCGGGGGTGAAAAAGATTCCGGCCGTGGTCTGACGGCCGGTTTGATGGTCCGAGAGGGGCCTGCTTCGGGTGAGTCGGGCGGGCCCTGGGAGAAAATTGGGAGGGGGGCCTCGGTTTGGGACCCCCCGAAAGTGAACGGAGCCCCTATCTGGGGTCGTAGTGGTGGTACTGGGGGCCTGGAGAGGGCCCCAGGTTTGAAGGCGGGGCGACATAAGGGCGGCGGGAAGATATCGCGCGCCACTATGGCCCCGGACATTCGGCCACGCCGACCCGGTATACGGGAGGGACGTGGCGGTAGCGGGGACGATTTGCCCCTGTCGGGGGCGGGCGGAGATTTCCGCCCCGACATGGTGGTACACCGATATTAAAATGAAATATATACAAAGGACAGAGAACAAAAAACGGAAATTATAGCCTATGATATTTTTACAATTAACGCCCTCTAGGACGGCGACACGGAACTAATTACTAACACAAATGTACATTTTGGGACATATACGACAGATGAGACACAGTGGGACCAATACAATTATATACAAATTGCGCCCTTCGAAGCCCTATTTACAGTAAATAGGGCCGTGAAGGGCTGAACTGTCGTACACGAGGGGGGTCGACTATGAGCCGTTCACCCAGGACACCAGAACGGCGCACACTTTGGGCCCGGTGGCTAACGCCACGACCACACGGCAGGCCACCAATCAGCGTACCCGTCCGCACAAGTTTAACTTGCCGGGCTAGGAACGCCAACCAGCGACCGACGCGAGCTGTCGCCGCGCTCGACACCGAGCACCCTAACGAAGTGGCGCCAGGCGCCCTATAGGACTGGTGTGTGTGGACCAGTAATCTACCAGCAGGCTGCTGGTTGATACTGCACACACACCAGGACCGGACAAAAACCTACGCCAAGCGCGGCCCCTGCCAGTCGGTAGCACCGACTGTCAGCTCCGACGAGCCGCCGGCCAGTCCTGTATCACTTAGCTTTAGCGCAATACAGGCCTGACCACGGCGTCGGTATAGGCTAGTAAGATCCGGTGAACGGACACCTAGTCGACCGTGACGTCACTCTGCCCTCGGCTTGTACGCCCGCCCTTGCGGTCCACCAGTATGGTTTACCTAGGACGGACGTGTAAGTCGACGGTTAGAGGCGTCCTCTTCCCTGGTTGGGGGTACAAAATGCCAACCAGAGGCTCCTAGTAGCCAGCACGAGCTCGTGGTGAGCAAAACAAATGGGAACAGTGCAAAATCGCGTTCACTCACCACTACCGCTAGATGGCGCTCGCACAGAAGAGTAGGAAAACTACAAAGTTCATACGGACGGAATTTTTATCCCTCGGGTTCTCCCTTACCGTCCGTAAATAGGCAGATTTTGCCTACCAAACTTGACCGCTTTTCAATACAATTTTTACTATGGTTTATACCTATTTCGGTCGCAATCTCAAAACATATTGATCTTACACTATTGAAAGTTACATATTTTTACAGGTTTTTCAGTGCCTTACCTTATAACAAAACAATTATTCATGTAGAACTTGAAATCAAAAAGCTATTTACAATTCAAATGGTACGTTCTACGAAAACTAAACATTCATGTAACCTTTTTCATTAATTATTTAACATATCTTTCGAGGTATATCTATGTTTTATATATCATTTTGTAGGTCGTAACGTTCTCTACACTGACAAATAATAAAATGTGTGACCTACTTTATATTTTACATTAATTATCCTATGTAATTCGTAATCTCTATAGTAAAACATAATCTGACCAATCAGCGTCGAGCACTTATTAAAAACACAATAATCACTTTTAGTTCACTTTTGATTAAATGTCCTCAATTACTTATAACACTTATTTACAGTCTCTGCTGTTCTTAACATTCTCCCCCCGGCGCAGAAGTTTACTTCGAAGCCTCACTTCGGAAGAACAGCCAATTTCCTGGTCGGCCTCCGGAAAACACCTCCGCTGGTCCTTACGTCAGCCGTTCGCACCTCACCATCAGGTCCTGGGTGGACGGCTTCGACGATCCCTCGTGGCCAGACGTTGCGTGGGAGATCTTGATCTACAACCACCACCAAATCTCCGGGTTGGATCTGCTGCCTGTTTTCTGAGGAGTTCCCTCGAGGTACCAAAGTGGGTAGGTACTCTCGGATCCATCTTCTCCAAAATTCGTCAGCCAGCGCTTGGGCTACGCGCCAGGCTTTTCTATCAGCTGGTTGGCATGGACCGGTTTGAGGAAGACCCTGCGATGACCCCAGCAGAAAATGGTTCGGAGTTAATGCCTCTGGGTCATCAGGACTGCAGGAAACATGGGTTAAAGGGCGAGCATTTACCGAGTACTCAGCCTCAACCAGTAAAGTATGTAATACCTCTTCTTTGGGGTATTTCTCGTTCAGGGTGGCGTTGAGTGCCACCTTCACCGAGCGCACTAAGCGCTCCCATGCACCTCCCTGATTAGGTGCGCCAGGAGGGATGAAACGCCATGTCATCCGATGAGTCAGCGCGAAGTCTTCAAGAGTTGGGGCCCATTCTTCATAGGCGGCGCGTAACTCAACATCCGCTCCTCGAAAGTTGGTCCCGTTGTCGCTGTACATTAGTCGGGGCCATCCTCTTCTTGCTGCCATTCTTCTTAGTGCCATGATGGCAGAGTCGGTAGACAGGCTGGCCACGAGCTCCAGATGAATGGCTCGCGTGGTCAAACAGGTGAAGAGTGCACACCATCTCTTCTCGTGTCGCCTTCCAATGGTAACCATCATGGGCCCGAAATAATCCACGCCACAATTGGTGAAAGGGCGTGATCCTGGGTCCATTCTAGCTAGCGGCAGATCCCCTGTCTTCGGTATTCGAGGATTGGCTCTTCTGACCCGGCACCATGTGCATTCTCTCGCCGTGTTTTTTACGGCTGGTCTTAGGTGAAGGATCCAGTACTGCTGTCGTAGGTCGTTCACTACCCGTTCGTGGCTTCCATGTCCCGCTGCTTTGTGGTGCTTCATGATAAGCAGGCGGCTGAGTGGATGCCTTCCACTCAGGATGACTGGGTTCTTCATTCCCGAAGCTATGTTGGTGGCTCCGATGCGGCTTTGTACTCGCAGTAGTCCTTCTTTTAATTCCGGGTCCAGTTTGTATAAGCGACTGCTCTTTGTTAATGCTCTTCCCTTCCTGAGGTTATGGATTTCCTCAGGGAAATCTTCGATCTGAGCGCGTTCCATCCACAGTCTTTCTGCTTGATTTAAGTGTTTCACTTCCAAGCTTTTCGTTCCCAGATGACGCCATTTCTCCGCTATCATCAGCACTCGTGCTGTAGTGCGTATTAATTTGTCATAGGAGCTAAATCTTGAAATGTCCGGCATGGCTTCCCAGTGCGGCGGTGGCTTGATCTCGACCACATGCTGCACAGTCTCTATTTCGTGAGCCTCTTCTTCTTTGGGCCATTCTTCTTCCCTGTTCAATAGGAAGGCGGGTCCTTGAAGCCACCTTTCCCCAACTCCGTTGACATATTTTTCTCGGGTGGCATCGTCTGCAACGTTCATGTCTGTGGGAATCCATCTCCATTGTTCGGATTCCGTTTGCTCGGCGATTTCACCCAATCGATGCGCTACGAAGGGCGTATATCTCTTCGCGTTGTTTCTAATCCATTGTAACACCGTTCTTGAGTCCGTCCAGTATACGGTCTTCTCCACTTCCCATCGGTGTTCGTGCTTTATTGTTTCCGCCAGCCTTGTTCCGATGACTGCTGCTTGTAGTTCCAGTCTCGGTATGCTGAGAGTCTTCATTGGGGCTACCTTGGCTTTGCCAGCCGCAAGACATATCTTCACTCTCCCGTCCGGGTTCTGTAGCCTCCAATATGCCGCCACAGCATAGGCTCGTTCACTTGCGTCGCAGAATATATGGAGCTCTCGTCGATTGTACTTCGCTGTGTTATCGTAGCAGCGAGGTATTCGCAAGGTTGCAACGTTTTGTAATCCATTTAACCAATTGTTAAACTCTTTTGCCTCTTCTCTCGGAATAGCTTCATCCCATCCAATCTGCAGCCGCCAAATATCTTGCAATTGTATCTTGGCCGCAATGGTGTATGGACTCAAGAAGCCTAGTGGGTCGTACACGGACATCACCGCGCTCAGAGCTTCCCTCTTGGTCGGTGTACGCTTGGTTGTGCGAACTTCCTCTGGTACTCGAGCCAGCGTAGTGTTGAATCCCAACTCGTCCTTGTCGGCATCCCAAATCATGCCGAGGGTCTTCTCGTATCCGAGGTTTTCTTTTGACATGAGTTTGGCTGGTGTCGATCTTCGAGTTTCCGCTGGGAATTTTTCGAGCAATCTTCTGCTATTGGAGTACCATCCTCTTAATTTGAAGCTTGCTTGTCGGTGCACGTAGTCCACTTGCGCGGCTGTTTCTATTGCTTCTTCTTCCGTTCTGAAGCTCTCCACCATGTCGTCCATGTAGTGATTTCTCGTTATGGACCTCAACGCCTTTGGGTGAGTAAGCGCGTGGTCCAGTGCGTTCTGATTTCTTACGCTGTGTGCCAGGAACGGAGAACTTGAGGCTCCAAATATCATCGACGTCATCTTGAGAAGCATTGGTGGTTCACTCTTGTCTTCTCTCCATAAGAACATCTGTGCTGGCTGGTCTTCTTTCCTGATCTTTATTTGCAGAAACATTTCTTGAATGTCTGCTGTTACTGCCACCGGTTCTTCTCGAAATCGGAACAATATTCCGGGTAGCGATCTCAGAAGGTCTGGTCCCTCTAGGAGCTCGCTGTTCAAACTTTTCCCATTCACGGTGGCTGCTGCGTCGAACACAAGGCGGATCTTTCCGGGCTTATTCGGGTTCCGGACTGCGAAGTGCGGGAGATACCAGGCGATAGGGCTGTCTTGTTCTGTCCCGTCGCATTTTTCTGCGTAACCCTTTTCCAGTAGGTTTCGTATCTGAGCCGTGTATTCACGTGCGAACTCCGAGTCTCGGCTCATCTTATTTTCAATGTTCTTCAGCCGTCGGTACGCCGCTTCATAACTTCGTGGCATCTTCACATTGTCCCTTTGCCATGGAAGTCCTACTTCGTATCTCTTTTCAATTCGACGCGATGTTTCATTGAATATTTTAATTGCTTGTTCTTCTCTTGGCGTCTTCTTGATGGCCAGAGAAACTCCCAAGGCGTCCAAATCGTAATGTCGTTGCACTAATTCTTCCAGGGCCGTGTCCTGTCCGGTCGTAGGCTCCTGTTGCTCCTTGATGACTCCTTGATTGATTCTTCTGTGGAAGAGGTGAAGGACCGTTTCATCTCTTCCTGCTGTGCTGGGTTTGGATGCCCATCCAAATATGACCCATCCTAGTGCGGTTTTGGCAGCTGCTGGTTCCTTAGTTCCTCCTCTTAGTATCTTGGATGATACTAGTAGGTTCCAGTGTTGTCAGCGCCTATCAGCATCTTCGGCTTCACGTTTGCGTGGCATACGTTTTCTGCATTCAGATCCTTTAGGTGAGGACATTGCAAGACGGATGTGGGTACCGTCTGGGTATGCAGTGTTAAGTTCTTCACTGTTCTTCCTTCTATGCAGTGACCGTTCTGTGACTGTCTCCCTTTTATGTTAAGGGTCACCCTCTTGCTTGACATTTCGTTCGACGTCGAATTGACCCCTCTTATCTTCAATTGCTCTTCCTTCCCCATTGCGCCGACCTGTTCCGCAATTTCTTGGTCCACCAGTGTGACGGTTGAGCCATCATCCAGCAGTGCGTACACCTCCACTTCTCCCTTGGGTCCGGACACTGTTACCGGACATAACTTCAGTATGACGCGACCGGTCTCGGCGGATTGTGTGGTCATTACAGCTTCATCCGTGGCCTCCTTTTCTGGGGATTCATCGGAAACTCTCTTGTATTCTGTGTGCAGCAATACATGATGAGGTCTTCGACAATTGTCCTTGCCGCAAGGCTTGGCTCTGCATGACAAACTTCGGTGCCTTCCTTTCAAGCACTTGAAGCATATTCCCTTCTCTTTGACTATCTTCCATCTATCATCCATGATTAGACGGGCAAACTTCGTGCATCTTCCTAAGTGGTGGTTCTCTCCACAGTTAGGGCAGCTCAACTTGCGTTCTTCTTCCGTGGTGTTGTAGACTCGGTGCTTCATTGGAGTCTTCGTTGGCGGATTTCTTTTCTTCATCTCGCTCGTTGGCGTGGCTGACACTCCCCCCGTATATGTGTATCGGAGCGCCAAGTCAGCTTCATTCATCAGAAATCGGCTCAGCGCAACCACTTCCGGTTCTTCGGAACCTTCATTGCTTCTAGCGAAGTCACACCATCGTGTTCTCAGGTATGGGCTTAGCTTCTCTACGATGTCTCTTGCCAACATCGGATTGTTCAAACATCCTCGTGCATCCACTGCATTCAAGGTGTATACTATATTCTGGAGCTTCACCGCCAGGGCATTCAGGTCCGCAGCTGACGGTCCCGGACGACTGAGTTTCTTCAGCTCTTCTAGTGCTCGGTTGATGATGACTTCCTTTCGCCCGAAGCATTGTTCCAAAGTCTTCATGATGGCTTCAGGATCTCTGGTCGTATGCAGTAATGCTGCGACCGCTTCTCGGGCTTCCCCTCTTAGTGCGTTCCTCAACCGTGCCATATTTTCCACCGGCGAGAAGTCATATAAGTCCGTTGAGTCTCGCATGGCGGCTTTGAATGCGAGCCATTCCACGGCAGAGCCTGAAAATGTAGGAAGCTCCGTCACTTGTCGTGGTGGTGGACGCATTCGCATCATCTTCTCCAGGGTCACGGCCAGTTGCTCGATTCCCTTTCCTCGCGGTGAGCGCGTACGACGCTCTCTTGCTGGCGTTTCTTCCGGATAGGCTTCATTTCTTCGCGCTGTAGGTGGCTCGTTCCAGCCACGGCGGGGTCCTATTTCCGGGCAATCATCTTTAAGAACCCTCCGTCTAGGTGAGCGTTCACGGTTCCCGGCGCCTTCTTCGTTGGCCCAGGTGGGATGACGTTCCTTATATTCTTCCTGACGAAGCTGTCCTCTTGATGCCACCATCATCGACGGTGAGCGCGCCCGTGGTTCAGGACCCTCTTCATCGGCCCAAGCTTGGCGATGCTCCATCGATGGCGGCACATTTTCTGAACGTATTCGTCCCTGTGGTGGGGGTGAATCTGCTCGTCCTCCTAGGCCTTCAATATTAGCCCAGGCGCGGCGTCGTTCAGGTTCCGGCGATCCTTCATTTCTGCGAAGGCGGCCCACTTCATGGTGTCTTCCTATAGCAGTGCCTACAGCCCCTTGCACCCATTCATCCACGCGGTCATTCGGTGCATCCCCCGGTTCTGACCCGACACTTTCGGCTTCTTCGTGGATTAGGGCGACGTCCATAGCTAGCTTCTTGCGTACTAGCTCAGTTTCTACTTCAATTTCTTTCCTTCGCAAGAATGCAAGTCGCTCCTCTGCTTCATATTCTGCTTGCCGGATACGGGCGACAGTGCTAGTGGTCGATCGTCCGGAGCGTACCGACCTCGGCGGGGACGGTCTTCGTGCAGCGGCGGTGGCAGTACTTGCGGCGGAGTATTCTTCATAGGGCGTAGCGGTTGCTTCTCTCTCCCCCCGTTTGACATTTCTGGCGGCGGTAGCAGTGATGGTCCTCACAGCTAAGGACCGGCAGGTATGCGACCCCGGGTTAAGAGCGGCGGCGGCGTTGTATTCTTCGCGCAGTCGAGCGGCGTGTGCACGAGCTTCCATTAAGTTGGCGGCGCGCGTCCTAGTACCTTCCAACGTAGCGGGGTGCGGGACGGCTCCCTCTTCCCTGGCGGAGTGCGTCGAGACGTCGTGGGGCCCGGCGGCATCGTGATATTCGGTGCCGCGCTCGTCAGTACCATAGCGCTCGTCGGCGCGCGCGGATGTCTCGTAGTAACCGGCGTCGCGCGCGGCGGCGCGCGTGACGGCTTCTCGACCGCTAGCGGCGCGCGCGGCGCCGCCAGAACGCGTAGCGAACCGAGCTGCGGCGTCCCGACCGCCGTCGTGCGCAGCGGTGCGCACGGTCGCGTCCGAGCCGCCCGCGGCGCGTGTGGCGGCTTCCCGATCACCGGCGGCGGTGTGGGTCTCGGTGCTGGCCGTCGTCTCGGAGGGTGACTGCGGCGAGCGTTCCTGTTGGCAGGGACTCTCCCCACGTTGGCTTCGCGTACGAACCATCTTCGATCTTCACAGGTGCTGAGTCTTCAATCTTCTGATCCGGCTCGAAGGACCAAAATTGTCGCGGACTCCGACTTCGGTCGTCGCCGGCGACAAGGGGTTGGGGGGGCAGGCGGGTTACCGAACAAACTTCCCAATAGCGGTGCCCCGTCTGACCGAATAAAACACTTTCGATGCTCGTGGACTGTATATTTTCTTAACTCCCTCGAAGACAGTTATTACACAAAGCTTCTTATTATTTCTAACTATTTACAATTTTTCTTCTTATTTCTTGACTGTAGGCACTGTATAGGAAAACTACAAAGTTCATACGGACGGAATTTTTATCCCTCGGGTTCTCCCTTACCGTCCGTAAATAGGCAGATTTTGCCTACCAAACTTGACCGCTTTTCAATACAATTTTTACTATGGTTTATACCTATTTCGGTCGCAATCTCAAAACATATTGATCTTACACTATTGAAAGTTACATATTTTTACAGGTTTTTCAGTGCCTTACCTTATAACAAAACAATTATTCATGTAGAACTTGAAATCAAAAAGCTATTTACAATTCAAATGGTACGTTCTACGAAAACTAAACATTCATGTAACCTTTTTCATTAATTATTTAACATATCTTTCGAGGTATATCTATGTTTTATATATCATTTTGTAGGTCGTAACGTTCTCTACACTGACAAATAATAAAATGTGTGACCTACTTTATATTTTACATTAATTATCCTATGTAATTCGTAATCTCTATAGTAAAACATAATCTGACCAATCAGCGTCGAGCACTTATTAAAAACACAATAATCACTTTTAGTTCACTTTTGATTAAATGTCCTCAATTACTTATAACACTTATTTACAGTCTCTGCTGTTCTTAACAGTAATATATATATAAATCTCAGAGTTAACTAGTGTGAAGGTTGAAGTTGCTTTGCATTCGCAAGTTTGACAATATTAGGTTCGGTTTCACTCAACGCGCATCTCATGTCATGTTCAACATTCAGACGGTTTCTGGCTTTTGTTTTTAATGTAACAAGACTTGAGAAACCACTTTCACATCTGTAAGTTGTAGCAAATGGAATCAACATTTTTAAAGTTCTGTCAGCTATAATAGGGTATTCTGCAGCAGCTTTTCGCCAAAATGTGCTGTGTTTATTATTTTGAAAATCAACTTTTAATGAGTTATTTTCCCGCAGTCCGAGAAACTACTGTCGCTGACACATCTTCGTCCTTGGAAATATCGATGCAAGTAGAAAATGGTTTTAAAATCCAGGAGTACGACTCACGACTGTCCATGTTCGGAAAATATTGCTGCAGTGAGTCTATCACGGCAGTTAAATGTTGCACCACGGAATTTTCAAACGTGATTTTGTCTTGTTTATTATTTACTAATTGCTCACTTAGTTGTGTAAACATTCACACATCACCAGCTTGGACTCTACGTTGGTAAAGTTCCAATTTGCGCAAAAAACTTGCGATTTTATCCTGCAACGTCAAAATGTTCGTGTCATTTCCTTGCAGTGAAATATTCAGTAATAGTCTGAATATTTCACTTCAGTGAAAAAATCAGCAAGGTACGCCATCTTTAGAACAAATGTTTGGTCTTTAATTTTTGCATAATATTCTTTTTCTTTTTGTGTTCTCTGATTTTCAAAAAACAATACAATTTCTTCTCGTAATTCATAAACGCTACTTAGAACTTTGCCTCTTGATAACCAACGTACCTCTGTATGGTACAAAAGAGCATTAAATGTAGCACCAACTTCATCGCACAAAACTTTGAATAATCTTGAGTTAGTAGCGCTGCCTCGAATATGATTAACAATTTTTACTATCTCACTTACGTGTTTAGCAAATCTGATGGAAGCGTTTTCACAGCCAAAGCGTAACGGTGTATCAAGCAATGATAGCCAAATGAAACCCCATTGTAGAAATGCTTCTTTATAAATGCGCTTTTTGCCAGATGAAGTAGAAGCCATGCCAAAAACACCTGTAGGTACCTAAAACAAAAGTCAACTAATACATACCTACGAGGGGGCGTTTTTAAGTTCGCGGAATCGGGGGTAAGCCGTGGAAATAAAAATACAAGTTTATTTTTCCTTTTCAATATATTCTCCTGCAACCCTAATACATTTTTCAGATCTTTCAATTAGCTTATGTATACCCTCGAAAAAAAATGTTTTTTGTTTGTCTGAAAAATAAGCTGAAACTGCTTCCTTCACTTCTTCATCGCTTGAGAACTTCTTCCCCCGAAGTTCTTTTTTCATTTTTGGAAAGAGATAATAATCACTGGGAGCCAGGTCAGGACTGTAGGGTGGATGAACCAAAATATCGAAGCCCACCTTATGCAGGGAAGCCAACGCAACACGGCTCTTGTGCACAGGCGCGTTGTCGTGCAGAAGGAGGACACCTTTGGTAAATTTTCCCCTTCTATTTGCATTGATTGCTTCCTTTAATCGCTCTAAGATTGAAGCGTAGTATTCTCCGGTTATGGAGACACCGTTATCTTTATAATCTATCAACAAGATTCCTTCTGAGTCCCAAAAGATTGTCGCCATGATTTTTCCCGCCGACTGTGACACCTTAAATTTCTTTGGTGGTGGTGTACCTTTTTTGTGCCACTGCATAGAATCTTGTTTGGACTCAGGTTCATAATGATGAACCCAAGTTTCATCCCCAGTAACAATTCGAGTCAATACTCCATCCTGATCTTCATTACAGAGGTCCAAAAACGCGCGAGAACACTCCACGCGCTGTTGTTTTTGAGGCGGCGTGAGCATTCTCGGCACCCACCTTGCACTGACTTTGGTCATGCCCAGATGATCGTGAAGAATTTTAAATATGGTTGTATCGGATACTCCAACCATTTCTGCGAGCTGTTTCTTCTTTAGTCTAGCATCTTCCAGTATTAATTTTTCCACTTTTTGAATTATTTCCGGAGTGGTCACCTCGATCGGCCGTCCTGGCCGAGGATCATCTTCAAGTGAGGCCCTGCCTTGCTTAAAAAGGGTATGCCACTTATAAACCATGGTTTTACCGGGGCAAGACTCCCCGTAAACGGATGACATCTCTTCTAGTATGGTTTGAACCGATTTACCTTGCTTGGTAAGGAACTTTATGACAGCGCGGTGCTCGATTTTCTCCATTTTTCACAATGTTCTTCCCAACTGAGTTGTTTGATCGACGATAATTCAAATAGTAATGGCCCGATTAAAACAAAACGTTCTATTTATACTAATAATGAGCTACTTAACCAGTTACGACTAAGGAAAGTACCCTCATTTATTAATTACCTACCCATTCCGCGAATATAAAAATGCACCCTCGTACATAAACAAATCACTCGTGACAATATTAACAAAACAATATTATCGTGACGATATTAACAAACGCTGCTTACCTTTGCATTTAATAAACAATTCAAAAATACGATTTCTGCAATACGCGGCGGAACAAATAAAATGCGTGTTCTTCCTAAGCTTCCGTAAACAAAATGAACGTCGTCGCGCGTCGTCGCCGCTCGGTCCGGCCGCTCGGTTCGGCCGCCGCCACAGTGTGGTATTCAGTATTAAAACTTGGCCAAAAATATTTTTTAGCCCTGATAATTATATATGTAGTTTTTATGTGATTTTACACTAAAGTATAATAAAACCAGCAATTTATTTGGTTAGAAACCTATTTATCAGTCATCATTATCGTCGTCGGTAATGTTAATATTAGTTAAATCACTTTCACAAAGTAAGTTTAAAACGTCTGCCGATAATTGCTTCTTTTTTCTATTTGGGGAACTTCTCATTCCAGTAATTAGTGGATCAGACGTTAATAAAAGTCGGTTTAAGACGTCCATATTGAAATCCACTCGTGAAAAT
This sequence comes from Carposina sasakii, assembly GCA_014607495.2. Lineage (NCBI taxonomy): Eukaryota > Metazoa > Arthropoda > Insecta > Lepidoptera > Carposinidae > Carposina > Carposina sasakii. Next base: position 3,761,093 of record CP053170.1, read on the forward strand.
TTTCTCGAGAAGTTTAACCCTTTAACGCACACTTTAACTTTTTTTTGAATTCACTATATTTACTCATAAATCTATATTCTGTAGTGTTATTTATAATAACATTGATTAATAAAATTTCCAGAAAGTCATTATTTTCCGAGAAAATAAAGAAAACATTGTGGCTAGTATACTGTCCACCGACCGTTTTGTATCAGTTACTATCCCTATGAAATCAGTGGCCTGTAAACTGGCCACTTATAAAAAATAGTTTTTTTGGATGTAAATAATATAAAAAAAAAAAATGATTGTTTATTTCGTAATCAGTCTTTATTTAGCCTCAAAAACTTGACACTTACAATTAGCGTAACTTAAAAAAAAATATAGTATCAATCAAGAAACAAAATTTTGGACTTAATTTTCTAAATTTTTATCAGAATTACAATATAAAAATAAATCTGTGTTGTTCACGATTCAAAAAAAGATAAGGATAATAAGAAAACTTTCTTGTTCACAATTCAGAAAAAAACAAACTATATTAAATCTTTTTTTTCTGTCCGGAGTTATGAAAAGGAGCAAAACATTCAACGCATAATGCTACATTACATTTAATACATTCATAAACACTACGTTTAGGTTTTGATGCAGTGCTACAATACCTGCATCTACGTAAATTTTTCTTTACAGATTTTACGAGTCTATGATCGCCATTTTCGTTTTCTTGAACGGGAATTTTGGAATTAAGTTCATCGGCTAGTTTACTTCTGAAAATCAGATGTGTTATAGGTTTTGTTCCACCAGGATAAGCCTTTCTCCAAGTGTCCTTATAAATGATGTAGGAGTTTACGATAGCAGCTTCTATCAAGTAGAACCAAATTTTCATCCACCATCGACGTGATTTCCATGAAATATTGTATGAAGCCATGTACTGGTCGAATTTATCTACACCGCCCATAAACTTATTATAATCAATTATAGCATTTGGGCAAGACACATTCTCTTTATTGCCATGCATATTAGTGCGCTTAACAAAACCTTTTTTGGCTGGGTTGTGCATATTTGAAGCCACACATACAGCTTTTTTCCCGCGGTCTCTCCATTTAGAAACAGATATGTTAGATTTCGTCATAGCAGAAGCACTCTCTCCTACAGCCATGTCTCGATCATGCGGAAATTTATTGGAAGGGAAAAATTTTCTTGAGGGCATAATAGTTCCAACACCGAAAATGGTTTTGCGAAGCAATTTGTCTAATAAAGGCAAGGAGGTAAAAAATCGATCAAAAAAACAAGCAATATCCCAAATGCTCAAACGCCGAAGCCAACTTCAGTACTATACTTTCACCTAGACTCAATTCCCTTTGTCCACCTTGCAGTTTTCCCTCATAAATATCAAAATTGACCATATATCCCGTGACAGCGCAACATATAACCCACACTTTGAACCCTCTTTTGATGGGCTTGAGCGGCATATATTGTTTCAAAGTAGACCTTCCTTTGAAAGCTATCATACTTTCGTCAATAGACAATTGCCGATGAGGACTATATACTGACCCGAAAACATATGAAAAATGAGTCAGTAATGGACGTATCTTAAAAAGTCTGTCAAAGCCCACGTTACCCCTTGGTATCATTTTCTCGTTATCATTTGCATGTATAAACCGCAGTATTTTTAAGAATTTGCGCATACTCATAAGACTGCTTATACGGGATACATGAAAATTTTTATCTTGAGACCAATAAAGCCGCATTGATGGTAAACTATGAAAGCCCATAATAATCAGAATTCCTAAAAAAGTATTCAGGTCTTCTTCGGTCAGGTTTAGAGTCTGATGGCACTGTGCAGCATATCTATTACTCTCTATAATCATTAGTTGGTAAAAAAAGGGAGTCAAAAATAGTTTCAAAATCTTGAGAGGTGAGTTTAGATCGACTTCCTTATTTATACCTATGTAACTATTGAAAGTAGTTTTTTTATATACTGGTGGTTTTCTAAATTTTCTCTTGCTCCATTTATTCAGATTTTCAGGAGTACCTTCAGGAGGCTGATCCATAACTATAGGCGGTACAAGCAAAGGCGATGATGGATGCGACGGTGCTGTTGGAGGTAATGGTGAAAGCTGGGGTGGAGGTGTTGGTTCGGAAATGTTCGAGGATGAAGATCCGGGTGGAGGTTCAGAAGAAGACAATGGCTGATGACAACTGCGGGTGCTAAGGCTGCTGGTATTCGATACAACATCTTCAAAACAGTCGTCAGCGTCGGAATCCCCACCAATATCAGAATGGATGGCCTGGTCATCAGTAATAGCCATAATTTCTGCCCATTGGTCATCATTTAGGTTTTCCAAATCCTGATAACTGAAGATATTTCTAAAACAACAGAGAAACGAAAATGAAAACTTTATAAATCAGAACTATTATACCTACCTAGAAATCTGCATAATTTGACAAAAAAAAATACCTAAACAATTACGATAATAGCCTATAACTGCCGAACCCATATATCTGTGCTTATTGTATTATTATATCATAAAAATAGACTATATACTTCGGGTGAAATGATATAGTTTATATAAATAAATCAAAATATATAATTATGAGACTATCTCAAATACACATGTGTAATTTATAGGTTATGTTTTTTCAACTCGCCGGTCATTTTTCAATTACAAAAATAGCATATTTATTTTCCTGTTCACTATTGTTCTGGCACATGAAAATACAGAATATACTATAACACAATCGTTTTACTCACCTTTTGAACGAAGACATGGTTTTTCATTGCACTACACATTAATTATACGTGTTGTCTACTCGCGATAACAGCGAACACTAGTCCGCATACGCGCAGTGGCTAGTTGACAGGCCACTGCCAAAAACGGCGCGAATTTTTACGTGCGTGCCGCGTCCTTGAACGGTGGCTAGTTAGCTGGCCAGCGTGCTTTATTAGCTATCGTTTTTGATCATAAGGTTCATGATTACTACAAAAATCTTTGAATTTTCGACCTTAATGTGACTGTCCAGTTTACTGGCCACTTTGTATGGGCCGTCCTATAAAGGGTTAATCTAAATGAGCGAATGTTTTTGTTGCGAGCTTCTTCCGCTGCTTCTTCTGAAAGCTGGCCAATTGGTAGAATTGAGTCTTTAATGACAGCCGCTCCATGACGAAGTACTTTGTGTAAAGTAGGGGACATAGGGTAAAATCTATAAAGTGAAACATATAGTTCCGCTGTTTCTTGGCAATATCTTTCGAATTTTTCAACATTTATTTTTATTCCAGAACATAATGTATCTAGAATAACTTTAAGTCGATAAATTAAATCTCTATCAATCCCTGTTATTTCTGCTGAAATGTCGTACTCTTCGAAAAACCTTCTACTCGTGTTTCCGTCATTAGTATTTCCAAAATTTGCTTAAGGCATGTCCACTAAAAGTCCAAGTTTTTCTTTAAATTGGTTCTGTATTTCTGTTTTTCTATCTTCCACCATTTGTTTCTCTATGGCAGAAAGACGAACATTCCATTTTTTAACGGGCAACCTATATGCTACGTGCAGAACAGTTTCAAAAAATCGAATTCTAGCATGCAACAATGACAGCCCAAAGCTGAAGTTTTCTTTTTTGCATGGCCTCGCCTTTGACAAGTCGTTAAATTCCGAAACAGTGGCTTCACATATATAGCACCTCATTGTTGATTTCGTATGCGTTGCTGCATTGCATACCTTACCATCCACCATCGTAAATAACATTCTGTGCTTAATAGAAATGTCATTTATATTTATGCTGGAAAGTGCTGATATCTGTGATTGTATATAATCAATTTTCTCATTTGTGAGGTCAGTTGTCTCCTTAACGAAACGTAATCTTATAGGCCGGCAATAGCGAGGTGACGATGGCGTTGGGTTTTGCCATAGTATTTTTTTTTCTGAACCATAAATTAATTGGAGTGGAACTACAGAGCTTTGAAATATATTGGCATCAGAATCATCTTCACACTCAAATTTCATTTTATACTGTACTTGTTGTGACCCATCACAGCCCCACTTGGTTATTAATATTAATGAGCGTTTTTCGTCTTCATTTAAACCTTCTACAGCTTCTCCCAGATGTTGTATCAGTCGTGATGCTGTATGATCCATCAAGTTCTGAACTCGAACTTCAGCACATGTTTCGGTCACACTATGAATTTCCGGATAGCTGTCTTTTTTCGCCCTTTGGAGGACAGAATAGCACGGGAAAAAAACTCGGATTCGTATCACGTACTCTTTCATATTGAGCTTTAGTTAATTCTGCTTCTGTGAACATTAACAATGCTTGTAAAGGTAATAATTGGCGAGGCTGATCTTGTTTTTCGGTACTTTCCTTAAAAGCCGTTACATATTTTTTCCCCTTTGAGGACTTTTTGTTCGATCTTTAACAACTTTGGAAGCTTCGATTTTGCCCGCTTGTCGCAATTTCATTTGAGTTGCGTATGTCAGTTCTACAAGGTCTTTTGACATGAGGTCTTTAGTTCTTCGTCTGTTACTTCTTTCACTTGAGCCTACAAATGATTTCTGAGGACGCCCCGGGGCTGATTCCTACAACAAAAAAATAATAAAAATATTATTATATACAACAACGTCAATTTAGTTGTCTTTGAACTCTTTCGGCAATATTATAATGAAAACAATAGCAAAGGACGCACCTATTGTGCTTCACTTACCTGCGCTCGGGAAAGTTATAGTGCCCTTGAGCCACGTGGTATTATTTTCTTCGAACCTTTTTTTTATTTTGTGTGCAGCCAGCCATTTTCGTCTGAAATCATGTTTAATAATTGAGATTTTGTGCTTTATATCAGCTATTCTTGGATCATCTTGAGAATATCTTTTCAACAATTCTTTCTCCATAAATGATAGCTTTCCGTTAAATGTGTGTTCATTTGAACGTTGAGCGATGTCATACAACTCATTTCGAGTCATAATCCTCATGCCAGAAGGTCCTGATAACAATAATATTAAGAAATATTTGTACCAAATATTTAGGTCTTTACAAAAAAAAAAAAAGGTGCGGATTCGTGCGGCTACTTTTTTTATAAGTAGCCTGCCAAGTAAGTGCCCCACATTATACAATAGTTTTCAATGCCCAGAAATGTTCAGAAATATAACGAAACCCCTTTTAAAATAGTAGAATAATTATTTTTACAACAATTAATTACACCTATGTTGTCGACTAGAAAAACAAAAATCAACAAGTTATTTGGCAAATAAAATATATTTATCAGAAAGTACATACCTGGCGCAGAATCATCCATAATAAAAACCACCACTAAACCACTTCACTGAACTAAAACAAGAGCTTTGAGAACAATGAAATAAGAGCGTATCGAAAAATCACACGTCAGGCGTAAGCCAGCTGTAACTTCCGACTGATCGCACGAAGCGCAGTATTACTCTAGCGTTTTACGTGTTTCGCTATTGGGTGCAGTGATTCATTAACTTTTTAGTTGTATATAATACTCGGTAGCTTACGGAAAATATTAAATTTCGTTTTTGGCTAGGTTTTGAGGCTAAATACCACACTGTGCGCCGCCGCCCGCCTCTGCCACCCCTCCCACATCACCCGCGCGAGAGCGCCGTGCTGCCGTTTACCGTACTATTATTTCGTTTATTGTTGCTATTTTAATACTATTTCGTGCCATCTCGTGTTACCCCCCTAAAATCTCCGTTTTACCCCTGCGGGGGTAATTACCCCCAGGTTAGGAACCACTGGTCTAGCTATATATTAAATATGCAAAAAGATAGCTTAAATACGAGTGTAGCTACTCCGCGCATGTTAGAACTGTGCGTCACATGTACATGTGTAGCTACACGAGCATAAATGTGCCGTGAAAGCCAAATTTGTGCCTCTGAACATTTCAGAGATATTTATGCTGGGCGAACGTTTTGGCGATTGCTATATTTTAGAAATGGTTAATCGCAATCGTATATTCACACGATCCTGTAAAGTTTCGCCGGCCTACTACATATCATTGGCGAGTTCTTAACGATTTTGTCTTTATTCTGAGGTTATTTTGAGTGAAATTACTTAGAATACGAAAACACTAGTTTTCCGTGAGCTAGCTTATTACATGCTTCTACAATAATTTGAGCGCTATTTTAAGATTACGCATGCAAAAAATCATGCATGTACACCCATTACTTTAGGCAATAAAGATAAAAAACCATTCGAAATATTTTTGGTAGAATACCCGACCAAATTCGAATGAACATTAAAAAGCGGCCTATCTATTCAATACAATTTTGACTTTCATATGGAGTCATACATTAGGTTAATTTGGGTCAGTGTTCCATTATCTGTGTATATGAAGTCCTTGACTGACAAATCATAATTTAGGTAATTATATTGTGTGGACATGATATAAGTTTTTCAAATACTTACCGTTGGTTCCACCTGATCAACAAAAGGCTGGCTCAAGTTCGTTAGTGTTATTGCGACTTCATCACAGTCATTCACTCCCTCGATGCCTGTACAACTACGACCAAGTATAGCACATACTTGTTCGAGAGTTGGGTCATAATTTGATATGCAGGGTCCACCACCTGTTCCATTGTTCTTATGTTTGTTTTCACCTGCATATAATTTTGCCTCAGTCTTTAATTTCTCCCACAGCCTTATAAGGGAATCTTTTGTCCTAAAATATAAAAAAGACCATGTACTTAAAATAGTGTTTTACGAACAGTAAATTATTTGGATTAGCGAATTAAAGGCTGTGATAGCTTACCTGTGGTTAGTGCTCATTCTATTTAACTTCACAGTAAGATTTGTTCACGCCAAAGCTTTGGCTTCATTAGTACTTCCATCTGTTTTTTTAATTTAAAATCGTATCTTTACATTGACGCAGTAAGTTTATAAGTTTTATTTTATCGTCACTTGTGAAATTCTGCCCACGTTTCCTTTTATCAGACATCATTATTATTTAATTTGATCTTTTTAAAACCTTTCGGTGCGTTAGGTCCTATTACCCGAATGTCTACTCTGTTCATTAGGTCTATTTCCCTGAACGTCCATTCGCCGAATGTCTACTTACCTGATTGTCCAATTACACGAACGTCCACTTACCTGAATGTCTACTTACCCGAATAAACACTTACCTGATTGTCCACTTACCCGGATGTCTTTTTTCTTTTAGTGCGATTAGGACGATCTAAACGCGAAAGAGCCTAAATTATCAGCCTTAATTATCGCAGTCACGCGGCGCTTTGCGAGATGGTAGGTTTATATGGAATGATATGTATAATAAATGGCTTTATAATTAATTAATAACAAATTATTAAAGAATTTTGTATTTTCGTTTAACTATACAAAAAAAGTACATACTTAGTTCATGTCTTAAAATTAATTTAAAAAAAATCGTTTTGTACTCTAACACACCGAAAGGCTAATTTCTACTTTACAGTACGGTAAAGCGGACCTTCAGTGAAGTGGACAATCAGGGTAGTAGACATTCGAGTTAAGTGGACCTTCAGTGAAGTGGACATTCAGGGTATTAGACTCTCGGGTAGTTGACGTTCAGGGAAATAGACCTAATGAATAGAGTAGACATTCGGGTAAAAGGACCTAACGCACCGAAAGGTTTTAAAACACAAAACAAAAACAACACGAGGAGAAGTGAACTTTTTTGACAGTTTGACAGTCAGTTTTTTTTTTATTTGAAAGTGCCAATCATAACTTATGTTACAGCCACACATTTTTCTTAATTCTAATTATTTCTACTATTAATTCTCATCTGTATCATAAATCAAAGTGTAACAACGTTTATAACCTAGCTAATAATCTATTATAATGACGAAAATTACTCATTAAATATTTACCGGTAAATTAAAGTAAAAGCACAACACTCAAAACGTCACCTTACTGAAAGGCACCTTCGGAGGGGATACTTTGTTCGGTGAAAACCAATTTAGTTTATGGGTCGATTTAGGGGATCCCCTACTTTAGAGAACCCATAGTTAGCAGACTGTTTAAGGGTTGATGGTGAAAACGGGCATAAGTCCCTAGAATTAAAGGGCCTATGTGTCAATGTGTGCTGTGCTTGCACAAGAAGTAAATGCTTGACTTTGTGTAAGTAGATAGATACCTACATGTGGAAAGGTAGTTTACCTACAGAACTGTGCTATAAGAATAGCCTTAGTGATTATGTTCAGTTCCCTATGTGAACTCAGTAAAACAAAAACAAATGAGTAAGATTATCATGCCAGGAGCTAATGGAAAATTATAATAATTATTACTATTGTTTGTTACTAATATAATCTGTAGGTATGTTTGAACCATCTGATCATAGATGAAAATAGGCCCATGATGATGATGATGTATATCTACTCCATCGATATTATAGATCTGAAATTGATTACTATTAATGATATCATTAACAAAGGTCTATATTTAGTCAATGTACCAAATAAGATACCATACTTATGAAAGTAAGTATGTAGCTGAAACTTCGACTTAACCTTATAGGTATATGTACCTAAATACATTTTAACTAAAATATGTGAGTTGGTACCAGTAGTTATTTTAACTGCTTACAATAGCTTTGAACATCTTCTAATTGTTATATCTCCATTTTTGACTAAATAAAAGATATAATAGAATGATCAAAGGAGCTTACTTTGATCACTATTATTGAAGTATTTAGTCAAAAATGGCAAGTTTCCCTCCCTACCCATAAACTTAAAGACTACCTACTGAGTAGGTGACTCTTTGAATTTGTCTACTTAATTTAAGCTTGTGTTTGTTCCCAGAGAGTTCTAAGCAGAAAAATAATCAAGAGTTTCAAAAATAATGACTTTTAGTGTTGGGACACGCTCATAGTGATGTGCTACAGATATGATGCGGTCAAGGCTTTGTAGAGCACAAAGCCTTTTACATTATAATACCAACAATAAATTATTTTGTTTTTCATTGTTATTCAGTAAGATTTTTAATAGTTCTCACTATTTCATCAACACCTGCTACATCCTCTAGATTCTCTGTTATATAAAGTTTATGGTTTTAAAATTACCAACAGCGATACATTAATTAGGTAAATTATAGGTATAAGGTGTGGTGTTTTGTGTATATGAATAGGATGACTGATGTGCGAATGAACATAATTATACTCTAACTTATCTTTTAAATGGTTAATTTAAAAGATAAGACTTCTTATAGCCACCCGCAGCTTATTATGTAGTTATACTTACATAATAGGAAGATGCATTATTAGTAACGTGTTATATTATGTAAAATAGAGTTATTATTATTACGAATCAAAATTATGACGAGTACGTGGTACTCAAACAAAGTATCAAACTATACAGGGTGTGTGTGACAGCTAGGCAAATACTGCCATGGTGACTTCACACCATTATTGTAAACCAAACAGCATTGTTTTTATTTTCAGGAAATGTAAGACTAAAGTTTTAGAAAATTCATAAATCTTACCACCCCGCAATGTAATGCTCATAACGGAAAATTGCGCACAGAAAATCTAGTATGTACTAGACTTCATAATCTACATAAACACTAATCGATAAATTAGGTAAAAACTAGTATAAAAGCTGCACGCAGAGCCGTACGCGCCGAAGAGTCTCGGCATGCAGACGAGGCATCAGTGTTTGGTCTTCGGCTATCGCGGCATTTGGTTCGCTAAACGCGGCCATGATTCGTAGCTCCATGACGTCTCGTCTATCACACTCTGTGACGCACACGCGCTCTTTGATGTAACATAGGAAAAAATCCAACGGGGTCAAATCAGGGGAGCGTGGTGGCCACAAATGGGGACCGTAGCGTCCAATCCACCGGCCCGGAAAGGTCGCGTCCAGGTGCTGGCGTACGGTGAGTACCACATGTGGAGGAGCTCCATCGGGCAAGGGGGACGTTGTCGTCAAGCTCAGCGCGGAGAATTTCCACGTCGCGTCCTAGCTCTTGTTGTAGAAATGCCAAATAACGGGTGCCGTTCATACGTGCCGGCAAAAATACCGGCCCGAGGATTTGGTTATGGTACACACCAGCCCACATATTTAAGGACCACTGAGTGGTGTCCCGTCTGCTGGATGGCATTTGGGTTACCATGTGACCACAGATGGGCATTGCGCCGGTTCCACATGCCGTTACGCGTAAATGTGGATTCATCAGTCTAGATTACTCTGGATATGAAGCCAGCATTTACGCGTTCCTGGCTTGCGTCTCCCAGCACCAGAACCTGCACCTTGTGGATGAAGTATGGGCGCTGCCGATCTCTACGCAGCACTTTGTGCATGGTCCAAGTGCGACGTACGAGCTCCATGATACCGCTAAATCAATTTCGCAGCGGTGCGCGTACCCAGACGTGGATAATGGCGAACCACAGCTAAAACTCGTTCTTCGGTACGCACAGCAACTGGCCGTCCAGCCCCTTCTTGTGTCGGTACAATTTGCCGATTATCTAGCACCCTTTGATACGTGCGGTGATAATACGGTCGTTTGCTGGGTGCCTAGCGTTGGGATAACGCTCCCTGTACAGCTTCAAGGCAAGCGAGGCATTTCCTCGGGCTTCGCCCAAACACATGAGCATCTGCCCGTACTCATGTGCACTAAATACACTCATTATCCGTATGACACAAACACACTCACAAAAAATATCCCATAAACCACACGAAATGTCCTAGTTATGCGCAACGATATCCAAACGACTTTCTATGATCTAGAACTGCAGCGAACTGGGTGAGAAAAAAAAACGAAACTCCCGAATAATTTTAATTTGCAAAGCAATAGTGTTGTACATGTAAAGATGTGCGGGGATGGCTCAAATTAATAAAGCGTCTTTACTAAACGAGTGATTTATTAAGACTGAAAACCTTAACCTAGATTTACATTTCCATTGCCCACTACACCACCGGGGCTAAAAGGAAAAAAATGTATGAATACATTTTTGTAGCACTTAGTAATTCATTTAATATTAAAATTACATACATATTAAAACTGTTTAAAAAAAACTAGACACATAGTTATTTACTTATAGAAGTAAAATAAAACATTAGCATTATTAATTTTGGTTATGAAATTTCCTAAAAATAAAATAAAATTATTCGTTAAACAATTTTACACGATTTTTATGAATTACTTCATTTTTTCCTTTGTTTATTATTAATACGTTCGATCCACAATCTTTCACAACTTTGAATGGACCGTTATACAATTTATTGAATTTTTTACCAGTTTCATTTCTTATCAAAACCAAATTGTCTTTCTTATACACAAAAGGAAGAACTTTCTTATCATATAAACTCTTATTTATTAACTTACTTTTTAACAAATTCTCTCTTGCTTCTTTATGTGCTAATTGAATTCTGTACCTTAATTCTAACATGTAATTATTAGGGTTATACAATGGATCCAATGTATTGCTTAAATTACTAGGTATACAACATTCTTTTCCGAAAACGAGTTCGAATGGAGAATATTGAGTAGAGGTATGAATCGTTGTATTGTAGGCGAAACACCAGAACGGTAGCCAGTGGCTCCACCCGTCTGAGTGTTCATCACAATAAATTCGTAAAAATGCTCCGAGATGCTTATGCATGTTCTCGATAGCTCCAAGAGATTGATGATGGTAAGCCGTCGATTGTAATTTCTCTATTTTAAGTAGCTTACATACCTCTTTAAATGTCGACGATGTAAACTCTGTCCCTCTGTCTGTGGCAATGACCTTCGGTATACCATACCTTAAAATGAAGTTGTTGACTAAAGCTCGTGCCACACTGACAGTGTCTTTGTTGCGCAATGGGTATGCCTCGACATACTTACTTAGCTCACACTGTAAGGTTAAGATGTAGCTATACCCGTCCATATCTGTCTCTAAAGGTCCAACAACATCCAAAAATATTTTTTCAAATGCCGATGTCGCTGTTGTAGTTATTTGCATGGGTTCCCTATTTTCTCGCGAATATTTCATATATTGACATTTACTGCATTTCTTAACAAAAACTTTTACATCTTGTTCTAGTTTGGGCCAGTAGTATTTTCGCTTAATGTTATTTATCATTCTACGCACACCAGCGTGTCCACAGGTTGGTAATAAATGATAGTTATTTAATATAATAGTTTTTTCCTTTTCATCAATTATTCTTTGTACATTTCTGAGAATGTTTATGCGTGGTCCGGACCACTTTTTACTACTCGTTATTATTTCACTGAGGTTTTTTAAGAATAACGCGTTATAATTTGTCTTGATTATACATATCTCATCTACATTTATATTTTTACAAAAATCACTTAGTTTATCCGCAAAATCGGCTCGCGTATAATGCGACATATAACTAAGGTTTATGTATATAATTAACCTCTCTTTTATATACGAAAAACATTCATGTTCCATTGTTATTTCCTTTCGCGTTCGCAATTTGTCTAAATCAGAACTTGAGATAAAATCTAACTCGACGGAATTACTCGGTTTTCTTAATATCTCCGAAATGTGAGGTTGATCAGGTCCCACACCGTTGGGTATATTAAGTCTCGTAGCATTACCTAAAGTCTTACTATCCTGCAAGATCTTTTTACTTTGCGCTCTAGTCGTTACTAAAATCTTTTCCTCTATATTATTTAGTTCGTTCGAAGTAATGGTCACCCTACTTAACGCGTCCGCGACGACGTTATCTCTTCCTTTCATATAAACAACTTTATAATCATATTCTTCGAGTTGTAACCTGAATTTAATTAAACGGCTAGATGGGTCCTTCATACTAAATAGATATAATAACGGTTTGTGGTCTGTCATAATAGTAAAACTTTTGCCAAATAAATATGGCCTAAAATACTTAACGCTCCATGTTACAGCCAATAACTCTTTGTGAACAGTTGGATAATTTAACTCAGCTTTATTTAGGGTTCTGCTTGCATATGCAATTGGTCTCATGTCGTTATTACATAAAACAGATCCGATGGCTTTCCCTGAGGCATCTGTCTGAAGGACAAACTCATTAGTCGTCATCGAAAAATCGGGGTACTGAAGGATTGGAGGAGACATAAGTTTCTCCTTTAAAGACATAAATGCTTGCTTGCACTCATCTGACCAGTTAAAGTTTACATTTTTTTGACATAATTTATTTAAAGGTAATGTAATTTCTGCGAATTTTGGTATGAACTTCCGGTAATAGTTACAAAAAGCAACAAAACGCCTAACTTCATCTACGCAGGTAGGTTCTGGATATTTTTCTAGTACCTGAGTTTTTTCAGGGTCTGGTAAAACTCCTTGTGCTGACACTATGTGTCCTAAATATAAAAGTTGTGTTTTCAAAAATTCACATTTCTGAGGGTTAGCTTTCAAATTTACTTTCCTTAACCGCTGTAAAACATCAGATAAATTTTTATTATGTTGATCTATATTTCTACCAAAGACCACAAGGTCATCCATGTAAATAAAACATTTTTCATATGACAATCCTGACATGGCTATAGACATTACGCGTGAAAAGGCACTTGAACTTATTTTTAAACCCATCGGGAGTCTCTTCAAACGGAATTGACCTTGACTAGTGGAAAATGATGTAATGTTTCGACTGTCGTTATCTAAAGCTGTCTGGTAGTACGATTGTTGCAAGTCTATGTGACTAAAATATATAGCTCCTGACAATGAGTCCAAAATCTCGACAATATTTGGAAGAGGGAATTTGTCGTCCTGTATAACGCTATTTACTTTCCGATAATCTATGACCAATCTCCATTTTTTTGTGTTATTGTCAGATTTTTTGGGAACTAAAAGTATTGGACTATTCCAATCGCTATTTGAGGGCTCTATAATATCTTCTTCCAACATATTTTTAATCTGTCTATTTATCTCTGGTTTCATAGTTTCGGGTAATCTATATGGTTTTACGTATATAGGCTTTGTATGAGGTTTTATATTGATACTTTGACTTAAAATATTTTGTATAGGTAGCGTGTAGGGAGAGAAATGATACCAACGAAGTTCGAGTAAACACTCGTTATTTATTATAATGATCAGCTTATATGTACGGTGGTTACATGGATATATAGGTATATACTACATCTACCCCTTAAAGAAAAAAAAAAAGGTGTACATTTCCTTTTTTTTTGCAATATATAATAAAAATCCCTTATTTGAGTTACTACATAAACGGGATAAAGATAATATAATAAAATACAATAATTCAACTTAACATAAAATTACAATGTTATTTACCAACCACATAGTAGAAGAATAGTTGGTACAACGACGCAAGTAAATAAACAAAGTCTCTACACTACACGTTATCATTATTTATTTTTAGATATAAAAGTTCCAAATGCATACATTTTTATTATGAAAATTATTATATTATTATAGCTTATTACACAATTTAGTCCTATTTTTATGAACTGTCTCCTCCTTCCCATTCTTAAGTATTTTAACATTACAGTCCATATCCTTAATTACTAAATAAGGTCCTAAATATATGGGATCCATTTTATTATTTGAAGGATTCCTTAAAAATACATAATCATTTTCATTATAATAGACTGGTTTACTACCAACGTCATACTTAGTTTTGCGCTTTAATTTACTTTTAAGGAGATTATCCCGAGCCTCCTTTTGTGCCAATTGCAGCCTATACTTAAATTCTAAAGGATAACTATCGTGAGCGTACAAAGGGTCCACAATGCCATTATTGAGATTACTGGGTATTATACATCGCTTACCAAACACCAGCTCGTGCGGCGTGTACTGGGTCTCGCAGTGGACTGTATTGTTGTAAGTAAAGCACCAGTACGGCAACCAACAGCTCCATTGACTTGTACTATTTTCACAATAAGTTCTTAAATACGCACCCATAGTTTTATGCGAATTCTCCAAGGCTCCAATGCTCTCGTGGTGATATGCTGTTGAGGCTATTTGTTTTATTTGTAAGAGTTGGCATATTTCCTTCATGGTACTAGCTAAAAATTCGGTACCGCGATCTGTTGCGATTACTTTGGGTATGCCAAATCTTAAAATAAAATTATTTACGAAAGCTGACGCAACGCTTACCGAATCTTTATTTTGTAGGGGATAAGCTTCTACAAATTTAGATAACTCGCACTGCAACGTTAGTATGTAACTATAATTACGGTAATCTTTAGGTATTGGCCCAACTATGTCCAAAAACACCTTTTCGAACGCTGAGTTTGCGGTTGTTGTAATTACCATGGGCTGTTTAGTGCCTACTGAGTATTTCTGTCTGCTACACTGGTCACACTTTGAAACATATGCTACAATATCTTTTTCCATATTCGGCCAAAAATAGTACCTTTTAATATTATTCGTCATCCGCTTGATGCCCGCGTGGCCACTTGTGGGCAACAAGTGAAAATCGTTTAGTATTACTTTTCTATCATCTAAGTTATTTACTCTTTGAGCTTTATTAACAATACACAATCGAAACCCGTGCCATTTATCGCAATTTTTTATCGTATTCGTTAACCCAGTAATAAAATCTATATTTTCCTCATTTCTTAGTATGCATACTTCACTTATTTTATATTTTTTACATATTAATGACAATTCTCTCATCAATTCGTCTCGCGTAATCGATGATCGAGATATTGTATTTAAGTAAATGGTCGACTTTCTGGGCACATATATAAAGTTTTTATATTTATCTACTATTTCTTCTTTTAATAGTTTTTTAAACTTTAAGTTATTGCACAGCGAAAGTTCTGTTAGAAGTTTTGGTTTTTTAATTATTTCCACAACTCTCGGTTGATCAGGCCTCGAGTTAGTGTCAATATTATCGACCGAAACCGAACAGTTACTTCCGTTGTCTCTATTATTAATTTTTCTTAATTGCGCTCTTGTCACTACATTTATTTGCTCACTCATATGACTCAAATCGTCCGACGTAATGTTAATTCGTGATAGGGCATCTGCTGCAGAATTTGATTTACCTTTTATGTATTCAATCTCAAATTTGTATTCTTCTAACAACAGTCGAAATTTAATTAGTCTGCTCGATGGGTCCCGCATGGAAAATAAATAGACAAGTGGCCTGTGATCAGTTTGTATTCTAAAACGTTTTCCGTATAAATAGGGTCGGAAATATTTTACACTCCATACTATTGCTAAGAGTTCCTTTTCAATAGTTGGATACTTAATCTCCGCCTTATTTAAACTTCGACTACTGTATGCCACAGGCCGCCCGTCCTTGTTACATAACACGGCACCTATTGCTTTACCCGACGCGTCTGTTTGTAAAATAAATTCATTTTTATCGGAAAAATCGGGGTATTGCAATACAGGTGGCTTTATTAATGCTGACTTTAAAGTTTGGAACGAATTTGCACATTCTTTTGTCCAATTAAAATTTATATTCTTACAGGATAGCTTATTCAAGGGATTCGCTATTTTTGCAAAATTCGGAATGAATTTACGATAGTAGTTCGCAAAAGCTACGAACCGTTTTGTTTCATCAGCATTTTGTGGTATAGGATAATTTACTATAGCCTTTATTTTGTCAGGGTCAGGTAATATACCATCTTTTGAAACGACATGACCTAGGTACAACATTTTTTTCTGTAAAAATTGACATTTAACGGGGTTTAACTTTAAATTAATTTTTCGTATTCTACTGAAAACGTCAATAAGATTTTTATTATGGAAGTTCAAGTTTCTTCCAAAAACGACCAAGTCATCTTGATAAATCAGGCATTTATCATAATTTAGGCCTGACATGGCTATAGTCATCATTCTACTGAAACTATTCGGACTAGACTTGAGACCCATCGGCATCCTAGTCATTTGATATTGATTTTTCCCTGTGGTAAAGGCTGTACATGGTCTACTTTCTTTTTGAAGATTAATTTGAAAAAATCCTTGATAAAGATCTAAATGCGTAAAATACATTGCCCCGGATAACGAGTCTAAAATTTCATTAATATTTGGTAATGGGAACTTATCATCCTGTATCTGATTATTTAATTTACGATAATCTATAACTACTCTCCATTTCTTTTCCGCCAAAGAATCCTGTTTTTTGGGCACTAAAAGTAAGGGACTTGACCAAGGGCTACGCGACTCTTCTATAATACCATCCTCTAACATATTCTCAATGTGTTTATCTATCTCGGCTTTTTGAGAATACGGTAAACGATATTGCTTAGTATAAATAGGTGTGGTATGGGGTTTTAAGTCAATCGTTTGCTCATATATTTTAGTTGTGGTTAGCTTATCACCTGGTAAGTGGAAAATATCCGGAAACTTAGCACAAATATTTTCAATAGATTTCTGTTCTTCGTTATTTAAATTAGTTAGATTCAGTAATGAAAATAGTTGTTTCACTCTTGGGCTATTTATAATTGGTTTTGTAAAGTTACAAATAAAGTAGTCGCTTAACTGATTTAAATTTAAATTGAAATAACTTAATTTTACTTCTTTTTCTCGCGTATTTAAAATTCGTATCGGAATTTTTCCATTTTCTGGCCGTACTAATGTACTACCTAAATAGACTCCCTCACATAATTCCTGAGAATTTATTAAACAATCTCTTTTTTCGTAGGTTTTAATATAATGTGTTGATTCACACCTTGGTGGTATCACTAAATATGAATTTATTGTAGGTGTTATGTACTCAAAATGTACGATTATATTCCTATTGTTTTTGGTACATAATTGTAACGTATTTAATTCAAAATCTAATTTGGCTTTATAAGTTTTAAAGAAATCCTGACCTAATATTCCGTCAGACTTACACGGTAAATTATCAAAAACAAAAAATTTTTGCGGCAAAATGTGTTGGTTGAAATTTAAATTCAGATAAACATGACCGATTGAAACTTTATCTCCACCAATACCAACAATCCGGACTTCACTTTTATGGATTGGTATTTGTAAACGTTTTATACATTCGTGTTTGACAGCAGAAATTGAAGCCCCTGTATCTACTAACCAATCATGCCTAAATTTGTTCATGAAACATGTTACTTTGCATAAACTATTACACGTGTATATGAAGTTATTCTCGAAAAAAGTGACTCATAGATTCCAAATGTGGATCTTCTGAAGAACCATTGCGTTGTTCTGTTGCCATGAAGTTTATGTTGCTACGCGCTGGCTGATTACGATCGCGACCGAAGTTCCTACCCCGGTTACTACGGAAATTATTCCCGCGATAATTAGTATGTGAAAACTGTACCTGACGACTGTATTGGGGTTGCTGATGCCCTCGCAGCCTATTGTAAGACCCGCGAAAACTCCGTTGCCTCATGTACTGGCCGCTATGTGGTCTCCTTCTAAATAATCTAAAATTATTTCTTTGGTACATACCCATGACGCCTTCATGCGTAGGCTGATTCATCTCTTCGTCCTGCGCTGCCTGAATAGCATCTGTTAAGGAATCATAGTTACGAGCAGCAATAACGGTGCTCAATCGACCATTACGCAGTCCGTCACTGAATCTTTTGATGGCCATTTTTTCATTTAAAGGTCTTAAAACGTTGTATTTATCTGAATCGCCATCGGCTTGCGAAATGGTCAAATCAGCAAATAATTCTGATATTTCTTTACCAAAGTCAAGTACAGATCTATTATTTTGCCTACATTGCAACAATTTAGTCTGCAAGGCTGTATGGCTTTTTTGTGGTAATAATTTTCTTTTCATATCCCTTATCAGCTCATCGACGTTATCATACTTTTGCAATAATTTTAATTTTGCTTGCTGGGATAACCTACTTTTTAATACAAATTGTACTAATTTATTTTGACATTCTTTATCCTTTAACACAGAACTATAATATTCTATGCCTTCTATTAACTGTTTGGTATTTTCAATGTCATTAGTCATTACAGGTAAAATATTAAGAGCAATTTTTAAATCAAATCTTTCTGTGGCCATATTGCCGTCTAATTGAGAAAGGGGTTGCTTTTCCACAGTGTCGCAAGGTTCACACAATGTTAAAATTTCCTTAAACAAAGTATCAAATTCCGCACAAATTCTATCTATCAAAGTAATTTCTGCACTACCAATTTCTCCTAAATGTACTTTATTTACATATAATTCAATGTAATTATTATATCTAACCAAAATGTTATTTGCTTCTATTCTTTTGACTTCTAATACATTTCCAACTCTACGGCTAGGGCCGATTTTTATTAGGTAGGTTCTGATAGACTTTAACTCTTGCAAAATTATGTTTAACTCCTCAGCCATTAATACAATAATATGGCATTATGTTAAGTAACTTATATCTAAGTGAGTAAATATGGTCCATTAAATGAGATTACATGACATTACGCTAACCTTACGCTGCAATACATAATCACACAAAAAAAAATGCAATAGAAATACCTGAGAAAATTTCGGCACTTTCACGCACTTCACGTAAGGACCGCGACAAGGCACTACACCACCACACTTTACACACAATTTTCGTTGGTTACACAACACTATCGCGGTTTTCCCCCAGCTCCTTCTGCCGACTGCGGAGGAAGCTTGCCTGCCTCCTCAGATTGAACTCGTTCAAATATCGATGAATTGACTTCTTATGGCATCTTTTGTACGTTTTGTAGATGACTATGAGTACTCCAACTCCAATGATAATACTGATGCACAATAGGATGATATTTGTTGTGTTCGCGTGAAATTTTAACTGCTCAAATTGTAAAGAATTCTCACCGCCTGCGGCGTTCTGCGCTATGATCACCTTGTCTTCTTGTTTAGAGTAGCTCTTGCCCATTTTTTATTAGCACTTGATTACTTTTTGATAACGAAACACTTGCACCTTCGGGCCGTAGTACGAATTGAATAATCATTTCGTTTCTGATTAATTGTATAATTGTTCTAAGTCCGAAGCTATGTATGGGCAATGGAATGCACTCGAGCTCCTGTTACCGGCGCGACGACGGCGGCAGGGTCGCCATGTATAGGTAGCGTGTAGGGAGAGAAATGATACCAACGAAGTTCGAGTAAACACTCGTTATTTATTATAATGATCAGCTTATATGTACGGTGGTTACATGGATATATAGGTATATACTACAATTTGTAGTACCTAGCTTGTCTCCGTCCAAGTAAAAGACGTCCGCGTATTTTACACATATTGATTCAATAAGCTTTCTTTCAGTTTGATGCAAATGATTTAACTTTAATGTTTCTAATAAATGTGTAGCCCTAGCAACATTATTTTTATGTTTGCAAAAATAAGAAATATTGTAATCCTTAATAGAAGTCAATTCGGGAGTAAAAACAGGTAACTGAATGTCCTTGTCGCTCGTATTTAATATTCTAACCGGTATCCTATTATTTATAAATGTTCCTATACTTCCCGCTAAAAATACATTCTCGTCTAATTCTTTTGCGCCTACTACGTATTCATTTCCACACCTAAGAATTGATGAATTAATTTTTAATAAATGCATAGATTCACTCCTCGCTGGTAGTGATATATGTGTAGAGTTATCGCTACTCCTATGAATTTGTACCACACAAGCTTGGTTGTTAGAATGCAACGTTAACAAATTAGACTGCAAGTCAATATTTGCGCTATAAGTTCTCATGAAATCTAAACCGATGATGCCATCCGCATGGCATGGCATATAATTTAAAACATGGAATTTATGTGTGAATGAGATCGTATTACAATTCTCATTCCCTAAAGGTACATATGCTATGTTCTTGCATATGATATCGCCTCCTACGCCTGAAATAAGTATATTACTGTTATGCAGTATAATATTACTTGGAATTTTATCGGTACGGATTAGAGAAAGTGTTGCCCCTGTATCTATAAGAAAAGTTACGTCTTGTCCCCGTATCTGAAAAATCACGTAATCTAAACCATCGCATGTTAAAACTTTATGGACGAAAAAACTCTGAAAGATTAGGTTGATCGTCACTTACTTGATTTTCTTCCGTTGTCGTAGCTGTGTAAACATTTTGTTGACGACCGCGTCCATCGCGACTCCTAGCTGAAAAATTCCGGCTTGCTCGGGAACGAGCATTTTGCTGGTAGTTGATACCTCTATACTTATTAAAATTATTTGGTACCCAGTTGTTGTTACGGTGGCTATTATACCCGCGATTATTCCAGCGTCCACGATAGTATTGGTTGCTGTATCCTGGATTGTATCGTCCACTTACCTGGAATCCTCTCGTACTGCCTCGCATATTCATCACCACAGGTGGGGGCTGGCTGTTGTCCTCATCCTGGGCAGCTTGGACAGCTTCCTTCAGCTCCCTATAGTTCCTGGCCGCAATAATAGTTCCTAACCTCCTATTACGCAAACCATCTGCAAATTTCTTTATTGCCAAATTTTCGTTTTTTGGTCTCAAGATTTCGCAAGCCTGCAAATTATTATCCGCCTGCGTAATTGTAAGATTTGTAAACAAATCCTCGATTTTATCACCGTATTCCGAAATTGATAGATTGCTTTGCGTAATGTTATTCAATTGTAATAACAAAGAATTAGCTGATTTTTTCGGAACCAAATATTTCTTTATATCTGTGATTAAATCTGTAACATTGTCATATCTTTGATTTAACTTAATTCTAGCATTTTTATTCAATCTAGTCTTTAATACGAATGAAATCAGCAATTTTTTGTTATTTGACTCTTTTAACATGCTATCCATCATCTCAATACCGTCAATAATTCTCTCTGTTGTTTCATCTTTTCCATCATACAACGGAATCATAGATCCGACCTCTTTTAGATCGAATTTCTCTGCCATTTTAACTTGTTTTCGGATTTGATTAGTATCGCTAACACTATAGTCTAATATTTTTTTATAAACCTTATCTATTTTATCGAATAAAACATCGTAAATATATTCCGTAAATTGTTCCTATGTCTCAGAAGTGCTAAAACTAGTTTTAATTAAATCTAAGTAATGCAAATAGGCTGAATATATTTCTTTTGCTTCCTTTATTTTCTGAATTCCAATATTTTGGATACGCTTAGATGGACCTAGTTTACGTAAATATACCTGTAGCTTTACCAACTTGTTTAAAATATTATTCAGCTCTATTTCCATAACATAGTTACTACATGCGTACTTTCCTAATTTATATTTAAGTATATATTATTTAAGTATGTACCTTAGATTATCACCCACTTTTCTTTTTCACACAACACTATTCACTGCTCCAGACCATCAACAGCTATTCCGGCGCCGTCGACCTCACCTTGGTTGCGTTTTCTTCCTGAAATTCTGGCTCGAATCCTTCTCATCAAGTCACTACGTATTTCTTGTTGCATCCATCTTCGATGGCATTTCTTGTATTTATAGAAGCCGAAAATGAGTATGCCGACTGCGAGCAATACTAGAATAGTAGTCAGAAGAATGTTATTTACTCGCACATGTTCTGTCTTGTCGATTATCCCTGCACCTTCGTTTGAACCAGCAGCATTTTGTGTTATTATCACTTCCTTCTCTTCTTGTTTAGAGTATGATTTTCCCATGTTAATAAATCGTGCAGGTATTAAATTCACTGTTACTGTTATTTTACTAGGTGTACGTATGGCGTTCGTGAGCGTCACGTCAGTCCACAGTTCTGTCTCGTAATAATGTTATTATGCTGACACAGTATTCGCACGGCGCGCCATCGCGCCCGCTGGCAGGGTCGCCATGTAAAGATGTGCGGGGATGGCTCAAATTAATAAAGCGTCTTTACTAAACGAGTGATTTATTAAGACTGAAAACCTTAACCTAGATTTACATTTCCATTGCCCACTACATACACTTATTTCACTATTATCGATCCAAACAAAAAATCATTGTATGATGAGTGCATGTAGGTAGGTCGTATTTCAGTTCAGTTCTTTCTAGATCATTAGATACCTAGTATTATAATGTACTTACCTATTTTTCAATAAAAAGCGATCATCGAGTGGTGGCCTTCCTGGTAGGCAGTAAAGCCTAGCAGTACAGTAGAGTATGATTTTCGGCTAACATGGTGATTAAATAAAATAAACCTAAGCTTATTAATACATATCGCATTTAAAGTAATTAGGTGAGCGTACTATTACGGCCGGTTGCACCAAAATCAATGTTCATTTACGAATTCAGTTTTACGTATTACGATTACTATTCCGTTATTATTACGAATTCGTAAATGTTCGTTGTACCAAAAAAAAATCAGTAAAAGTATCCGTAAAATGAATTGCTGCACTAATAAACGTTAATTCTACCATAAAAACCTAGTAGATTTTTATTACCATGGTAGTTTTTAATTTTACCTATTGCAAGACCTGATAATCTGTCAACCTTGGACGAATTATCAATGGACAGAGCTCTTTGATTTCTATCGTGTCCGTTTCTTGTTAGTGTGCAGTCTAAGAATGTATTAGTGTGAGTAACTAGTGCGTGCCACGTGGCTAAACTTAAAGACTATCGAGATCGATAGAAAGTTTATTGTAGTTCATAGGATAGAAATAAAAATCGGTATAACTAACTAAAAATCACATTTATTTTTAATTATTTTACATTAGTGACCCTTAAATAATATTAATTTTGTATAGAAATTCCTGATGCTATTTTCTACAACAGCATTCTTCATGACAAAATGAATGCGGAGCTGAAAATACTTTTCACAAATAGATTTCATCAGAAGATATTTATGATTGTCTAAAAAATTATACTCTAATACATGGGCATTCAAAGACTGAAAAATATCCTTATAATTAAATGATTGTATCATATGTAATATCACTTCTCTAATCATTTTAAATAAATCTTTACTATTGATTTTGCTGTGGTGGGTTGATATTAAATATTTCCGTAGTACTTTTTCACAAAGTTTACAGATTTGATATACGTCATGACTGGGGTAAATTAGCCCTCCTTTATCTTTAACCATTGTCAAAGAATTTATTTTCAATCCTTCTAAAACAGACAAACACTCCTCACAATTTAAATTACTTTTAATTTTTTTCACCACGAATCCTGATATGTAAT
Source organism: Carposina sasakii (assembly GCA_014607495.2). NCBI lineage: Eukaryota > Metazoa > Arthropoda > Insecta > Lepidoptera > Carposinidae > Carposina > Carposina sasakii. Next base: position 3,784,984 of record CP053170.1, read on the forward strand.
AAATTACATCTGCAGCATACTCACTAATTTGACTTGGATCAAATACGTAGCAATGATCATCATTGTTATCTAAAAAATCGTACTGAGGTCTTGAAGCTGTATCCTCAAACTCCTCCATCATTCTGCTCTTACTGAGTGACTTGTTTATACTATTGACATAATGTGAACTGGCAAGATTTAAAATCGGTATGTCTTCTAGAGGTATACAGTTACCTTCGGCAATCTTGAATTCGGCGTGTACGAGTAATTTTTTATAAGCGGCCCTAAATTGCTTTGCAGAAGGGTTATTGTTAAATCCCCCCATGGACCGAATTGCGCCAAAAAAAAGTTCGATATGATCTTGCGAAAACTTATATGTACATATAAAACCTATTTCCGGTGGATTTTGTGAAAGTAAACTTTCGCATATGTTTTTTAATGATGTAAGGCAAATTATAAATCCTATAAATCCTACCTTCCTTTGAGAACCTATAAGAAAATCATTCTCATTTAATTTAAGATTTTTTATATAGTCTATGCCATCTGTAATTAAACGATAAGTGCTGCTCAGATTACGTGGTAGAATTGGTTTTTTAAAACCATATGAGTTGAGGTTTCGTGAATTAAGTAAATCAAATATATTGTTAAACATACAAATAAAATCGCAGGTTGCTTCGCAATCTGCAAATTCAGGCAATTTTATGTCATTGCGACAAAACTTAAGTGCATCAGATACCGATTGACTTAACATCATTTTTGACATAACAGTTTTAAATAATCAATATGGGCTTGTCTCAATTTATTAGCCAAATGCATTTTTTCCTGAGTTTGCAAATCATGCAGTAGCCTGAAGTACTTAAAAGATATTTCTTTTCCTTCTTTATTAAAAATACAGCCCTTATCTCCCAAAGTGTTCCGAACTAATTTTAGACAATGGCAAGGATCCAGAAATATTGAAATTTTCATTCCTTTATGATCAAATTGCGTGTTGAATTTATTATTAAAATTGAGATCGCAACCAAGATGCTTTGCCATTGCAATATTGTTTGGCGCACCATCAAAAGTTAGAGCCACAATAGTGACACCAGACTCGGCCAACAAATCGAGACAAGTGCGTACCAATTCAGCCTTTTGTAAACCTGTTATACCATTTATTAAAAAATAGCCTACGGGTATTTTATAAGAACCGTTAACTGCAGTCATCATAAAGGTAAGAACTTCAGTGGCCACCGGAACGCTATCATCATCAATATTATTCCCAATATTAACATATCCATGAGAACGGTGTCCATCCCACTCAATACACTTCCTAATGGCCATTCCATCCATACATAATGTACCAATAATGCGTTCATTTTGCGACTTTATTTTCAGAGTTGCAAATGACTCTACTGTAAACCCTGGTTCACAGTTGACGGCCTGGTACCATTTGGTGATGGTTTTTGGGTGTGGTAAGCACAAATCAAAATGGCTTCGTACGTACTTGTATGCGCGGGGAGAAAGATAATGTAAAGTTAATGAAAACTTTCGCAATTCTGGTGAATATTTTTTAGTCAGAGCTTCATTTTTACTTTTACGTTTTAACCTAACGAGCAAATCGCTGCCTATACAAGACAGCATATCTAAAGATTCAGTGTCAACAAGATTTTTATTTTTTAAATCATTAATAATATTAATTAAATTTGCATTTTTTTTTATAAGTCGGCGCTTATTTTCTCTAATTTTTTTAATAGTTTTTAAACGTTTTTTAGCTACAATACGAGATTGTGCAAGAGATTTTAAAACTTTTAACCCTCGTCTTGGTGTTGTAGGTATGTCTTCAACATCAATACCAGCTTCTTGAATCCTTTTCCGTTTTCTAGGCGTGATTTCTATATTTGCTGCCGAAGCGTTGCGATCCCGAGGTGGCTTTCTCTTCTTCGTAGCCTTCAACATTAATAAATAAATATATATTTTTTGTTTGGCTTAGGTAATGGATGTTTATCTAATATGTAACTCTTTGTATAAATATATATATAGTATATTACATGTCTTGATTTTGCTCATAAAATTAAAATATTATTATTAAGTAGGTAGGTAACTTAAGCATTATATATTAAGAAATACCATGGTAAAACTTACAGATTGATAATATGTTGATATTGATATATGATATTCCTCAAAAATGGTTGGTACAGCATCTGATTTGAGTCTCTTGATAGATAATCCAGTAATATAACATGACTTTTCAAAATGTTTCGAACAAAGTCTCGAATATTTCGTAGGCTCCCAGTTATCACGCCTAACAGCTTTGATCCACTCTCGTCTTATGTCTGAGCATTTAGGAAATCTGAAAATGAAAGGTAAAATTAAATACTAGTTATCGATAAAACAGACACTGATTGAGATACATCACTAGCATAAACACTAAAAACAATTTAATTTTTCCGATATTTATTTGATGGTTTAAAACTTAAATTTCCGATCATCTACACACTTTATCTTTTGAAATATATCCAAACTAATCAAATGGATTTTTTCTTAGGCAGAAATCCTTAATATTATGGTAGAAAAATGATAACAATAACTTACGTATGAAACGACAATTCCGGGTCTTTAACACCTCCTTTTGTTGTTCTTGACGAACAAGACACAGCACAACACGACATATTTTCAGTTTTTAATGCTGTTGTAATGCATAAAACAATTATTACAATAAATTTTACACAAATACTGCAACTCCGACGGTTTGTTTTGACCGAGTAGTCGGTCATGAATTGACACGACAATGCGGCGTTGCCACATTTGATTACCTTTCTCTTTCACTCGTAGCTAGGCAGCACGGAGTAGACAGAGATAAAGAATGAAATTATTATACACGTACACAAGAACGGCAACGTCAGAACACTCCGTCCATTATGATAATTCGTCCAAGCTGTCAACCTTCTCTACCTACTTAGTTGTGCCTTGGAGTGTCAATGATAATTGTTATTTGTATTTTAAAACATAAATTATTGCATTTGAAATGGAAAACTTGCTAGAAGATGATATTTTGCATGAAAAGTAAGTATCTACTTATTTACTATATTATTGGGCGTTGGCAGGGTATTAAATTAAACAATGTTTGTGCATGGTATTTTGAAAATTTCCATGTACTTATTGCGGCACCACAGTAAGTTAACCATATCTAATGTATTGTTTCAGGCAAAGAAGTGCAAAATTTAATGAAGATGAGTTGCGTTTGCTGAATGGCTTGATAAAAAAATACAAGCACATAATATTAAATAAGAAGACAGGTCAAGTTACTCCGAAACAAAGAGATGAGGCTTGGCAGGCCATAAATATCGAATTTAATAGCGACCCTGCATGCTCTGCAATAAAGAGTATAACGCAATTGAAAAATAAATGGGACTATATGAAGAGAAACGCAAAAAAGGATGTTGCTGCATTTAAAAAAGCACATCGGCAGACTGGCGGTGGAAAAGGTCCTGCTCCATTGGATGACACAACTGCAATTCTACTGGATACAGTAAGAGAATCAGTAGAAGGTGTACCATCAAAATTTGATAGTGATAACACCATCTCAGGTAATGTGGTTGTGTTGGGTAATGAGAGTATCGAGATACTAGCAGAGCCACTCATGAACACCTCCAATTCATGTAATGAGTTGTCTCATAATACTACACAAATAAAAAAAAGGAAGCTTCATATGAGTGACACTTTAGTAAAATCTACACCTCAGTACACAAGGTCGAAGTTTGTGGAGGTTGCAGAAAAGAAGCTCAAATGGCTGGATGAAAAAGAGAACAAAAATACAAATAAATATTAATTAGAGTTAGAGATTTTAGAGAAAAAATCTGAAAATGCCTCATTGGAGAAAAAAAATTGGTGATGGAATGTGATGCACAAAATTTAGAAATAGAAATTAAACAATTAAGTAAGAAAAAACTTGAATTAGAAATAGCTTTATTAGAAAAACAATTAAATAAACAAGAATAAAACATGACATTTTATTTTTCTTAAAACCTTCCAAGTCCTTAAAACCTACATTAAAATGTATCAACGATTACTAAATTAATTTGTGAAAAAGTCCCTCACAAGGTTGTTTCTCGCAGTCACTCCATTTACTGTAGATGAACTATTTAGTGGTATTAGCACTGCCGGTTCTTCAGTGGGCACATCTGAATCATTATAGTCCCATGTTTCATTCAGATCTCTACATATATTGTATAGAACAGCGGTGGATACTATTATAGCTTCCATATTTTTTCGATGTACTCGTAGCTTTAAACCTAAGCATGGAAATCTTCTTTTCCAAACACCATATGATCTTTCCACCTGTAAAATGCAGTCTCAAGGTTAAAAATAAAATTATCTTATTGCCACTGATGCTAAATTTATGAATCAACTTACTGTGTTCCTAGTTTTGATGTGGCTTTTATTGTATTTATTGTTTTCCTCTGCTACATTGGCCGGTGTGCGAAATGGTATCATTAAGTATGACCTTTGTTGATAACCACCATCTCCTAATAAATACCTGTAAAATAAAGTTTAACTAAAAATAATCTTATAAATTATAATAAATACCTGTAAATGAAAAATAAAGTTTAATTAAAAATAAATATCACCAATATTAGTTATAGTTATGTGAGTACATACCTATTTCCAAATTCACCATTTTCCAGTCTCTCTTTTATAAATGAATTATCAAATATAGTGCTATCATGAACACTGCCAGGCCATCGACACACAATATCCATGATTCTGAGTTTCGCATCAACAACTGTTTGTACATTTAGTGAAAAGAAATCTTTCCGGCATCTGTACAGTTCTGCATGTTCTGTCCCTGTTGTATTAACACGTTCACTGCCACCACATTTTTCTTTAAGTTCATAGCGATGCCGCCCTATAAAATCACGCGGACACGCCAGGCGTGTCGGCGGCACTGCATCTCGTTAAACTTGGACACGCTAGGCGTGTCCAGTGGCACTTCGATAGAGTTAAATTCTAAATCTGTCTTTTTTTCGGTTTAGCGATGAGTATTAGTTAGTTTGCCATTCGCTGAGCAAGAATAAAGGTGATTCAAATACGGTCGTGAGATTTAACCTGGAGTTATGGCTGAAAATAGTTTTTTAGGTAAGTAATTATCGTAATTTTGTAAGAGATCATAAACATTTTGTGCTTATTTTGAAATATTTCATAATATTAACTTAGATAACTCAATTATTGCAATTTTAAGGAACGATAGGTTAGGTACCTATTATATTTTAGTTGAAGATAGCGTATTTATTTAATTTATTGTTTTCTATAATTTTAATTTTGTAAGAAATCATAAACATTTTGTGGTTATTTTGAAATATTTCATAATATTAACTTAGATAACTCAATTATTGCAATTTTAAGGAACGATAGGTTAGGTACCTATTATATTTTAGTTGAAGATAGCGTATTTATTTAATTTATTGTTTTCTATAATTTTCTCACATAGGATATATTTTTTTAATATTAATTGCCAAAAATAGGGGTAAGGGAGGCATAAATACGCAACTATGCAGCCGTGTGCATGGCTGCGAATAACAGAATAAATGATAATAGCAAATAAATATTATGAGCGGGGACGATTATGGAAAACAGTATTAGTACAAATTATGTTACGGCAAACAAAACATTAGGTACCCTCCTAAATGATAATTTATTTAATAAAACGATTTTTATAAACGGTATAACTCGCGTATATTAATCATTTATATATTCTTGACGTTTCAGCGTTCGTGGTCGCAGGCAGACCACGAACCACGAACGCTGAAAAGCTTTCGAAACGTTTTTTATGTCTAGTGCTCGCGCAAACCTAAGACTTTATTATGCTAATTTGTTTACTTAATTGTAAGTAATAGTATTTATTTGTTTTACTGCAGATAATCAGGAAGAATGCTCTGATAACTATCCTGAATGTAGTCAGTCAATATTACAAAACTTTCCATTGAAAAGGAAATTTGATGGTTCACGTACTTGTGACACAGAATCAACAGACGGTAGCCTAGATGAAATTACTGATTCTGATGAATGTGTTGCAAAGAAATTGAAAACAGATAAATTGCCAATGACAGAAAATAATGATTCTTTAGGTGAAACCAAAACAAGTCCTGCATGTTGTGCCGCCAAAAAATATTTTAACGCATTATTTGCAAAAGATTTAAAAGCCGAACTGAATACAGAAAACGAACTACCTCCAATTTACGCCCAGTTCGAGCATGATTTGGGTATAATGCTTGCTTTTAGACTTAGAAATGTGCCCGCAAACAGGCGATTGGAATGCTATGAAAAATTAATTCGCACAATAAGACAGTATGAAGATTGAAATAAAAGACAAAGATTAAGACAAAAAGATTTTTATTGATTACAAAAAAAGGAGAACGGACAATCAGATTTGGAAATATAAGCTGTGATTAAGAGTATACCTAATAATTATATATTAAGTATTTTTTATTTAGGAATTAAGTACCTACCTAATCATATTTTGTAATAACTTTGTTATATGTAATAGCAATCAAGACATACTGAAACCATGAAAACCTGGACAATCTGGGCTATCAGATAGAACATCCTCTCTGTTTTTATAAACAATGTTACAGTGTCGATAATAGTCTGTGATTAGAATATAATACTGATACATATGTCATATATGTATATATTTTTTTCAAAACATTAATAAATAATCATATATTGTGGTCCACTACATAATAATGAGACTGATTTACGTAGTAAAAAAAAAATTAAAACTTTAACTGGTCTTTCATTTAGCTTAAGTACTTCGAAATTATAACTGAATAATTAATATTTGTGATATGGTTTGAAGCATTCTATGCACAAGCCTGGCTGTTGGGGACATTTCTCGCAAGCAAACAATGTTGCTACCCTTTTTTTTTTCGTTGTCCAGCAGTGGGCGCATCTTCTTCGCTTAGTTTTGCCTTTTGTGTCTTTTTCTAATTTCATAATGCAATGAACATTTGTCCCCAATGGAAGTCGCAAATCCGGTATTAAATGAGGCTCGATAATAGATTTTATTACATTTAATCTAAAATCATATAAAGATATCTTGTTATTCGCTGAGTACTTATTGTACAGGAAGAAAGAATTTATTAATATTATTTGCATAATGTGGATTATAACTTTTTTATACCACCTAAGACTCTTGTGTTCACATGAGTAATACGATAGCATTTGGTCATGTCGATCAATGGCACTCATATTTTCATTGTAATATTTAATTATTTGGGGTTTAAGTTTAATTTGCCCCCTGCGATTTCTGATACTATCTAAATTACCATTGTATTTTGTTGAGATAGCCAATACCTCCCGTTGATCCATCCATTTAATTATGCAAATGTTATTTTTATGTAATATGCATAACTCACCCTTTTTTAATTTTGTTTTTAATAATGTTTTAGGATTGCCTTGCCTCATTTTTCTCAGAGTTCCTGTACAATAAGTATGTTTATTATATAATTCATCCACCAGACCCACGCTTGTATAAAAATTATCTATGAACAAATGGTGTCCCACATTTATATATGCATCCATTAAATGTTTAACGACTTTTTTAACGTGGTTTGTTCCACCAACAAGCATATCAGAGGCACCCCCATACAGATGCAATTTTAGCACAACCCCTAGCTGATCGGCAAGTGCATAAAACTTCAGACCATACTTATTTTTCTTTCCTTTCATATATTGTCGACATTTTAATCTTCCTCTCCATAACATCATTGATTCGTCAATCACTATATTTTTATGAATAATATAATATGAATCGGTTTTCCAATAATCTGATAGTCGATTTATTTTTATGAAGCCCATGTGGAATAATAATCCAAAGAATAATTTTATATCGCTGCAACTTATGGGTTTCCAAAACTTAGCTCTGCTTTGTGCACTTCTGCTTGCAGCTCTTTCCTTTTCCCCGTACTCGTTGGTAGAGCGAGTTAATAAATTAAGCAGTTCTTCATTGCATAAAGCGTTAAAATAGCTGATTGGTGTTTCAGCTATGTTTTCTTGGAGACCGGTTGTCTTGGTGAAAGGAATTTCGTTATATTGACCAGGATTCCCTGGTTGCCATTCATCGTTAAATGTATCAAGAGGTAAAGTTTCTTCTAGCTCATTTAAATCTATTTGGCAGTCGTCGTCATCTGTATCTATCTCATCTAAAACATTTTCAGAGAGGATCCCTAAGAGCTCAGAGTCAGTTAAAGCTGAAGGTGGCTGGTTCAAGGGCGGAGTTGAATTCGAAGATTCCATGGCTCCTACAGTGTCTTCGATCCAAGGGAAATCCCAATTAGGGCTTTCCCAAGAGCAGGATGGTAGTGGATTCTCGAAGGGGTCCATAACCTAAAAAAAAACAACAAGAATAAAAAATATGACGAAACGGTTAGCGCATTGGCTGAGCGATTGACTGCTGCGCTGCGTGTCGCGGGTTCGATTCCCGCACGGAGCAATTATTTGTATGGCCTACAGGTAGTTGTTTCGAGTCTGGCTGTTTGTGTACGTGAATTTAAATGTTTGTAAACGCACCCACGATACAGGTGAAATTCCTAGTGTGGGGCAACTTAAAAAATATATATCCTGGGAGAACTTACACATTTTTTTAAAATGTGATCGCATTGGAATAGTAATATTTTGTTAATATATATATATTAATATAATATGTTGTTAATATTTATAAGTATTAATATAATATTTTGTTAATATATATATATTAATATAATATTTTGTTAATATATAACATTAGGTATAAAATACACACTTGTAATAATAATACAATTTTTTTATGTTTTTAAGAAATAAGTATTTAAAAATGTAATTATATGTTAATCCTTACTAATACTATAAAAGCGAAAGTGAGTTTGTTTGTTTGTTACGTCTTCACGCCTAAATGGCTAAACCGATTTTGATGAATTTTGGAACAGAGATAGTTGGGACCCTGGAGACGGACATAGGCTATTTTTTTTAAAAAGATTGTGTTTTGAGTGAGAAAGAGGGAAGAAAAGGGAAAACTTAACATTGCTATTGCAAAAACTACAGGTAGCAGGTACCTGCAAATCAGAAAAGGGGAACTGTGTTACCCCGAATTTAACGCGAGCGAAGCCGCGAGCAAAAGCTAGTAAAACAATAAATGAACGAAAAATACAAATTTTAAACGGTTTAACCCGCGTATATTAATTATTAATATATTCCTGACGTTTCGAAAGCTTTTCAGCGTTCGTGGTCGCAGGCAGATTAATATAGGTACGCGAGTTAAACCGTTTAAAAGTTGTTTTAATATGTCTAGTGCTCGTGCAAACCCAAGAAACACTTGTAAATCAAGATTATGTGGTGTGCGTTCGCGCAGCGGAATGTTGTTGAATTTAAAGATTATTTTAATTATGCAGATATTTAGTGTATGACGTCGTATAATTATGTATACAGTAGAACCTCGTTAAGTCGAACCTCGATAAGTCAAAAACCTCCAAATCTCGAAAAAATATTTTGTTCCCTTCCCTTCAAACACCAAAACCTCCATTACTTGAAATCTTGACCTTCTGTTAGTCGAAATAATCACCGAGTCCCTCCAAGCCATTTTGGTACATATTTTCACTCTATAACTCAAAAAATTAAATTTGACCTCTGTATCTCGAACATAGCAACGTTTTATTTTACAACCTTTACAACTTGATCATTTGGAATTTATTACCTCTATTGTTCGAAAAAAAATAAGTTACCGACTTTAAGAACTTGCCGACAATGTGAGTACACTATTGTTTCTTAGAAAACATTTTAGGAGTATACGATAATAAATGTATGACTCACGTAAACACGTGTTTGCTTGCTTGGTGTCAGGTGTTCAATTTTGATTCCTTTGAAATTGCTCAGAAAACCGATACTAATGATTTAGATGACATAGAAGACGCGCATAGTACATGCGTTCATGGGTTTCCATCCGCATTGAATACCTTACGTAATTTTATAGAGCAAACCAGTAACTCTGAAGAAGAAGAATTTTCTGCTCTTTATAGATTAGACAATGCTATAGATAGAGAACAACCAAATTATCTAAAGCAAAAAAAAATTACTGACTTGACTTTTTTTAATGCCATATTTTTTATTTTAAAATGATTTGAAATAATGTTGATTTAAAATAAATAAAAATATGTTTGCAAGGGTGCACTTACAAGGTTTGTATAAACGTGAAAATCTAGACCCCAAAGTGCAGACTTTAAGAACTAAGACCTAATAAGCTTATTTTACGTTTATATTTTTATCTTTTAAGCCCTGCGATTTTTTCTAAATCTGTTTTTTACACAAATACAAACAAATTCAAAACAATGTATGTAAAAATCTACAGCTCTTTATGTAAGCGCTTTATATGAAAACTAGCTAATGGCCAAACGTTCGCGCAGCGGAAACTTGAATTTCTCCGAAGTTTATGCATGCACTAATTTTATTCATACATACACAATTACACACAAATTTTTAGACACATCTCTTTTCTTCTAAAGTCTATAATTTAAAAAAGTTCCGCTGGGACAACGTTCGCCCAGCGGAATCAGTTTTTGGTGAGTTTCTCCACAATGGCTGCGTGCACATTTTTTTTTTAAATATAGGTACACAATTATACGATGTCATACACTAAATAACTGCATAATTAAAATCTTTAAATTCAACAACATTCCGCTGCGCGAACGCACACGATTATGTGTGTGATTATTTCACACATTGTTATGTTTGAAATAAATTGTACTCACCAATTTTGTAGACAGGTATATCAGTTCACTGAAAGTAGACTAAGTTGAAGTTGTTGGCAGCAGTCCCGAAACAGTAGCCGATGTCTTCGTGAGAGCAATCAAACAGTCCCGAAACAGTAGCCGATGTCTTCGTGAGAGCAATCAAACAGTCCCGAAACACTAGCCGATGTCTTCGTGAGAGCAATCAAACAGTCCCGAAACACTAGCCGATGTCGTCGTGAGAGCAATCAAACAGTCCAAAAATATAAGCCGAAGTCGTCGATAGAGCGATCAAACAATATTCAGTAAACGTAAGTTACGGAAGGAACCGTCACACATGTGCTATGTCGAAAGCTTCGAACACTGCACTAAACAAGTTTAACTGCCGGCGTGAGAAAATATTTGTCAACAAAAGCTTTAACACAAATAAAATTACAAAAATCTTACTTAACGGGCTTATTTTCAAGTTCAAATTCAAAAACCCAAGTCAAAGCTAAGTTAACAATAACAAACAACACGTGCGCGATCTTGCCGTTTTGTTCAATCTTTTGATTCTTTCTAACGCTCTTAACAAGCGTATCTCGCGTACTCGCTCTAAGCTATCCCTGGCCGCCGTCCGGCTGGACCGGTTTGGTGGGAACTTGGACGCGCCCCGAGTGTCGATTTTATGTAGGTAATTTGCAAAGGTATCTATTTCAAACTACGTCAAAGTTGGAAAAATATATGCGAACAGTAGAACTTATTTTAGAAACTTAAACGGTAGGTATTTAGTTTTATACAATCATTTTATCTAGGTAAGTACGTTACCTAGATAAAATAATATTGTATAATAAAATAAGATACATCTTTTTATGGTTTTCATTGCTCAAAATACCACCGGTCCTAAAAACAGTAAGTATTTTGTTTTTTTTTCACTTAGAACATACACACGTACCTAGTAGAAATTATTAACGAGCGAATAACAGTGAAATACCTACTGTTTTAACAGTACGGTTGTCAATCCAACCAGTTGTTTATTTAGGAGATCTTACCTACTTACCGTAAATTATTTTGTACAAATTGGTCTGACCGAGGCAACGGGAGTTCACACAGTAGGTAGTTATCTTTCAGTCCTACTCGCCTTCTTATTTCTTGGGCTTCTACTTACTTGACATTCAATAAATTATCTTCATATTAATTGATTTTTGTAAATACGTACATTACTTTAGCTATATTATACGTCTTAGTACAAAGGTTGAAAATCTCTGATTAACTTGTTTAGGTGGACACGCCTGGCGGGTTCTCGGCGTCACATAATCACTTAAAAAAAAAAAAACTAATTAAGAGATTTTTCCGGGGGCCACCTCAAAAATCCTTAGGATATAGCTAAAGGATTATGTACTGAGTATTTCAAAAGGCAATTTTGGCTAATTTTCGAAATATCACTGAAACATTTAGGACACGCCTGGCGTGTTCGAGGCGTAGTTATAGAAATTCGCAAGAACACGCTAGGCGTGTCGGCGGCATTGAACGTGTTAAGGTTTATACTATAAGTGTACTGATAAAAGTTTAATCTAATCTAAGTTTAAATTAAACAAGAATTTACTTACCTGGTGACTGTATAGGGATATGTGTGCAATCTATAGCACCTATAACCCTAGGAAAGTTGGCTATTTCATAAAATTCGTTAGATACCACTGACATTTCATTTATGTCACAAGGCATGTGTATATATCTAGGTGCTAATGCTGCTATGGCGCGAGACACTCTGTGTATTGCACGACAAACACTAGCTTTATGCACTCTGCTGATATCACCAACAACTTGCTGCATAGAGCAGGTTGCATAGAACCGCAATGCAATTAGCAATTGATCAGACTGTCATTGCATTGTTTCTGAAAAAAAGTTGGAAATAGTATAAATTCATTACTTACTTATCTACTTCTAGTAAAAATAGGTTGTAACTAGTTACTTAAGCAGAGTTATTTTGTTGTTACCTGAAACTTACCTTGGAGTATTAGATCGAACTGCATTTTCAATACATCTGCAAATATACTGTGCCGTGGTCTTGCTGATTCGATAACGGCATAAAAAATCGTTGTCTTCAATAAGCATTTGGTCTATTCTGATATTTGTTCTTCGACGACGGCGACTGATATATTGAACAATTTCATCATCACTATCAGAAGTAGAACTAGTAAATGACATAATTATTGTGAATATAGACTATTTGAGAGTACGTTTTATATTAGCACTAACTAATATAATATTAAATTAACCGGTAGGGAAGAAACAAACGCTTTATAACCTCCAAACAACAATGTTATGTATACCTAGAATAATGTCAGTGTCAATATTTATACGATATGAGCAGGGTTTGAGCTCCGTAAAAAGTAACCGTATAAAGTAAACGTAAAACGTAATGCTGAACCGTGGAACAACAACGTTTTACATTATACGCCTACTTTAGGGTCGCAACACATCTGCGGGACGTACGGCGCCGAAAGTTCAGCGGCTGAAGTGTCAGTCGAAATATTCAGTTGTTATGACAAACCAAACGGTCAAAACGCGGCGTCTTGTTCAGCGCGCTACGCGACGGAAAGTTACGCGGCGTCGTCGTCAGTCTGTGTCGACACTTTATGGTGTGCGGTTGTTGTGACGTACCTGAACTGCCCAGAAAAATGGATTTAATTAGAATATTAGCTATTATAGAAGGCTTAGAAGAAGAAGAAGTAAATAAGAAACACTTTTGGGTGCATCCGCTAAATACAATGAGAATCCAAGAAGGTCAATTTCAAAAATATTCAAAGTACAGATCCTATCCTGATAAGTTTTTTAAATATTTTCGGATGTCAATTCAATCTTTTGATGATTTGCTATTTCTCACTAGTAACGATATTTTGAAAAAATGTACTAGGTTCAGGGATTCTATTTCACATATTATATAGACATGGTCGTAATTGAACTTCCAATATTAATTTTTCTGAATCAAACATATTTCTTGTCGAAAAACAACGTGTCTACAGCAAAGCCAACGAGCGAGTGTTGAGCGTGTGCGTGGCGAGCTATAGTATAGAAAGCGACGTTGCCGCTCTTTGCTACCGCCACGCGCGCGATGCACAACACACGCCGAACGTTCAGGTACGTCTGCCGCCCGCTGAACTTTCGGTCGCGCAACGCGTCGCGTGATGTGTCGCTTGCTATGCAAAATACATTAAATGCGTTTTAGCTGAAAAAATCGCCCGAAGGAAGGTTAGGCACTACGCCGAACGCGGCGTAATTTTGGCTGATGTGTCATAGAGAACTTGAAATACACTGCGAGCGTATTTAGCCGAACGTTCGGCGCCGTACGTTCCGCAGATGTGTCGCGACACTTATACGTTACTTTTTACGAATTCGTAAAATGAAACTTTTGGTGCAACCGGCTGTTAAGGTATAAGGTACGGGTTGGGCTCATGTATGTACTTATTTATTAAATTTTTAAGAGGTAAACTACGTGTTTTTCCTGAAATGGAAGGTAAGTGACTGTACTTTTTCAGATGTTTCAAACCTTTTTTGATATTGTTTATTATTTTTCGGTGTATTCACGTAATTGGTCAAGGAAACTAGTGTCTAATGTGTGTAATATGTATATACTATATTTGTATAAGGTAATAAATAGGTACATATAACATTTAAAAGCTAGGGTTATGAGAGATATTATTTTATTTGTAAAAGCATTGAATTACAATTTATTTGTAATTGGCGTTAATATTGAACTACAAGTGTTTATCGCGACGCAGGGAAATTTTTAAAATTTTAATTATATCGTCGTATGTACTGCAAAAAGTCATTACTGTCAAAAGTAAGATTCGAGATAATTGCGATTTAAAGTTTCTGTGTTTTTATAATGCACGTAACCACTGGCGGCTCCTGAATTTTTAGATGGGTGTTCACTTTTTTTAATATGAGCGCATGCAAAATTACTAGCGATGGACGTTTATTCAACGAACTAGTCGAATTCATAGCCGGCTATTTTAAATAGTCCACGTTCATTTCGACGAGACCGCGTCGACGCGCGACGGTACGGCTTAAGGCTAGACCGCACTAAGCGGCACTTCACGGTAGTGGAGCGACGCGACACATAGCGACACTATTAGGTATACCGCACTTGAACTGCAGTGCCGCGATAGTTTGCAGCAAATTTTGTCTGTCAGTCGTTCGACGATTTCTGAGGAAGATGGAAGAAATTGATTTGAACGTTATTTTGAGTCAGGTGGACGAAAATGACTTGGATATTATAATAGTATCTTTGCTTTGTGAGGAAGAAGAAAGAATGGAACAAGAACAAGCAAGAAGGAAGAGAAAAATATGGGTTCATGACGTTCCGTATTCACGATATGAAGAAGGGGAATATCACACACTTTTGCCGCGGCTTAAAAAGGATCGGAAAAGGTTTCATACATACTTTAGAATGTCTCAAAATAAATTCGACGACTTGATACAAATTATGAAGCCCCATATAGAAAAACAGGATACTCTCTTCCGAAAAGCGATAGGTGTGGAAGAAAAACTCATGGTTACAATCAGGTAAGTAAGTTTTATTTATTTATATTTAGGAAATCAATCATTCATTTATTATTGTTCCTCATACTCGGTGATAAGATCTTGCGAAATCAGAAAGCCATCTGGTGTTATTATGAACCTTTTTTGTGTATTATCCAAAACAATTTGGGATTGGTTGTTGGAAATACTGGCGAATGTTTCTTGAATTAAATCATCAGCGGGCTGAACTTCAAAATCTTGTGGTTTTGATTTTGATGTAGTATGAGTTATGGGGAATTGTTTCTTTGGCGCAGATGTAGATGGAGTTGGAGTATCCTGTAGTTCCTTAGAAGTTCTTTTATTTAACCCTGAAGTAGACGGAGTTGGTTCTACAAGTTGTTTTTTGAAATCATCAGATGGATATGTTCTTGTTACTGTTTCTGTTTGTTCCATGAACGATGTCGAGTTTCTTAATAGGTTTTCATATTCCAAATCTGATACTACCTCATAAACTTTTTTTTTTGCTTTGAACTGTAGGTCTGGAGGCAAGGTTTTGACGTTATCAGCCATAGCTCTAAAAAATGAATGAATTGGATCTCCAGATTCCAATGCCGTTGGTGTTGGCCGTGAAGCTAAATAATTCTGTAGAGTACTGGCTACCGAAAGCTGTTGTGTCGGCTGTGTTTGGTTCTTCTTCCTCGCAGTAATACGTTTGTACATCAATGATGTTGCCGATGAAGAAGATAGGGGTGAGTTTACTGGCTCAGGAGAGATCGCCATTAGTTCGGGAAGAGAATTATCGTTTGTGTTTTCATTACTCGTTATTGTTTCAGCGTTTTCAAAGTTATCCTTTGTTGTTCTTTCTTGCAGATATGGTAGTAAAAACTCCATTTGAAGTTCGTACTTCCACTTTTTATTTTTTGTGGCACCATCTCCACTCTTCGATTTGCGTTTTTTTATATTTCGATGATAGCTGTCTCTCAAAGATTTCCATTTGTCTTTGCACACAATATCTGAAAATGAAAATATTACATTTTTATTTGTGATTGTTTCAGGTTCCTTGCTACTGGCGATTCGTTCAAGACCATCGCAGAATCTTTTCGTTTGGGTTATACAACCGTGCAAGAAATTGTACACACTACTTGTGTAGCTTTGTGGGAAGTGTTGTCCAATATAGTCATGCCCATTCCAGATGAACAGAAATGGATGAACATTGCAAAAGAATTTTACAAAAAATGGCACTATCCCAACTGTATTGGTGCACTAGACGGGAAGCACGTAGAAATTTTCGCGCCACCGAATAGTGGCTCGCTATTTTTTAATTACAAGAAGTTCTTTTCAATTGTACTACTTGGTCTAGTGGACGCAGATTACAAATTTATATATGTGAATGTTGGCGATCTTGGTAAGAATAGCGATGCAGGGATATATTCGCGGTCACAACTAGCATCAAGATTAGAATCAAATACTTTGAATATACCAGGCCCAAAAGAATTACCAGGATCAACAAATAAAGTACCTCACGTGATAGTTGGGGATGAAGCTTTCCCACAAAAAACTTATTTAATGAGACCTTATCCTGGCACACAGTTAGATGACCTATCCAAAAAAGTATACAATTACAGACATAGCAGAGCACGAAGAGTTTCAGAAAACGCATTCGGCATATTAGGCCAAAAATTCAGAATTTATTATCGCAATATCTGTCTTAGTGCGGAACATGTAGACTACGTAATTCTTGCTACTACTGTCTTGCATAATTTTCTTAGACATGATAACGTGTCGTTTGATAATGAAGATACCGAAGAGACAGAATTACGAGACCTTCCTCGTATTGGAGGTAACTTCGTAAACAACGCTATGCATGTACGGGATAGATTCAAAGATTATTTCAACTCTCCTCAAGGTAGTTTGACCTGGCAAAATGAAACTGTAAACAGAGGATGTCGTCAACGTCGTCAAAGATAACACGTTAAGATCACCGTCCAACCCGGAATGCAAAGCTGTACGTATATTAAGTATAGCACACGCGTACATTATATACGCATATAAAGGTATAGACTAAAGCGCGTGTATGTGATGGCCATATGCGATAAAAAAAACAAATACCTATCTACCTATGTAGAAATAAGAATAAAAATTAGTTTTCCAATATTGTACACGTTAGTAAAAAGTTATAATGAAAATAAATATCTTGTACTAACTCAGAAAGATGTATGAAATTTACTCACTCGATGCTCCCATTTCCTCGCCAATTTCCCTCCAAATATTGTTTTTCCTAAGAGAATTCATATAATGTTCATTTTGCTGGTCATATATCTCAGGATATTGACTAACTAATACAATTAATTTCTCTTCGTCGAAAACCATTTTGAACACAACTTGTCATACTACGAACCAAATACGTTCTAACTTGAATAAAGTGAAGTGTCGCGTCGCTTGCTATATCGCACTAACGGCAGCGGAACTTCACGACGCGACACGGCGCGTCAGAGTTGATGAGTTGGTCAACTTTGACGCGCAGTGTCGCGGCGCGTAGTTACGCTGCTGCGTAGTGCGTTATGCCTCATACAATTCCTTACAAAGAATATTTGGTCGTTACATGTCGCGTCGCGCCGCTGCCGTGAAGTGTCGCTTAGTGCGGTCTAGCCTTTATGAACGTAGTCGCGTAACATTCGACGAGAATGCGATGAGACGTTGACGCGGTGGTCAAATGAATAAGAACCTTATTACTACTTACTTCCGTTCATATTTCAAAATACTTTTATTGTATTTATTCTGTTTATTGAAGAAAAAGAGAAACGAAACGAAAGTGCGTGAAAGAGAAACTAGAGTAGTAGATATAAACTGGTTTTTACATTTCTCTAAACAGGTTACTAGAATTTTTTGATTTTAAAAGTAAAAATAGCAAAAGTGGCCGCCATTTTGAACTTTTTAGTTAAGGGTCGGATTGCCTTCATTTTCGATACCTGAGGTTCCTGGCAGTTCCCAAACACATTTCCGGTGTCAAAAATAGTAAAAGTGGCCGCCATTTTGAACTTTTTAGATAAGTGCTGGATTGGTTCCAAAATCGATATCAGGTTCCTGGCAGCTCCCAAACACATTTCCGATGTCAAAAATAATAAAAGTGGACGCCATTTTGAACTTTTTAGTTAAGGGTCGGATTGCCGTCAATTTCGATACCTGAGGTTCCTGGCAGTTCCCAAATTCAGATTATTTTGTTAAATTGACTCACTTTTTCTAGATTTAAATCGAAAACGCAAATACATTCCTGAAACAGAAAACTATGATAATGATGAAACTCAATGTGAAAATGAAGAAGAAACTTTGAATTATATTTTTGAACAACATTCACAATCATACTCAGATGTTGGAACTTACAAGCCTGAAAAGAAATTTAAGAACAGTGGTACATGCACAGAAATTGACGATAAAAATAATAATTCAGTACCCTCCGTAATAGATTTGCATGGATGCAAAAGATTCGGCGAGTTTATATCAAATCAAAGGCAGCTATATCCACCTAGGAATTTTTTTCATAAAGCAGAAAAAACGTCTTATTTTATTTTTACTGTAGCAACACGTGTAAAAAAAGCCTTAAAAAAAGTATTTGGAATGTTGGTACTACTGAACAACACACACCCATCAACTAATCCAAATTAAAACTTTTACGCGGATATTTTAAAATCACTTAGCTGTATTTGATACCAACAAAAGGATTTAGCTGTCTTTGATTCTGATTGTAATGGATATAGCTGTTTTTGATACCAATTCTTTGGTGATGACGTCACAGGAATAGTGATGTGCATTTAAACTTATCTAAGGATTTTCTATCCAAAATGAAATGAAAATGCATTCGTCATTATCACGTAGATTGCTTAAAAATTGATACCGAATTTTAATAATCCTACTAATATTATAAAGGCAAAAGTTTGTGAGTGTGTGTATGTTTGTTACTCTTGATGATGGATGGATGTTTGTTACTCTTTCACGCAAAAACTACTGAACAGATTACGATGAAATTTGGTATGTAGGTAGCTGAAGACCCAGAATGATACATAGGGTAGGTAAAGTATGTGTAGGGCAGGTATAGGGTAGGTGTAGGGTAGGTGTTGGATTGATTACTGGGCAGGACGACGTCTGCCGGGTCAGCTAGTTGAGTAAATAAAAGAACTTTATAAAAACATTTTTATTATGAAATAAATTTTATATTCTTATATTATCTCCTTCTTCTTGAACTTCACATAGATTTTCTACAGTATCGTTCTCTTCAACTCCCCTTTCTTCTAATAGCCGCAGCTCATCTTCGTCTAAATTATTCAATACGGCGTGAAAATATCTTAAATGTGCCAGATTTTTCCAAGAGTCACCGTAGTGTTTTTGAAGCAAGTTTCTGACTTCTCGCAACTTTAATGGATTCACTTGTATGCCGCTAGGAATTATTGTTGGCCGTATATCCTCAGCTTTTTTGCCTGGTTTACACAAACTTTTGGGGTTTCCCGTGTCAGAATTGTAATATAATTCACCACGTACCAACACACTTCCTTGTTTCTTGGATCTTCGAAGAATAAATCTTTTGCACTGAGAAATCTGGAAGTGGATTTGAGCCGGTCTTTTAACAATACTATTTATTGAACTTTTCCAGTCAAGCACGGGTATATCTCGTAGTCGCGTGACTGTAGAGTGTTCACTGATTACAGCGATGTACTTACTCTTCTGGCGATGTGATTACCTCAAGTTTTCGGATTTGTTTTTCAATATTCCCGAAAACTCTATCAGGAGGCATGAAAGAATGGCCTGTGATGGGAAACACTAGTTCCATTTTTTTTACATGACGGTTTTCTAAAAGCCATCGCATGCACATGGAAATCATTATATAATTTTTATTTTGGCCAGCACATCCGTCTGCCACTAAACGGACGTGGGTTACACCAGTTAGGCCAGTTTTGTTGAGCCTATCATATACAGCGGAAGCAATTTGGTTTGAACCTTTAGCATATTCATTTTCTGTCCAGATGTATGCATATGTAGTGTTTTTATTTAAAGGATCTTTCGACGATCCTTGGACTATTGTAAAATTATACAAATACAGCTGCCTGCTGTAATAACAGCTCTGGTCGGGCACTTTCGGAAGTACTAAATTCTTTTGGCAATCGAATGAGAATGTAATCATTTGCCCTTCTTTTTCCCTTAGTAGTTTAAAAAATGCTTGTGCTCTTAATTTGTGTATCCTTTTCTTTATCATTAGTAGGTTTTTCTTCGATGTATCATTTTCGTTTTTCAATTTTTCTTGAAGTTCAAGGCAAATTGAGCACACATCCGTCCTTGGACTCCCAAAACCAAGATTAAAATCCTGATTAAAGATAGATCTAAAGTAAGATAATTTGACTGGGCTGTTTGGATGTACTTGTTTAAAAAGTTTATATAATTTTTTAATATTGAGCTCACTAGGTAGGTATTTACGTTGCTGCGATGATCCCCTGCAATAATGTGCTTCAACGCAATTCAAAGACTTTAAAAAACTATGAACTGATTGTCTTTGTGCTGCAAACTTTTGTTTCTTACGGTCACCGCCTCTTTTCTCTGTAGGAACCCGACCGGATTCAAAGAAGTTTTGCATGACGAACTGAACACGATACTTCGTTATCCCAAGTGTATTTAGAAATACTTTCTGGCAAACTGGAATGGCTTTCTTAAGTGAAAATGCGTACATTGCATATTTTATCGAAAAAGCTCTGCTTTTTCTTACGTTTTTACTGGCCGCTTTCTGGCTGTTTTCTTTACCGAACAGCACTTCAATATTAACGCATCTTGATGTTGTTTGTTGGGTTTTGAGTAAAACGATCTGTGAAAATGCACTAGATCTAGTATTTTCAATTGTTTACACGCAAATGATTTGGTGTTATGATTGCAGGTTATGTTTTCAGGCAGAGATGGCGACGAGTACCTGTGAAACAAATCAAACGTAACCATTACTGTTTTAGCCTATTCAATTTTCATTAAGATGAAAAACTTGCAAAACAAATAGTGACGCCTATATTACGGTGTGGGCAGAGCGTCACCGATCTCATAATAGATAGTTTATGCGACGTCTGACAAAGTTTTGAAGGTCATTTTATTTATTGGTCAGTATATTCGTTCAGAACGTGTCGCGGCGACCTTTGTGTCGGCGCCGGCACGCGCCTAGGCGGCAGGTACAAAGAGCGATCGCTTCAGGCTGAACGTACTATAGGTTGTCAGCTTATCGCCTAAATTGCAATACACTAAACCCCCGGGACCCTTAATGTAATGGACCCATCCATTGATAGAAATCGAACTGAACAACATTAAACTTATAGGTAATGTTAAACCTAGAATCTAGACCTCTTCCATCTATTCTTTAAAAATTTGTATCTTTTGTTAAAAATTCTATCGAACTCCATCGGATTATAAGTACATCACTAGACTAGGCTTACCTGTCAATTTTCGCTTTGTTCGCCTTCCATTTCTCCGGCTGTCTTTTGCGCTTTCTTCCTTTCACTGGCAATGCTTCTACTACAGGCACTTCCATTACACGTTTAACTAGTCGTATAACACGTTTTTAGTAAGAAAACTATGCAAAATCCTATTTAATTTCGATAAAAATCACACCCACGCAAACACGGTTTAGTATGAAATCCGCCATCTTGTTATTACGAAAATGGATGCCTGTGATTGGCCGAGCGCAATTCTAGCTGTGTTCGTTTCCAAACCCTGTGGATTTAGCTGACTTTGATTCTAAACCGATTCTTTAAACGGGAATTTGGCTGGGATTTAGCTGTTTTAGGTGCCAAACAATTTGTAAACTTATGTGGAATAGTATGAAGAATAAGATGGCATTCACAGTTAAAAAATGACTTGTTGTGGATATAGCTGCCTTTGATTCTATACCCCTCAAATGAACTGTTAAGATTTGACGCTGACCAAAGATATTCTAGTAACGCAAAACATTCTCGAGGTGCTGAAAAATGGTGATAAGAAGTTTAAATAGTAAATAAAACGAAATTTGACATCTTCGTAATTTTCCGCTTTATGATTGCCTAGAAAATTTTGAACAACATTCACAAAACATTTCCAGGCGAGTTTTTCCTGATCATTCAGTTTTTCTTCAAAGCTCTTATCCTTCATCAATTGCCGTATTTGTGGGCCTACAAATATTCCCTCTTTGATTTTCGCCTCGCTGAGTTTAGGGAATTTCTCTTTTAGATATAAAAATCCATCTCCATCTTTAGGCATAGCTTTTACAAAATTTTTTATCAGGCCAAGCTTTATGTGCAACGGTGGTAAAAGTATGTCATCAGGGTTCACTAGAGGATCATTTTTAACATTTTTATGGCCTGGAGTTAGTGATTCACGCTTGGGCCACACTTTCTTTGTATAGTGACTTTTTTTTGTTTCTACTGTCCCATTCACAAATAAAACAGCAAAATTTCGTATAACCAAGCTGTAGTCCAAGTAAAAGTGCAATGGCTTTAAAATCACCACAAATTTTCCAAGCATGTTTACTATATTCAATTTTTTCAAGTATAAATCTCATATTTTCGTAAGTCTCTTTCATATTAGAACCATGAGCAATCGGCACTGAAGGAAGTTTGTTTCCGTTATGCAGTAACACTGCTTTCAAACTAGTTTTTGAAGAGTCAATAAACAGTCGCCAGTGACTTGGATCATATTCGAAATTTAATAAATTCATTACAACAGGAACGTTATTACTATAGACTAAATCACGTGCTTCAGAAAAGTAAGATTTTATTTTATAAAATTATTAATAAAGAAATGGAAAAAAATCCTCACCCGGGTGGGAATCGAACCCACGACCTCTGCATTCCGCGTGTCAGTGCTCTAACCACTGAGTCACCGGGTCAATTACTCGGATGACGAATTTTATTTTATCGTCACGACGTCGAAAATAAGAAAAAAAAATCTAAATCTTTGTACCACGAGAAAGTAAATTCCAATCGTTTAATCTAGACCCCAAAAGCTCAGCCTATTTTTTAGACAGATTCAAATCACGTACTAAATCGTTTAAATCACATTGTGTCAATAAGTGCGGTTCTTTTGAAGTTGACGGTTCATAACTTGGGTCACTATCTTCAGATACCTTATTATGCTGACTGAGAACAAATTCCGGACTAGAATTCTCACTTTTTGATCGATTTGGAGGCATCGGCACAGGCAGTTCGGCACTATGTAGGATGGGTCTCTTGGCCGAAGACAAGTTTGGATACTGGATAGTGTGTTTGGATTTGGTAGTAATACCTTTTGTTTGAGTCAAACAAAAATAACAATCACTTACATGATCCTTTGGTTCCGTCCAAATCATTGGTATAGCAAATGACAAATGTCTAGGTTCTTGTTTAGCCCAACCTAAAAGGAGCCTCACACGTTACACTTATGTACACATTTATGTGGAACCCAGGATTTGTCTTGATTCCTCACAGGAAAACCAAAATAGTCTAAATAGCACTGTTCAATTAGTGATGTGAAATTTCGACGCTGAGATGTAAAAGCTAATTCTCCACACACATAACAAAAATTGTCCGGGTTGTTCAAACACTTTCGTGGCATATGTATTTACGATCTAAATGCAGTTATGTAAACAAAGAAACGTATATGAGGTCAGAAATGAATATGTAGCTGTCACAAGAAAACTGGATGTGATAGAAACAAAACTGTTATATATTTTTAATGAGGGTACACCAACATAAATAAAAATCATAACAAAGTTCATGTGACAAAAACAGTGTTTACCAGTGTAATTATTAAGTCTCAGGTCTAAGGCTATTAAGCATAGCTTGGTGGATTTTAATCTGTTTAGGTATGTTTATTTGTAACTACTTAAATGATTAAATAATGACATTTTTTCAATCATCTTTTCTATAAAAAAATCACACTTCAAATAAGTAAGTTTAATATTAACAAACGTTATTCCCAATTTTAGTTGCAACTACAACTCAATATTTGTGAAATTCCCTGAAACATTCAAGGCACTCCTGGGAATCCTGGACAATCCGGGCATCCAAATATTACGGACACTCTTTTTTGAGCTTTGCTATAGCAAACTCGACACCTCTTCCTTATCCTCTTCCCTTCTCTTTTCGGCAAGTTCGCCGGAAGATAAATTTTTCCTTCTGATAGAGACCGAGCAAGTTCCGTAATATTTGGATTTGGCAGTAAAGTTTCGATTATACTTTTTCTGTAATCATATAATGATAATATTGAGTTGTTTTTATTATATAATAAAAACCAATTTACGTGGCATATTTGAATCATATGAATAATTACTTTTTTGTACCAGCGCAGGGTTTTTTGTTCTCAACAATAGTAGCTAAGTAGCTGATCGTTATCTATTGCTCGCATGTATTTGTTGTAACGTGCCTGAACGGCGGGCTTATATTTGACTGTACGAACGCGGCGACTCGTAGTTCCTTCAGAATTACTTTTGTGCTCCGTGCTTACAAAAAAAAATTTCGCGTTTGTCTTTCCATTTCGTTACAATAATTTTCTTATTATTATGTGCAATGCACGACTCCTCCAATGATATTGGAGTATTTTTTACTACCGCAGGATTTCCCTTCCGATTTGGTCGTAGGGTACCGGTAACATAGGTATTTTTTTCAAGTAAATCTTCAGCAATTCCTACGCTGGTATAAAAGTTATCCAAGTATAGGGCATGCCCCTTGTTCAGATACTTTTGCATAAGCAACATAATTACTTTTTTTACATGGTTTCGACCATTTGATCTTGCGATCCGGCATATACATGTATCTTTAATATGATGCCATTGGCATCGGCTAAAATATATAGTTTTACCCCATATTTGTGTGCTTTTCCCTTTAAATATTGTCGAAAAGCAAGTCGTCCTTTCCATAAAATTAATGATTCGTCTATTGTAAGTTCTCTCACCGGATAATATATTGTATTAATAGAGTCATTAAAAAGGTCAACTAAATCTTTTATTTTAAATAGGCTTTCATTACTTTCGTTTTGCTGTACACTTAAAGCCCTCAAAATTAAATAAAATTTGTCTCTTGACATAAATTGTCGTGTAGTTAGGCGAAATAAATAATGATTGGACCAATAGTCGGCCATTCTATTTAATTTTATAGTCCCCATTCATTGCATTCAAAAATAAAAAGAAATAATCAATTGGAGTTTTTTTTTTGCCATTTGGTGTGGTGGCAGTATTCCACTTGTTCCTATGAAAGGAAGCTCCACCATAGAGTCGGGATTGCCTGAACGCCAACCGCTTAATTCGTCAGGTGAGTTGTCCTCTTGCGAGCTTTCTTCTTGAATGTGGGCATTCGCGTCTTGCAAAGCAGCGTCATCATTTGCCTCATCATTGGTTTCATTTGTCCATTCGTCGAGAATGCGATCGTTGCTTTCGGTTAAAATCCCATTAAGTTCATCATCGCCAATTTCAAAATTAAAAACTGGAATATCATGTATATCTTGAGACATCATTGAAGATAACTCCACGTGTAATTCAAACCCTTCAACAACAACCCCATTTCCTGATTTGAGAAATTAATGTCAGAGAGATTTTTTACTCTTGGATAAAAATTATGTGTATTATTTTGTTCAGGTGGACTTGTGTTATTAGAACATTTATTACAAATATATTTTAAATGAATTAAAACTTTTATTTTTGTGACTGTGTATAAAATTTCTGCTGACCTGCATAATGGGCAAAGTAAAAGTAGGTCCAAAAGATCAAACTCAACTGAATGAAGCTTAAAAGCCAATTGCATGTGCAAAATTTTTAAGTGTATTTTTAAATCATACCCAGTATTATTACCAATATTTAATTCTTGTGATAGCCAAATTTGTTGTGCTTTATAAATTGCAAATTTAGATTGTCTATTGTTAACCCCAGAACGAATATTAATATAATTTGGAATAACGTTATGGTATTTACGTTGTTTATTAAACCAGATAGATTCTGCCTAGCAATGCGTTGTGATTCTAAAAGTTTGATGTATAATTTCGCCTGTTTTGTTATGCATAACTGTTTTTTAAATGAAATTGTATTATAAAATTGTATTGTAAAGTGCATATTTTACCATCAATAGTGTTGCTATCTGATAGATGGTATGAGTGTTGTATTTCTTGTCTCATTATGTTTTCTTCTTTCACCATTATTTCACTTTCGTGCCCAAAAGTAAACTGTACTGGACGACATTAAGCCGTAGAACAAGGTTACGGATTCTTCCATACGGTCCCCCCTTAACAGGTCATCTTTAGAGGTACTACTAATGAAGTCATAAATATATTGTCATCGAGTGTTAAACCCATCTTCTGCTTGTTACTACTCTGGCTTGATGCACCGTCAAAGTCCTACTTCGATATCAACGGTAGTTGTTTACCATTTCAGGTAAAGATTTTGAAATTGTTTTCACTGTTAAGTTTAAAAGAGCTTGCAAAGTAATTTTTTCAGAAGAGTCTAACCGTGATGACATTTTTTGGTTCAACTGGATAGCACTCAAGTTTTCCTTTCTGCACCCGTCTTCATACAATTTGGTCATAAAAACGAGAGCACAATTATTACCTGTATAGGTAACATATTTTGACCATATGTCGTCGTATGAACATTTTATATAGTAACCAAAACTGTATACATTATGTACTTGGACGTTACCAGTCGATGATTTCTCTGGATCATTAGAACATGATTTTATTGGTTTTAAAAATGACTCAAAATCTGCATAAACCACGAATGGAACTCTCAGTTTTAGATCAAAATTTAATTTATTATTTGGTACATTCTCACCCCACCACAAAAGATCTGTACGAACATGAGTACAGTTATTTATTTTATGGTTAGAAAGTCGTTCCTCGGAGCTAAAATGAATGAGACAACCATTACATATATAAATAGCACTATTATGTGATGTAATTTATTTGGATACTAAACGAGATGATTTTTTATGCAACAATAGTGACTATTATTATCATTCGATACGTATATATTATGTGCAATGCACGACTCCTCCAATGATATTGGAGTATTTTTTACTACCGCAGGATTTCCCTTCCGATTTGGTCGTAGGGTACCGGTAACATAGGTATTTTTTTCAAGTAAATCTTCAGCAATTCCTACGCTGGTATAAAAGTTATCCAAGTATAGGGCATGCCCCTTGTTCAGATACTTTTGCATAAGCAACATAATTACTTTTTTTACATGGTTTCGACCATTTGATCTTGCGATCCGGCATATACATGTATCTTTAATATGATGCCATTGGCATCGGCTAAAATATATAGTTTTACCCCATATTTGTGTGCTTTTCCCTTTAAATATTGTCGAAAAGCAAGTCGTCCTTTCCATAAAATTAATGATTCGTCTATTGTAAGTTCTCTCACCGGATAATATATTGTATTAATAGAGTCATTAAAAAGGTCAACTAAATCTTTTATTTTAAATAGGCTTTCATTACTTTCGTTTTGCTGTACACTTAAAGCCCTCAAAATTAAATAAAATTTGTCTCTTGACATAAATTGTCGTGTAGTTAGGCGAAATAAATAATGATTGGACCAATAGTCGGCCATTCTATTTAATTTTATAGTCCCCATTCATTGCATTCAAAAATAAAAAGAAATAATCAATTGGAGTTTTTTTTGCCATTTGGTGTGGTGGCAGTATTCCACTTGTTCCTATGAAAGGAAGCTCCACCATAGAGTCGGGATTGCCTGAACGCCAACCGCTTAATTCGTCAGGTGAGTTGTCCTCTTGCGAGCTTTCTTCTTGAATGTGGGCGTTCGCGTCTTGCAAAGCAGCGTCATCATTTGCCTCATCATTGGTTTCATTTGTCCATTCGTCGAGAATGCGATCGTTGCTTTCGGTTAAAATCCCATTAAGTTCATCATCGCCAATTTCAAAATTAAAAACTGGAATATCATGTATATCTGGAGACATCATTGAAGATAACTCCACGTGTAATTCAAACCCTTCAACAACAACCCCATTTCCTGATTTGAGAAATTAATGTCAGAGAGATTTTTTACTCTTGGATAAAAATTATGTGTATTATTTTGTTCAGGTGGACTTGTGTTATTAGAACATTTATTACAAATATATTTTAAATGAATTAAAACTTTTATTTTTGTGACTGTGTATAAAATTTCTGCTGACCTGCATAATGGGCAAAGTAAAAGTAGGTCCAAAAGATCAAACTCAACTGAATGAAGCTTAAAAGCCAATTGCATGTGCAAAATTTTTAAGTGTATTTTTAAATCATACCCAGTATTATTACCAATATTTAATTCTTGTGATAGCCAAATTTGTTGTGCTTTATAAATTGCAAATTTAGATTGTCTATTGTTAACCCCAGAACGAATATTAATATAATTTGGAATAACGTTATGGTATTTACGTTGTTTATTAAACCAGATAGATTCTGCCTAGCAATGCGTTGTGATTCTAAAAGTTTGATGTATAATTTCGCCTGTTTTGTTATGCATAACTGTTTTTTAAATGAAATTGTATTATAAAATTGTATTGTAAAGTGCATATTTTACCATCAATAGTGTTGCTATCTGATAGATGGTATGAGTGTTGTATTTCTTGTCTCATTATGTTTTCTTCTTTCACCATTATTTCACTTTCGTGCCCAAAAGTAAACTGTACTGGACGACATTAAGCCGTAGAACAAGGTTACGGATTCTTCCATACGGTCCCCCCTTAACAGGTCATCTTTAGAGGTACTACTAATGAAGTCATAAATATATTGTCATCGAGTGTTAAACCCATCTTCTGCTTGTTACTACTCTGGCTTGATGCACCGTCAAAGTCCTACTTCGATATCAACGGTAGTTGTTTACCATTTCAGGTAAAGATTTTGAAATTGTTTTCACTGTTAAGTTTAAAAGAGCTTGCAAAGTAATTTTTTCAGAAGAGTCTAACCGTGATGACATTTTTTGGTTCAACTGGATAGCACTCAAGTTTTCCTTTCTGCACCCGTCTTCATACAATTTGGTCATAAAAACGAGAGCACAATTATTACCTGTATAGGTAACATATTTTGACCATATGTCGTCGTATGAACATTTTATATAGTAACCAAAACTGTATACATTATGTACTTGGACGTTACCAGTCGATGATTTCTCTGGATCATTAGAACATGATTTTATTGGTTTTAAAAATGACTCAAAATCTGCATAAACCACGAATGGAACTCTCAGTTTTAGATCAAAATTTAATTTATTATTTGGTACATTCTCACCCCACCACAAAAGATCTGTACGAACATGAGTACAGTTATTTATTTTATGGTTAGAAAGTCGTTCCTCGGAGCTAAAATGAATGAGACAACCATTACATATATAAATAGCACTATTATGTGATGTAAT
Source organism: Carposina sasakii (assembly GCA_014607495.2). NCBI lineage: Eukaryota > Metazoa > Arthropoda > Insecta > Lepidoptera > Carposinidae > Carposina > Carposina sasakii. The sequence goes on from CP053170.1 coordinate 3,814,572, forward strand.
TTATTTGGATACTAAACGAGATGATTTTTTATGCAACAATAGTGACTATTATTATCATTCGATACGTATAACAAATTTACATGATTTGGTTTGTATGATTTAGTAAAATATAATGGACCAATTAGGTACTGTATGAGCTTTTATAGTTGCATTGTATTCTAATCCGAAGACATTCATACTAATATTATTTAAAGGCTCAACTTTGTGTACATCTTTTAACTTTATCGGAAATGCATTACTATTAAAGTTAAGTTTATGTTGAAATTTTGCGTATGAACTAACTCGATCAGTACAGATAAACAGAATGTAAGGGTACAATGCTGATAGTAAAGCCCATTTTAAACAATAAACATCTGATTTTTTTTTACTAATTATAGCTTTTTTCGCAATTATATCACGAGGTAAAACTATGAAAGATGATCCTCGAAGAGGTTTGAATTTATTAATATTCATATCTAAGCTAATAACATTCTTAATATTCCAACTTTTTTCTTTATCTTTTGCTTCAAATTCAGTGATTCTATTTGAAATGGTTTTTTGCAAAGAGTCAAGAAATACATATATCAAAATCATCGGATCCACTCAAAATAAAGTTAGTGGTTTGAAAATCAAAAACGTTTGTTAAATTTTATGTCTTCTGAACTGCCTGAACAAAATGAGCATATAAAATAAAAGTTAACTTTAAATGTCGTTAAATTAGCAACGATTTCGTTAATTAGGTGAATTAATGTATTTCTTACTAATTCAAAAAAACCTCAAACGTCATGAGACTATCGCAATTAGCTGGAGGAGTTATTTTAAATGTATAAACTCTCTTACCAAAGGCAGTTTCAATTAATTTTACATTAGGAAAATCGCAATGCATATGGAAGGCGTTATTTTTATGTAAATTACTTCTTAAATGGTTGGTAAAATACCTTTTCTTAACAGAAATGTTACATATCGTACATTCTGTAATTTCATTATCCTTGATGTTGACACTGGAGGGTTCTGAAGTAGAGGGACCACTAAGCCGTCGTCTTTTTGTTGTAGCACCCTGCAGGCAGTCGTCGATGGTGTGTTTTAAACCTGTACCGATCTGAACCCCATCACTGTTAAAAAAGAAACAGAAAATGTGTAAACCTGATAGTTTATTAGTAGTTAGCAAAAAAACTAATTTTTCTCAAAATCTTCAACGAGCTCATATAAAAATTTGTCAAAGTATGGGTCAAATACCTCAACAACCTCTGCTTCTTGACATATATCAATAAGCTCTTCATTATGGGAACAATCCATGGTACAAGCGTCTGTTTCAATTATGGGTAACAAGTGTTTCCTACGTACTCTTCGGTCCAGTTTTTATACACTTACTATAAATAACTATTAACTATCTTTAACCATTATCAACACTACATTTTTATGAATCATTTATGATGTGGAAATGTTTTTTTTTTTTAATCGGGGTCTTCGATAGCTCCTTAGTTATATTATAAATTAGACCCCGAGTTCGTCGGTGGTATTCATCATTTGCAGTTGCATTATATTTTATGCGTACATCCGCATGTTTCCAGTGTTCGCTGGGATCGATTTTTTCAATTTTTTTCATTTCATATACTTCTATTTTAATAAAATGCGTTGCTGCTGTCTTATCGTCTTTATTTGACGAGATATAAGACATGCCTCCGTCTTTGGTTGCTCGGCCTACGGTGGACGAATTTAGTTTAGACTTCTTCTTCTTAGGTTCATCAAAAAATTCATCGTTAGACTGGTTGTTTTCGTTGCGCGGTCTTTTCATTGAGTATGGTGGGGTGAGATCATTTTCGTCGTCAGAGTAATTGAAGTAATATTTTTTTATACAACAATGTAACATGTATCGGAACTCATAAAAAAAAAACATTAAAAGTTACAAAGTTGATATGAGAGCAATACTTACATCCATTTTTGTGTAGTAGAGTTCTTGTGGACCGAAGAGTACATAGGTTGTAAAATATTATTTTTAACTTTTTAGTTGAGGGTCGGATTGCCTTCAATTTCGATATCTGGGGTTCCTGAGCAGTTCCCAAACACATTTCCGCTGTCAAAAATAGTAAAAGTGGCCGCCATTTTGAACTTTTTAGTTAAGTGCCGGATTGCTTCCAAAATCGATATCTGAGGTTCCTGGCAGTTCCCAATCATATTTCCGATGTAAAAATAATTAAAGTGGACGCCATTTTGAACTTTTTAATTTAGGGCCGGATTGCTTTTAATTCTGATATCTGAGGTACCTGGCAGTTCCCAAAAACTTTTCCGATGGCAAAAGTAATAAAAGTGGCCGCCATTTTGATTTTTTTAGTCAAGGGCCGGATTGTGTTTGGGAACTGCCAGGAACCTCAAACAGTTTTTAAATTATCAGGATGTAACTGGCATCCAAGTAATTTGGCCATCGCTAGATTTGCTGGACAACCATCGAAGGTAACAGCTTTGACAATTATATTGCTTTCAAAACACAATTCAATTAAATAAAAACTAATGCATCAGTGCATTCATCTCTGCAATCTGAATCGATACTGCCACCAAAATCTACATAGCCTAATGTCTTTTCAACCTTCCTTTCAATTTTCATTTCATCGAAAATAATTCAGCAATGAATTGACTTGTTTTCCTGTGCTGCCTTGAATTTTAAAGCAACAAACGCTTCCTTTGTATGTAAAATTTGGCCATCGCTAGATTTGCTGGACAACTATCAAAGGTAACAGCTTTGACAATTATATTGCTTTCAAAACACAATTCATATATCATTTTCTTAGTGTGTTTATGGAGGGTAAACAAGTGAAGACATGAGTGGATGAAAGTGCTATGATACAATAGCATAATTTTGAGTAAATTGCAGTTAAAGGTTTTTGAGATGTATAAATTGTATTTAAAGAGATATTTTTCTTAAACTTTTATTAAATTATAGCTATTAAGTGGTTACTTAAGTGTCAAAGGTTTTACAAAAAAATACAATAACTAAGTGTATTTTTTTCATTAACAACGTACATAACACCTTCATTCATGAAATCGAGAGTTGTATTGATAACACAATTATATTTTATGAAGGTGTTTATTGTGACGAAATATCTTCATAAAAGTACCTAAACTCTGGTTTCACAAATTTTAGTTGCTCCCTTATATTATCTTGCTTCTCTACAGATATTGTGCCATATTTATTTGATATGCGTTCCAAAATAAAATCATCAGGTGTAAAATTTTTCTTCAATATATCAACTTTTTTAAAAGGTGTCATTAAATCATAGTTTTCTTTAAAGAGATAAGACCCAAATTCTTCCACTCGGATCCATCGAATTCCATCTCTGAAACTGACTTTAGATTTATTCACATCTTTTTTTCTGTTTGTCAGGTGTAATTTTTCTTGCAAGCAACTAATATTCCTGAAATGTCCGCACATATCTACAACGTGATTTAATCTTGACGCCTTGCAAATTATTTCACGGTATTGTTCAGGTACAAATATTGTTTCGTGTCTTCGGAGTACTTTTTCGATCCTACCAAAATCACGGTCTGAATCAAGATATGAGTGTCCTACTTCTGGAAATTTGTGATCTATTGTCTTAAAGTAACCTTTTAGTATCATATACTGATACAAGCAAATCATGTTAAAAATTTTATTTTGCCCAGCACACGAATCTGACCATATGACCAGGTTGTCTTTTTTTTGGTTACTATTATGCTCTGTCTCAACAAAGCGTAATAGAGCACTGGCGACCTCACAACTTCCGCGATCAACAATATCTTCTGTCAATGTACAAAAAAATGCCTTTTCTTTGTTTTTGGTAATGACATGAATCCCAAAATTGTAGAACCATATTTGTCGTAAATAGAAAGCTTTTGATGTGGGTATTTTTGGTAAGGGCATGGTTTGTTATAAATCTATAGTAAGAAACATGTCATTGTCAATTTTCTTGGTATTTTCTCTATCAAATCTCATCGCTTCAACAGCAGCGTGATGATTTTCTTTATGTTCTTCGGAAGTCTCTCCAGCGTCACAAGTGGCGCAAGTATCACTTTTTGGGTAACCAAATGACAGGTTAAATTCAGTTACAAAAACGTTGTTATACGTACTTTTTTAAATCTTAAATTTATCTAGCAATTTTTCTGTATTACACATCTCAATATATAGGTTGTACATTTTTGTTAAATTAAGCAATGGAGACAGATATAGCTTATGTGCATTATTATTGCGGGAGTAATGTGACTGATCTGAAGGAAAACTTTTAATGTGGTGTTTAATCCGGTCTTTCACTTCAGAGTCCATCTTATGGGGTCTATTACAATGTCTTCCCCTTCTATCAGGTGATGGGGCTGAACCTCCACTTTTTATTTTTTCCTTTATAATATCCAATTTCTTTCTCCCAATCTGGAATATAGCACATAAAGCTATCTTACAAACTTCTTCTCGAATCCCACTGTAAGTGACAAAATACTTGTAGGTAGCAGTTTTGTGTTTTATAGAACTGATAGACACAGAGCAGATCGTTGCAGCAAGATCATTTCACTCCGCTCCGCGAGTCTACAGTCCAGATAGAAATGTACGTGAAAATGAAATGACCAAAATTGAGAATCGTCCCAATTGCTCAGCCGTTTTACATCAAAGTCTCGAGACCACTACGGACAATATATTCTCATATTTGGAAGCTATTCAGCCGGTCATTCCAAGCATTTTGCTTAACGATAACAGTTCAGACATAATAGAACCATCCGAAGACGATAACATCCTAACCGGAAATCTGTATTTACAAAAGTCTTTCACTGCGCTGCAAAATATGCGATCCTCTACTCTTCGTAGCTCTTTGTACGTAGAAAATCAAGCTCTCAATGAAGACAATGGTGACTTCTCACCGGATACCGACGATGAATATCTTCCCAGCCCTCACACTACATTTAACAGGAGCTCAGGAGACGATACTTCTATCGATACTAATAATTCAGATATGCACAATGAGCATCCAACAACCAATCCTACCATCATTGTGAATGATGGTATATCTAACACTGAACCGTCTACTAGTAGGTTACAACAAAATACACAAATAAATCGCAAGCAAAAAATATTCGCACCTAAAGAGCATAATTCTAGAAAACGTCGCAAAAACCCTGAGAAGTGGAAAAAAATGCAGCAGCAATAGCAAGAGAAAAAGGAGAAGAGTATTTGTCATACAAAAATACGAAAGTGCCTAAGAAGGAAGTTAACGATGCATTGTTGTGCCAAGAAAAATGCAGACTTAAGTGTTCAGACAAATTTACAATCGATCAAAGGAAGCGGATGTTAAAATATTTTTATTCATTAGACGTTAATGGAAAAAATGCATTACTTTTCAATAACGTGGTAAAAAAACCTATAACAAGAGAAAGAAAAGGTTCTATAAAACACAAAACTGCTACCTACAAGTATTTTGTCACTTACAGTGGGATTCGAGAAGAAGTTTGTAAGATAGCTTTATGTGCTATATTCCAGATTGGGAGAAAGAAATTGGATATTATAAAGGAAAAAATAAAAAGTGGAGGTTCAGCCCCATCACCTGATAGAAGCTTAATATTTTTATAATTTAATGATGGTAATAAATAGAATACATTTTAGAGAGGCAATTAAAAACAAGAAAATTCATGTGATTTATCGAAGTTTTAATCAAATTTAATATCAAAAGTCATAAAGATAGGGACCTACATTATGTCAAATAAAATTAGTATGTTTACGAGCTAATATTGCAACACTTCAGGAAATAAAGTACATATATCTCGATTGTCAAAGCATCCGCGGGGATTCCCCAGTAAGAAAAATAGAATGTCAGTAAAACAGACATCGACCGAAACAATCTACGACTATCCAATATTTCTTCTTCAGCCTATTGCAGTCCACTGCTAGACGTAGGCCTCCCCCAGAGTACGCCACAAGGCTACTGCCACAGGGGGAGTTTTGCCCATAGTCACCACGCTGGGCAGGCGGGTTGGTGACCGATCCAAAACTAACGCCATCTATTAAATCGATTGATGACTATTACCTCAGGTTCGATGATAGTTGGTTTTACTGAAGCTGAGTGCACGGACTACCACGTAGCAAATAAAGGTGGCGCTAGAATCATAAGCACAAAACTGTAGATATCGAGGCCTAAACTAAAAACTGAGAGAATTTCCAAAAAACTGTAGATCTACAGTTAAAACTGTAGGGTTGGCTACACTGGACGCGATTCTCCAACTCATGCACTTCCATCAGACGTTTTTTTATCTCCTTAGGAGTTGCTTTGACTTCAAGTCGTCGTTTCTGGTAATTATAAATAAGTTCAACAGACAATTGCCGCAAGAAATTACGCCTCACGTGAGTACGGGATTTGTCGGTATTTGCTCGATGTATAATGAGTGCATTTATGCCTGAAACATTTATTAGATGGAAAAAAATGGCTAACGGCCATCGTTTGGTTCGCCTCCTACGTTGTATGTACCACACAAGTGATCATTGGTGTCCACTCCTCCTTTAGTGTTGTTGTAATATGTTATAATTTCTGGTTTCTGCTTGTCATTTGAGGCTGGGTCGATATGAGCTGCATGATGCATGGAAGATAACACGGCCGATTGGTGTAGTTGGTAGTGGCCCTGCCTGCGACGCCATAGGTCCTGGGTTCGAATCCCGGTAGGTGCAAACATTGATGTGATGAATATCGATGTTTGTTTCCGAGTCATGGATGTTTATATACTTATCTATGTATATACCGTTGCTTAGTACCCACGACACAAGACCTTAGGGATCTTAGTGTGGGACTAGGTCAATGTGATGTGAAGTGTAAAAAAAAAAAAAAAAAAAACACAACACAACAGCTTTATTTGGTTTTGGAACATAAGAAACCATGGTCATTGTCTTTTGAAAACCGAAAAGGGAGCTAAATTGAGTTCTAGATTTGTTTGGCAAAAACTCTTTAGGTATATCCGGTTTATTTTTTTTTTGTGTTCTTTTAGTGGTAAGGACCCGCAGGCTGTTTGCCAGAATAAACCTCAAAAGATAGCATATAAAATGTTTCAGAGTCTACCAATGCTTGGTTTTTTATGTCGTATTTATTTGGTTTGCATGGCATATAAACTTTGCCTTTGAAACGGCCACGGAACCCAATCAACTGCTCGTCTATCGTCACAATTTGATTCGGTGTATAGGCTTCTCGAAATTTTGCTTGTAACATATCGCAGATCTCACGTACAGCTGCCAAGTTATCAATTTTTAAACGTTCAGCTCGGGTCGTTCTATCGTCAAATCTAAGGCATCTTAGTAAAAATAGAAACCGTTGATAATTCATTGTAAGACGAAACATCTCTACACCGCTTCCATCAGTTGCCCAGAGATCTACGAAATTGAGATGTGAGGCTCTCAACACTCCAGACATAATCAGCAAACCCAGCAATGCTTTTATTTCCTCAACGTCTGTATCCTTGGCGTCACGTTCCATATGAAACTTTTTTCTGACCTCCACGATATATTTTTTAGTACATGCTACAAGCAAATTATAAATGTCATCAGAAGAGAATAAACTAAAACATTCCAAAGCAGTTTTTGCTGATTTTGCTGCTGATTTGACACCTGGTAAGTGTGAAATTATATTATGGCCTCGTGTTCTTACGGCACTCGATGGTGGGGACTTAGACCATTTTTACTTAGGACCATTTCTGCCATTATGCCTGGTAAAATAGTAATTGTTATACTGCCCTGCAGAAATGTCTTCCTCGTTGTCTGACGATTTACTTGATTGTGCGGACGATTGCTCCATTTCACTAGCACTATCGTGATCACTTTGTGTTATCTCCTCTAACTCTGGTTCAGAACCTGACCCTCCAACTTCATCTTCATCAGAAACCTCTGTCAACCATTGCGCAATTTGCAGTTCTCTCCTATCCATCTGAGAAAGAAAGACAAAACTCGTAGTAAGACGGAATTTTTGGATAATTTCATTATATAATATGTAAAAAAAACATATTTATAACAAACATTAATTCATAATATATACATATAATATAATACAGATATAATTCATAATATACAAAAAAAAAACAACTTACCTCTTCCAAAAAAGTAACGTAATTACTCGCACGGGGTCCGTTCAAGAGCGCAGTGACGTGTCCTTCCACTGTTCTGACTTGGTCATATATAAACTTAGATGCGCGTTATGAAGCTACCGAGGGCGCGGGGGGAATCGGACCGCGCCAAGTGCTACATTTTTTTTATCCGAAAATTCTTTGACCCCATGCGAGTAATTAAGGGTTAAGGCTGTTCCATATGATGTTCGCGATGATAATGGAAAATCCAGCGATGGCCAGGGATAGTCCTGTAGAAGCGTCTACAGCTATCTTGCCGACGGCTTTGTCCATTTCCGATTGCTTGACTTGACTCGCCTGTTGTGCGACGGCTACGTGTTCGTCCTTGGAATATTGATTACCCATGGTCGTGTAGACGGAGAAGTTGTGTTGAACTGATTGAAGCGTATTGAAGTCCTTTGGCTTTCTGCTGATAGTTGTTGCTCTGAATTATATTTTATACGATTTTGATGCTTATGTGGTAAAACGAACAACTGGCTTAATCACGCGACCATAACGCGTGACTTTGGCTCTATTGGCGTCTGATGCTGACACTGTAGTTTGAGCGCGTGGTGTCGATATGCATTTATTTTCGTCGGGAAGCATGAATGCTGGTTTTAATCTGTCAATCGACACTGTACGTTTTTGCCTGGTAATTAGATTGTGAAATGTTTTTCACTCCTTTTTGATACTAGGTATGGCCCTTCATAGGAAGCTGTCAAAGACTTTTTGATCATGTCTACGTAGGAAAACATAATCGCTCGTCATGAGCCATTTAGGACCATATCCATGAATCGTTGATACGTTTGGCCTGCGTTTCTTAGGCCAAATGTCATTCTGACGAATTCGATTAGTCCAAATGGGGTTATGATGGCTGTTGCTGATGCGGTATGTCTTCCTCTGCGATTTTTTTGACATGATAGGCTTTTTCTATATTTAATTTTGAAAATATGTTTTTGCCTTTCATGATATAAGTGAAATCCTTAAGCCCTGGCAAAGGATATCTATCTGGGATAGTCACAGCGTTGAGACGTCTAAAATCACCGCACGGTCTAATTTCGCCGTTTTTCTTCATGACGATGTGTAGAGGTGACGCCCATAGACTACTTGAGGGTCTACAAATGCCATTATTCACCATGGTCTGGAACTCCTTCTTGGCGGCGTGATATCGTTATTTAATGGACGAACTTTTTCATGTGTTGGAGGACCCGTTGTGTAGACATGATGTTCAATCTCGTGAGTTGGATTTTCCACATTCTATGTCGGGATGGTGATTTTCCAATATTTTCGCAGTATGTCATAGAACTTGTTGTTTATGTCGATTATGTAAATAGTTGGTTGTTTTGCAAATGAAATTTGAGTATCCGCGCTGAGTGCAGTGACCTCATCGCACAGTCGTCGATTATGTAGGTCGACTAATAATTTATTTTTGCGAAGTCCAAAAGTCAGGAATTTTGGTAGTGAGCGACATGGCTTCGATGGCGGCCGGCATCGAAGCTGGTTGCGGTTTTTGTGCTGGCGGTACCGCTTGATAACTGTCACCGTACATTATCCTCGCAACTTCAGTAGCCCCTTATATCAGTGCCTTGAGCGCCTCTTGAAATTACAACCGGTGAGACCTGCTGGTGGGAAGCCGGAGGTAATGTGCGCAGCACTTCCGTAGCCCAAAATTCTTGAGATCACGTCGGGGTCACCACTGTGGCCACTATGGTTTTGGGGTACTCGAAGTCTTCTGGACGAGGGATGTAAATTAGACGAAGATGACAGGTCTAATAAGAATCTTTTATTAAATGCTATACATCGATATTTATACTACATCACTGCGCTGAGTCAACACATATGTAGGTAGCTAAGTCTCTACAGTGGTATTAATTCCTTGACTAGACTACTGTCTAGCATCGACAGTGTCGATATTGAGATATTGTTTTCTGAAAAATCATATAAAGATTATTTTTATATTTATCACTCATACTAGAAAGTCCCAACGTAGAAAGCATAATTTTTGATGTATGGTAATCTAATACTTGGCTTGGAAACCTAGATTTTTTTTAAAACAAGCCTTTGTATACCTATAGGTAGTTATCCATTTTGCCTGCTTTCGAGCTGAGCCGACACATTCGGAGAATTTTTTTTTTATAGTTGAATTCACATTCGATGACCTATGTGCCATGTGTGCAAATTTTATGAAATTTTAATAACCGAATTAACCGATCTCAAGAGATTTTAAATTTGGAATCCGAGATTCTTTGTGATCACCATTACCTATTACTGAAATTTGTCGTAAAATGAGATGACTGGGTCAAAGCAAGTATTAGTCCAATCAACGAGGAAATCCTTTGTATGGGGACTCCACATTAATTCCTCTGTCCTGATCCTGGAAGATATATGAGAAAAAATATTATAGGAGACTTTTGTCTACGCAATAGTACCCAAAATAATTATTTTTGGAATTTTTGTCTGTTTGTCGGTTTGTTTGTGCACACTAATCTCAGAAACGGCTGAACCGATTTCGATGCAGTTTTCAGGTATATATTGTGAGAGGTCCCACTTAACATATAGGCTACTTTTTATCACGGAAAAAGATTTTATTCAGGATAATTTCGATATAAATAATAAAATCCAGGAATATTTCCATTTCATATTTTCGTTGGCTGTTTAATTCTCCACTGAATAAATCTCATGAGATAAGCTCGCCTTTGTACATGTTTGTCTATGTTATATACTTACCTGCTGTATATTTTCTGTGTACAATAAAGAATCTTGTTCCAGTGGGCGAGACAGAAAGGACTATTGGATATATGAGCAGCAATGACGCTGCACATGTTATCGTACAATGGGCAATTTGGATCTCTGGAAATGTGGGTAAGTTGGAATTTTAGCAATGCCGCTAGATTTCAGATTGAATATACATATTTGACATACAGGCTGTTTTTTCGTTGCTACCCTTAACGAAGGGTAGGTACGTACTCTATACATCAAATAAAGTAAGTTTATGCCAAAAAAATGCTGGATGAGAAACGATGTAATTTTTTTTAAATTACTTGATCGGACGAAATTTATAGTGTCCAGTGTTTATGCTAGTTTTTTCATAGACAGATATTAATTATTTCTCGTGAAAAAATCTTGCTAGACGTGTCAATGTGCATTTATGCAGAAAAACGCTGTATATTTACTCAACTTTGGACCCTAATATTTTAGAAACCAGTCACTTCCCAGGTATGCTTCCATGGAGAAAAATGATCGTGATGATGAGGAGATTCCGTAGTTTTCGGGAACGTTGACGACCAAAAATCACCCTGTATAAAAATCACCTACATATAAGTAATGTAATATTATCACATTTTCAGCTGTGCCCCTGACACCACTTCATCCGCCGGAAATGCTGAAGTATTTCCTTACTGATAGCGATACGAACCTGGTCATCTGCTCCCAAGAGTTCGAGAAGATTCTCCGTCCAATAGCTTTAGAGATATCGAAACCTCTGATAGTTACTAGCCGGGATAATGAAATAACTGCTCAGTTGTATCAGCCGAATAACTCGTTCATTGAACAGAGTATACAGGATATCAATGATGTGGGACAAACTAATGCATGGTACGGGAACAATGAGGCGCTCATTATTTATACAAGTGGTGAGTGTATTGTATAACATTCCATCGAATTCGAAGCTTTGGGGTTCACGCTGTGTGAACTTCACAGAATGGGGGACTGAGGTAAAACGTCACATCAATGGCGCCAACTAGTATAAACATAGCTGTCAAATTTTGTAAAGATACACACTCGTGACAACTTTTAATACCTTAAAAACATATGACCGTAGTGTTAAAATAATCACAAGCATGCTGCAGCTAGGGTTGCCACCTTTTTAAAGGTAAAATATGTAGTATATTTTTTTTTTTTCAAAACATTGCTTAAAATATAACACTATAGGGAAATTCAAGAAAAAAATAGTGCACATTTATTTTAGTAATTATTTATTTTTCCATGTGTATTGGTTATTAGTCTTAGCTTTGGTTAACAAAGTCTTATTAGTTTTAAAATAATTAATAGTAATCTAAGCAAATTACATCTATATTAAAATTAATTAATAATTAGTTCTTTCTTAATTAAATTAATAGAGGTTCTATTCCTTTCTTCTCGCCATTTTATATTTATTATGGAAAAAAATATTTTCGTAAAAGCGGAAGTTGCAGGTATGGAAAGTAAAAAGGAAATAATTTTAAATATATTTTGTTAAATTAGTATCCGAGTTTTTATAAAGCATTTGCCATTTTTCAGCTGTATTTTTATATTTAAACACTTTTTCGTTGCTTATTTTTGAAATAGTTTAATTAATTTTATTTCTATATTTAATTATTAAGAAATTAATAATTATTAACTAAATTTAAAGAATCCAATATGCTCTAGATTTGTTTAAATTCAATGTTCGTGTTTAAATTCAGAAATTGGCATTGTTTAAGCCAATTAGTTGGTTTAAATCAAACCATTTATTTCAATATAATAAACTTATTTTTTTATATTTTCCCGGCTAGTTATTGTAAAAGAGTCCTTGCCTGGGCCGATACAGTGAAAAACAAGAGTATTTATCATTAGTATATTCAAAGCACAGTATTTTACTCTCTGAGACGCGCGGGCGTTCTGCGCACTCGACGCGGGCGCGCTCTAATGTTTTCGTCCGACACGACACATGCGCGAACCGTAGCATCATTGCTGCGCGGTCGGGCAGTCGAGGGGAGTGGCGGCAAATTTAGAGTTTGGTGCGTTATAGACTCCCCCTCCAAGTGGGCAACTCGTCCCGAGGCCGACTTGGGACTAGTTTTGGCACATGGCCTACCTCGCTTCCTAACAGGCATACAAGGATTAAGATTTGGTTCATTGTCAGATTGGCAGGAAGGAGTTAAATCAGTACTGTGATATTTACCAATGGTAACGTTCGTGCTCATGTCCGCTAGAATAAACGTTGTAGGACTAACAACCTTGGAAACACGGTAAGGGCCGTTACGCCTTGGCATAAATTTGCGGGTTATACCCTTACTAGCATTGCTTAAGTGAACCTTTAACAAAATAAGGTCCCCCTCTTTGAAAATAGGAGCGGGACGCCGTGTGCGATCTGAAATCTCTTTACGCTGATCCTGTTTCTTTTCGACACGTTCGCGGATATCTGTTAACGAGTTAACAAAACTTTAAAGGTATGGAGTAATTTGTGGTACGAAGTTTTCCTTGTCGATAATTGTTCGTAGATCGTGATGTACATCGAAAGGTGTACGCAGCTCACGGGCAAATGTGAGATATGCAGGTGTTTTACCTGAAGTGGAACAGACAGTACTGTTCATAGAGAAACGTACATGGGCAAGATACTTCGGCCAACCTCTATGTTCAGCTTTCACTAACAAGGATAACTGTACATTTAGGTCGCGGTTCTTGAGCTCAACTGGATTAGCTTCGGGATGATACAAGGGGATAAGATTTTGCTTAATGCCAAGTAGGAACATGCACTGTTGCATGGTGGCAGACACAAATTGTACCCCGTTATCCGATATAACTCGGCGTGGAAGACCGTAACGAAGGAAGTATTCCTCAATGAGGGTACGAGCGCAGTTCTCAGTGGTAGCTTCTTTCAGAGCAAACAGCTCCACCCACCTTGTAGCTACATCTTCCACGAGAAGCACCCACCACTCCCCCTGGTCTCCTTCTGGCAGGGAACCGAAAAGATCGATTGCGAGAACCTCGGCGCGTTGACTAAGTACCGGAGTATGTAGAAGACCAGCGGGCTTCAAATTTGCTGCTTTGTACCTCTGGCACTCAACACATTATTTTAAATACTCCGTTACGTATCTGCGCATACCCGTAAAATAGTACCGTTGGCGGATTCGATGAAGTGTGCGATCAATACCCTGATGACCGGTGGTAAAAGAGTCGTGCAACTCTTTCAAAAGTTCTTCTTTCTTAGAGCTTGGTACCACCAGTAAAGCATCCTCAACTTCAGCATCAGGATCATATCGATAGAGAACACCGTGGGACATAACATATCCTAGATATAAATAAATACATGTGGGTTGTTCTTCTTTTTAACCTACATGTTGTTAAAATTTTTACTCAAATTTCCAAAAAAAAATTATAACGCTTTCTAGTCAAATCTTATATGTTTTGTGATAGCTGAATGTCTATTCTATCTGAAATAGTTGTTGGCCGCGAACTTTACAAATTTTTTAAAGATTTTCAAGGCTTTATAGATGGATTGGGCTAATAATTGTACACCTCCGTCACAATATCTTTTATTTTTTTGTATCAAATTGTTTAACTCGGATAACTTGCAAATTATTTATTACAATAATAAAAAAATATCCTTTTAGAAAACTTACGAAGTAATACTTCTGTATATAATAATAAATATATATTTTTAATCTTATACCACTCTGTCACAATTGCAGCTAATTTGAAGTATATTTTTGCTATAATTCAATATCAACCACTTCTAGCACAGAAATATTAATGTCGTAGACTATATTATAGTTAACTATTTTTAATATGATTTTTCCGAAATTTTACTCATCATGACAAAATATAAAAATGGCAATATAAATTTTTAAACCAGGAGACATAATCGTGACAGAGTGGTAAATTATGTGACAGAGTTGTTATTCTATAAAATATCAGGTTGTATTTTGAAATAAAACCGGTTTTAAATGTACTTATATAGAATCATTTATTAATTCTTTAGAATAATGAAATATTTAACAGTCTTCAGCTTTCTTAAAACCGAGGCACTTACTACGAGTAATAAAATCACATTGCAGAACCTTTGGAAGTAATCCGTATTACAGTATAGTTAAATTATAAGACTTCTAACTTGACTCAACTATATTTAAAATATGTCTAACATGACTGAAAAATTTAAATTAAATAATAAGCATCAACAACAAATTACTTTCTCCACAAGTCATACTAGTCCTTATCAGTCTTACTTTTCAAATACTGGCAAAGGCTCGTCAAATTCAAAAAACTGTCTTCTTCCTTTTTTAACTACCTTTGGATTTGGTAGAATTTTAATCAAATCCCCATACGGAACATCTGATAAGTCAGTCTCCACTAATTTAAACAATCTTCCACAATCATCGACTGTTTTCAGGAACATCACCAGAACATCGCCTTCTTCGTCAACGTTACTTTTTGCTACTCCAGCGTATGTGTACTGAACATTCCTTTCACTTTTTACTTTAACGAGTACATATACACCGTCTTCTATGTTACTTGGATGAATGTCCTCAAGGTGAAGATAAGAAGTACTAGAAGTGGCAGTTGGATAAGAGGAATCTTTGTTTTTATATGTGGCCAATGGCTGATCTTCATCAGATGATTCATCCGGGCCATACACAATATCATAAAATCTATTTTGAGGCATCCTAATTTTGTTCGTAATATCTGTGAGCGACAAATCCCCCACTTCATGAATTGCAATGTCTTCTTTCTCGTTAGAAAACAACTGGTCCAAAATATTGTCCATGTTGAATTCTGTTTCAGGCAGAGGCCAATAAGTTTTAGGAACGTGACACGAACAGAATTGTTCACAAAAACAACTCAGAACCCTATAGTTTAAGATTCCACGAGTTTCTGAGAAAATTTGGTGGATTTGCATGGTTCCTTTCAGGGGTAAAATATTGCTTGGAATAGTCGATGCTACGTTGTCTATGTCTTCGTCTGCCACCAAAAACAATTTAATTTTGCTGGTATCTTGAAGGGAGGAAAAGAATTCTAAGGCATCTCCGATATCTTTGCCTCTTGCTACAATAGCATCAGCTTGGCGTTTCAAAGTACCACCAACACCATCAGCAGCTCCCTTTCCATGTCCTGATTCAAAAAAATTCCAAGTTATTTTACGAAAGTTGTATTATTCAAAAAACCGGTACGCCATTAGGTAAAAGTTAATTTTTTGCTTATACTGGGTAGCTGGTCCATCGGAAAAAAAATGTACAGTCGTTACAGTTGAATGATTTGTTTGAACTTCAGAGAGAATTGGATTAAGGTGAGCCCAGATCGTAGAAGGCCCATGGTTCTGATTAGACGACACAGTGCAGTATGAAGTTACTTGTTTTGTATCTTCTTCAGCAGAAAAATGGTACATCACAGCTGTATGCAGGGTCACCTGTTTACGAGAACCACCAAAATGATGAGACTGGACTTCGGAGTGGTACTTGCAGGCATAGTTCTCACTAAAATCTATATGCAAAGCTACTTCACTCTCTGTTAAACCTTCGATGCACTGTCGATAAGCTTTATATTGATGTTTTATATTGTAGATATGAGTTTTGAAAGTTTGGAGGACGTTCTCAAATTTTTTTTATCACCTCTTCGAGTGTAAGTTTTTCAGTAACTGGTACATTTTTTGTGATCATCACTTTTTTCCCTAATTTTTCCACAACTTCACTTTTTCTTCCCCACTGTCGTAAGTCTACAATAGCTTTTAGATTAGTTTTATCATAATTTATAGAACGCTTCTTGCACTCAAAACAAATTCTTTTCATACATGATTCCGAATTAACAGAACATACTAGTGTTTCCAGCCCGGCTAGCACGGCCAACGATACACGATATGATAAGTCAAGCTATCGATACCTAGCTGTCAAAATTCGATAAATATAGCCGCCATGTTGAATTTTATCGATACAGCGAACATAACCATGCCGGTAACGTTACACGGCACGATATGATATGATAGATAAAATTTTATTTATTTATTTACACACACATATAACTAATGTTTATCATTACAGGTTCCCCTAATGCGATAAATTAGCTTTTATCTTAACACTTATTGTTAATTATAAGTTTGTACTTTTTTTTTTTTTAAATCATGAACATAACACGCAACAAACATTGCCCTTACTGTGAATTCTCTCAGAGTACAACAACATAGGTCCACACTTTCTGCTATGACATTGAGTGTATTGAGTGCGCGAGTGAGCGGCCCCTTATTCCACAGGTGAGTTCGGCCCTTCGGCACCGCCAGCAGTGGCGGCCGTCTCCGCCGCCACACGTACCTGTCCGGTACATTTAAACTAATCCTCTCCAGTATGTCCGCATTATATAATTTTGATCTAAAAATTTTGAATAAATATATTACCAGTGCCAGATCTCGCCTAGCACCGAGTGTATTGTATCCAACC
The DNA here is from genome assembly GCA_014607495.2 of Carposina sasakii. Taxonomy (NCBI): domain Eukaryota; kingdom Metazoa; phylum Arthropoda; class Insecta; order Lepidoptera; family Carposinidae; genus Carposina; species Carposina sasakii. Next base: position 3,831,806 of record CP053170.1, read on the forward strand.
ATTCCCAGAACGAATAACGTCGGGTACATTAGCGGGTAAAATGGATACACACCATAACAACGCATATATAAATATCTAGTAAATTTATTCTGAACTCGCTCTAACATTACTATATACTTTTTTTTTTTTTGCATGTGCATCTGTTACTATCGATAGCGCCAAACATGACCGTATTTTGATGTTAAAAATATCGAATTTTGACATCAATTCAAGATATTGTTATCGATGAACATTGTAGTGCGCGATAAGCGTAGATAGGTTAGAGAAATCGAAAATACCTATTATATTCTTTGGTTCGATAGGTTTTCAGTGATATGCTCCAAACTTAATATTTTTAATTTAATGTTTTAGTTTACTCGTTTTTAGTTTACATAGGTAGGTCAAAGGTAAAATTAAATGATTAGTAATTGGTATCGATAACATTCAACGTGGCGACTAATATCTATCGTATTTTGACAGCTAGTCGATAAATAGGTTTATCGTATCGTGTTTCGCAGGTCATGTTAGAGCAGTTAACATGACATCTGATGTCAAATGTCAAAAAGGAAAAAAAGACAAAAAAGAATGTACGACAATTGAAAAAAAAATAAAAAAATATTTTTTGACTCTAGAAACATTTGTTTAACTTATCTCGCGCCTTATCGTATCATAACACGGGATAAACCTTAACGTAACATATCGTTCCATTGGTCATGTTCGCGAAATCGATAATTATGGTGGTATAGATACGATACTAATCCTTTATCGTGGTCGTGCTAGCCCTGCAGATGTATGTGATGGATGTATATGATTTAACCTATAACAAATTGTTAAATGTCACATTAAATTAAGTGACTTACCACTTCATAATATGCTTGGGAGTCTTCATCTTCCATTTGTTCAATGGTTAAGTCCTGGGGAGCCCCAAGTGTGCATCCAATCTATTATAGATTGATTTCAATCTATAATAAGTTTGTTTATGAGTTTTATTAATTCATAAACCATATTTATGTGACTCAGATAAAATAATAATATAAAAAATTAAATAAATTAAGATAAAGATGTTGTAAATAGATTTCTCATAGGTGTTTTTAAGGAAGCTTGAACCGATAGCCAGGGCCTGCTACTGTACAAGTGTAAATAATAATTTCCAATGAGAATTTTATAAATATTATTAAGAAAATGTTTTTTTTTTCACCCGAGTGAGATTTTTGTTTAGCAATTCTTTTCAATTAAAATTTTAGCTAAAAAGTGCAGATTATTTATAAACATTTATAACAAGCTTTACTAAGATGTTAAATAAATGGTTCCATACGCCACTACTTTGGCAACAAATGTGATTAACTAACTCTTACATACTAGTTAGTTATTGGGCAATACTTACACCAGATTCCTCACCACCGCGTATACCCAATGCTGCTTCTGTGCCCATGATGCTATGTATTTTGACAGTTTGGTCTGACAGTATTGGAACACTGGTGGCATTGCCAGTAGAGGTATTGGCTCTGTTATAAAGGCTTCCTTCCATGCGAGCATTGCGGCGTAAATCACACCAAGTCTGAAAAATATTATTATAAACTAGATTCTTGAGCTGGGTTCAATCAATCACAAACATTTCTGTTTTGAACAATGATAAGAACATACTTATAAATGATTAAAGTTAGTTAAAAAGTTATTAAATTAACACAACATTCAATGGTAGATCAGGTAAAATAACAGAGAAAGCATTCTTACTATTTTCCACTGCTCCACAGACTTCTCCGGGCCATGTTCGTTTAAAACTACCCGGAGTTCTTCCCAGTCCCTTAGCTCTTTGGCTCTCCCTTGAGGGCCGGAAAATTCCCCATGAGCTAACCGGGGATGCGTGCTCATGTAATCGGTGAGCAGTTTTAGTTGCTGCACCGAACTACGAGTCCTAAAAATGTAACAAATTCTAATTTAATAATTACACACGTATTGTAATTAATAAGAGACAAACAAGATATCCAATAACTTCAAAACCTTGGAACTTAATTACAGAAGTACAACCATAGAAAGCAAAAAAGTACAAAGAAACTCACCTTCTTTTCCCCGACATAACAAATTTAATAATTTACACGATATTATACTCAAACCTTTTCAATTTTTTTATTAAATTTAGCGATATGTACATAACTATGGCGGATGTTTTAAATTTCGTGTCGAGCAATAACTTCAATATGTCACTTGTCAATCTGACATGACGTCCGACGTCAAAAAAGAATGAACGACAAATTGCAAAAAAGAAAAAAATAATTTTTTACTCTAGAAACATTTGTTTAACTTATCTCGCGACTTATCGTATCATAGCACGGGATAAAACTTAACGTAACGTATCGTTCCATTGGTCATGTTCGCGAAATCGATAATTATGGTGGTATAGATACGATACGAAATCCTTTATCGTTTATCTACTTATCGTGGTCGTGCTAGCCCGGCAGGACTGCATTTGTATCTTTTTGCATAATGACTTTTTTCCTATGTAAAGAATTTACAACATAGGTCATATTGGCATGTAGCTTGCATAGGCAAGTGTCCCTTACATCGACAGTAGGTGGTTTTACGTAAAACGGTCTATGTTTTGTAAAGTAGCTGTAGTGACATTTGACGTCGCTATTTTCTCTTAAAAAGGCTTTGTACAGGTTTCTCATGGAGTCCAATAAAAATCTTTTTTTCACTTTGTTTTTTCTGTGCGTCACAGTCTCTTTCTTCCCAGCTGTAGCTCTCGTTACATCATCACACAAAAAGAACTGTTGAATTTTCTGTACAAGATCAGATTTTTGTCGCAGAACGCTCTTATACCTTAAAGGTCTGTCTACACCTAAGGTGTCTCTTACTAATTGAGTCTGCATTCTAGATTCTTTTGTAATGCGAGTTTGAAGTAAAGATTGGATAAGGCATTTTTCTTTACGACTTTTAACGGTTTGATATCGTTCTTTAATGGCATTAGAAAGGACACTATATTTGTTTTTATTCTTACTATTATTTTCATATTTACTCTTGCTATCTTTTTTGGATTTTCTGTGCAATCTTTTCTTGTATTTTCGAACTTTCTTCTCTAGTTCTTCTATTTTATCTTGTAATCTAATATTATCTCTGTATAACTTTGTTCTATCTCTTTTCACTCTCTTCCTCCCCCTTGAACTAGATACTTCTGAATTAGTTGGTGTTGCGGAATAAGGACGCATTTGTGGATCTACTGGTATTGGAGATGGAGCTGGCGTGTTCAACAGAACGTTTTCAAGCATTTGTTTTTTCTCCTTCCTTTTTTTATTTTCTTGTTGCCATTTTCTCTTCATCATACGATGTTCTCTCACGGTCATGTCAGCCACAAGCTTCTTACGAGTATGATATCTCTCGAGATCTTTGCGTTTTACTTCGGCTACTTTTTCAGGATTATTTTTTCGTTTCTCCCGGAAACGCCGCTGTCTTTCTGCTGCTGTTAATGCCTTCTTTTTCGCCATGATAATATATTGAAAAGAAAATATGTAAATAAGTAAGTAAACATTAGAAAAACATTAGATAAACTTTATATCGAAACAGTTACCATAATAAGTACTGGTCCAATTTCAATAGATTCTTGTATTTTATGATATAATATAAATATTATATTCTTCGCAAGTATTTTTTACCCCTCCGTCACTTACTTTACCATTTCGTCACAATTTGTTTGTGACAGAGTTGTAGCGTGACGGAGGGGTAAATCTTACTTACAAAATCGATAATATTTAAACGGTACCACAAGATACAAATCTAAAAGGTTGGCATGAAAGTGTTTATTATTACGCAAAAGTTAAGTAATAGGAAGTAACTGTAATTGATATATTGTTGTCCAATACTTACGTGACGAAGTTGTCGCCGAATAAACACACGCACCTCTTTAAACAGCTTCCGGGCGACAGAGGTAATCCCAGCGAGGGGGAGGGGGGAACTAAATATCCAATCGACGACGACAAAGGCGAGCCGCGTATACGCGTCGTTCGAATGATAAAACACGTGACCAAATATACCTACTAAAACAGTCTCAGTGAGAGACGAGATTTTAAGATTTTTTTATTAAAAATTCCAAAAAATTGTAGTCACTATTACAAGGTGGACTATATCTTTTAGCATTAAAAAATACTTTGATATTTGCCACTGTCTTTATATTTTTCGTACCATTATGAATATTACACATGCCCAGGTAGCGGGAGACAACTGTGATTTGTATGAAATACACCTCTGTCACGCGGATTGACCACTCTGTAACGTATTTTTTAGTATAAAAATATAAATTATTATTTATTTTAAACGTGTATAGCCGTTACATTTTTAGTACAGTACATATTGAAACATGAATAATAAAATAATACCGATAATTTTTGGTTATATGAGTCATCTAGTTTCAAAAGCCACTAAAATAAGTTTTGCTTATTTTCCACAAATTAGTAAAAACTTCTCGTTGTCAATAAAATGTTGTAGACAATAATCTTTTTTGTATTTTATGAAGCCACAGAATATGGCAACACTTTAAAATCTCTTTTCATTAACAAATCAGTAAAATAAACTAAAATATGGAGGTTTTTTCTTTTATTTTAGCGGGTTATGAAACTCACTCCTGGATTAAGAGGAATTTGATAGTAACATGTCACTTATTAGTGGGTTTTGCAACTTACAAAATTTTAACAAAGGATGGTGTTATACAAAATATCCACAACCACCAAGATCAAAAAAAGTAAGGAAGTAGGTGAATGTAGCTTTCATTTATCTCATCAAAATCCAGAGTCAAGTAGGTAATTCTTTTTATTCATAATATTAAAAAAAATAGCTGAATCTGTTATAGGCATAAAATAAAAAGTTTTAATGTGTTTTATAATTTAATTTAAGTACCAATTAAAAAATATAATAAAAATGAAAGAGTTTAAACGTGACAAATATCATCCGTAAATCCTGCTTCACACAAATCAGTCTCTTCTGACAATCTCAGAAAGTCTCGCGTTTCAGCGGTACTCATTCTCTCCATTACAGTTTAAAAAAAAAACAATTCTTCCAAATTTCTCCACTCATCTCCGTAGTGTTTCTTCAAAAGTCTATCAACATCTTGAATTTTTGCTTCTTTTATGTAAACACGATTTGGCTGGATTACTTGAGGAGATATCATAGTGATTTTTTTATTTTTTTTGTGATAGTCTTTTTTTCGCGTATTTCGTTTCTATACGTCTCTTCACCCTGTACTAAAATATTTTCTGTTTTAGTCCTTGTAATAAAAAATCTTTTTGTTTTCATAAACTGAAAATGCCAAGACGTAGTTGGTTTAATTATGGACTCGTAACTTTTTTTCCAATCAAATACAGGAATTGATGCTAGATCTTTGCACATACCATTTTGTTCTAAGACAGCTGCGTATTCGGATGGAGAGGTAATTACTTCTTTAGTTTTTAATGATTTCTCAATTCTGGCAAACAACCTGTCTGGAGGTATAAATGAGTGACCTACAACAGGGAAGATCAGCTCTATTTTCTTTATATTTGTTGGGGCTTCTGTGTACAGCCATTTACCGAGCATAGCTATCATGCCTGTATTTTTGTTTTGACCGGCACAACCGTCAGACACTATTCGTAGAATTTTTATTCTATCTCCAAATTCAAAGTTTTTTAAGAAATCGTAAACTGCGCTAATTATCTCATTACTTCCTTTGCAGTGTGAAGTTTCATCCCAATAGTAGGAATGAATATTATTTTTGTCCATTTTAGCCTTTGAATTTCCCACAACAATGGCAAAGTGGTAAAAGTTGATTTGACGACTGTAGTAGGCAGATTGATCCGGAACTTTGGGCATGGCCTGGTTTTTTTGACAATCGAAAGTTATGGTTTGAAGAACTTCATTTTCTTCCTGCAATATTGCATAGAAGGCTTTGTATTTAAGGCGATGAATTCTTTTTTCGACCATAAGTAAATTTTTCTTCGAAGCGTCTTTCTCCGTTTTTACGCGTTCTGACAATTCAATGCACGTTGAACACACGTCTGTCCTAGGATTTCCAAAGCCTATATTATACTTGGTATTAAAAACATGTCTGAAAAAACTTTGTTTTACTCTCAAATCCTCGTCACGGGCTGCGTTATACATATGCCACATTTTACGTATTGTCAAGCCTGAAGCAAGATATATTCTATTGATACTTTTCGAACGACAATAGTGACTCTCTTGTCCTTGAAAGGTTTCGATGAACCATTCAACGGATAGTCTTTTTGCTTCGTATTTTTCGCTCTTCCTGTCACCTCCGCGCTTTTCTTCTGGCATTTCACCTCCGCTACATAAAAATCTGTTCATTACGCCCTGTATTCGATCTTTCTTTATTATTATTAGTGCTCTCATGAAAGTTTTTTGACATACCGGTATTTTGGTCCCATTTTTACTATGTATAGTATACTTAATAGCAATTTTTCTTTTACTGTTGGGTTTTAATGACTTAGCTTCTGATATATTACAATATTTCAGTATAAAACAGTCTTGCTTCACTTTCGTAGCACACTTATAGAAATTCTTGTGAAATTTTCTTATATCTTGACATGATAGTTCACTACATCGAAACGCCTTTTGCTTGTGTCCACACTGCGGAAACTGCGGCAAGCTTGAAGGTTTGTACCTAAAACCGAAATAACAATTTGAAATTAAAAGTTCAGAAAGAAACGTTGCTAATAAAATATTATAATCCAAAGAATAAATACTAAGAGCCATTTTTTTCAGACAGTCTCAGGCTTAAAGAATAGCGATTTTGAACTCAAAATAATCAACATAAACAAAAGTAAATGTAGGTAATAACAATAGGTAAATAATTTTTTTGGTTTTAGCTTCTGTGTTACCACATATCTACCAAATTCACGTATCTTTTTTAAATTTATTAAAATTACTACATTCCAAATTATGCATAACAAATTATCATACATACAAAAGATATATGAAAGTAAACGTACATATTTACATGAATAATAAAAAAATATTAAAAAGAACATGCTGCAGTTTTATATTCCATAGGTTATATAGGTTCCTACCTACTGCATAACATCATTCTTGCTACTATCGATGCTGATTTTATAGGATGAATCACGTACCGTTTTTCGCGTAGAATCTCACGTTTCCAGGTTGCTTTATTCACAGATCGTTTCCTTGTCTTTTTTGGATCACATTTTCTCACAAATTTCATTAAGTCTTCCATTTTGTACGCATAAAATTATTAAATTACCAAACACAGATCTACACTACACAACAAAAATCGCCATCTTGTTTGCATAGTTAAAGTAAGTCACGTGTTAGAAATGACGCGCTACTATTGGTCAGTCAGTTTATAGGGGCTTTTGAAAGCCACATGCAATGTTTTAGTGGCTTCTGATCCCAATTGTTAACTTTACAACTATTTTTGTTAGTGTTTTAGAGCGATTTGGCACTAACTGGATAGCTAAACTTGAAGTACTAATAAAACGCTTTCAAATAATAACATAAGGTTGGTTTTAGGAAAAAATCGTTTTAGCGGGTTTTGAAACTAGATGACTCATATGTTTTTTTAACTGATGAAGACACCTTTTTGTAGGTTAAAAAGAAGAACAACCCATGTACTTACTTACTAACAAAAAATGGATCTTGTAGTCCGAAAATAAACATTTTATTTCTATTTATTTAAAAGGTTCTACTATTTTTAACCGACTTCAAAAAGAGAGGTTATCAATTCGTCTGTATGTTTTTTTTTATTTTTTTTATTTTTTATGTGTGTTACCTCAGAACTCCGTCATTTATGAACCGATTTCAATTTTTTTTTATAGTTGGTCATGGTATACTTCCAGGTTGGTCCCATATTCACCATATCAGGATCTGATGATGGGATCTTGGAGAAATCGAGGGCAATCCTCGAATATTGTAGGCACATGTAGTCTGTTTTTATACTTTTACTGAGCGTTTTGATCACCTACATATAAAACATAACATCTGATGATGGAATCTCTAAGGAATCTAGGGATATCCTCAAATATAAAAGGCACGAGTAGTCCGTTTTTAGATTTTTATAGAGAATTTTGGTCAGCTACACATAATATAAAGGAAATGAGGGTCTGATGATGGAGCCGCCGAAAAACAAATAGTGGAACTTTTTAGTAACAAAATCCCCCTATGGCAGGGGGGGGGCCTACGTCCAGTAACGGACTGCAATAGGCTTATGAAGATGAAGATAATTGTGTTAAGTCATTAAATTATATGTTGCGTTAAGCCGTGTCCGAAGTAAGATGGTTATAGAGGAAGAGGTAGACATGAGAATAACGAGATGACGGATAATAGGGATGAATGAAAAAAGAGTACCTACATATTGCACCGACCCCAAATGATTGGGAACAGGGCAGGTAGAAGGAGTGTAATTATATGTTGCTTAAATAAGTGTGTACATGGCTGTTGTGCTGCCAAATCTCTTATATTCCTCCGAGGCGTGGTGCACGTACCGTCGCCACATATGCACTCTGGATCGATTCCACCTCAAGTGCCTCCGATCCATCATGAGAATCAGATGGTCCAACCGAGTGCGTAATACCGAAGTATTGCGAAGAGCCAATGTAAGTGCCATTGAGGCCTACTTAATGCGTCGGCAGCTTCGGTGGTGCGGTCATGTGTCTCGTATGGCGGAGGAGAGATTGGCTAAGCGCATCTTCTTTTCTGAACTGGAGGAGGGCAAGCGGAAACGCGGCGGGCAACTCCTCAGATATAAAGATATTCAGAAAAGACATATGAAGAGATGCAATATAGATCCATCTAAATGGGAAGTTTGTCAGCACAACGACCAGAGTGGCGCAGGACGGTGATAAAGCAAGTACACGAGTTCGAGGAGCAGCTTCAAGCTGACCTTGACGCTAAACGTGATGAACTAAAGACTCGTCCTCCTGCTGCCATTATCTATAATACAATAATGGCGCACTAACCTATCCTCTGTGTTCGGGCGTTCAGGGCGAAGATTGGCTATGTAAATGTAAGCCATCTCCGAGCGCATGAACGCCAACTTAGTAATATCTAGGAGTAGAAGTGGTCGCCATGACCGAAATTGGTCGGAGGTCATCATTATCATCATATTGTCAGACGTAAAGTTTCGAAGCCTAGTCCTTTTTCTCTTTTGTCATGTGGCCTATTTTATATAAAAATTATATAAATCTGACAATATTATGCCTCCTAAACTTCGTACACGGCTTAACGCAATATATATATTTGCCCTTTAATTAAATTTTAATTTAGTAAGCTCGAGTTTTGGGAGGAAGTCGGTTTTTCGTTTTAAAAAAATTATTTTATTTTTTTTTATTTGAGTCATATCCAAAGAAATGGTGTGTTTTGCGCTGCACCAAGTCATTCTTTAAGTTTTTCATAATATTGGTAGACTTCTAAAATGTTGATATTATTTCTGTACTTGTTCCTGGAGAGAGTGGTGGTATAGGAGTATTATTAGGAGTCTGAACTGGAGATATTACAGTGTATGAAGATCCCTGGGATACTAGACGATGATTATTATTAGGAGTTTGAGCTGAAGATATAACTGAAGAATACCCGTGGGATATTGGTCGGTAATTATTATCAATTGGTGATGATGTACTTGATTGTAGATTGCATGGTGAATGAATTTCTTGGTGATAAGTTGATTGAACATTATTGGTGACAATAGTAGAAGATTCATTCAAATTATTATTTCTTGCGTGATACAATATTTCGCTCATGAGTTTCTCTGCTATAAATTTTTGATCACTTCTGACATTTTCTAATTGTGTTTCCAAATATGAACCAAATGTATTGCGATTTTGGTTAGAGTTTGAATTGTCTGTCAGTAACTTCTTAGCTACATTAATTAATTCATCTTGAGTTTTGGTGTCGCGCTTTTTCCGTTGAATTGTTGGGCGTTCACTGCTTGAACTTTCTCCGGTGTTTACCTAGAACAGAAAAAATATTTGAGTGTATAGTTATGTAACAACCAATAAAGTTAAAAATAAACACACATTACATAAACAAATACTGGTAATTCATTTATAAAATTTGTTTCAGTTTCCAACAACTAGCATGGAGTGGAAAAAAAATGCAGCTGACTTTGAAAATAAATGGCAGTTTCCGCATTGCATAGGCGCCATGGACGGTAAACATGTCCGTATTATCAAGCCACGTAAAACTGGAAGCGTTTATTACAACTACAAGAAATATTTTAGTGTGATACTGTTTGCAATAGTTAATGCTAATTATGAATTTATTTATGTTTATGCTGGAATGAACGGCCGAGCTGCCGATGCAGGAGTTTTAAAAAACACGTCATTTTATGAAAAATTAATGAACGAAAATCTAAATTTACCAGAAGACGATGTATTGCCTAATTCAAGAGTATCTGCACCCTACGTATTTATAGGAGATTCGGGGTTTCCCTTGCTCGGTAATCTAATTGTACCATACTCTCGCCATGACGAAAATAATTACAGAAACAGGATCTTTAATTACAGATTATCACGCGCTAGACGTGTATCTGAAAATGCCTTTGGGATTTTATCAGCACGTTTCAGACTTTTTTATAATCCTATAGCCATTGACGTCGATTATCTAGATCATGTTATATTAGCATGCTGTGCCCTCCACAACTTTTTAATAAACATAAAAAAAGGAGATGATTTACCAGAAACTTTGATTAGTCGAGAAAATATTATTACTGGAAGTGTAATTAGGGGAGATTATCACGAATTTTATCAATTGTTGGATTACGAAGAAAAACTTGTTTATTCTCACGAAGAGGGCAGCGCAGTGAGAGAAGGACTGAGAAGATATTTTAACGAAGAAGGAAGAGTGGGGTTTCAGGATCGCATGATTTCTTAACATTATCTCTCCACATCATGTAATTATTATCTTTGGTATAATTAAAATGTTGTTTTAATTAAGAACTCAAGTCGTTTGTTTTAATAATTAATCATTAAGATAATTATGATTAATATATTTTTATTTTATTATGGCAACAAACAGTCATTACAATTTTATTGGTATATAAATAGGTATTATATCCTTACAAAATACCTAACAGTGCCAAAAAATAACATTGTAGTGTAGCTAAGGCAAGCACGGATTATAATAATTATAATAACGGATTATACTTACTTGTTCATTAATATTGTCTACGCCTGACCTGGAAACCTCCCTTTCTGACAAAAACGATAATGCGTCGAAATACCATAAAGTTGGCGTGTAAATATCTTGTGATGATGATCCTGTTCTTGTAGATGCCTTTATTTTTTTTAATTCTCTGGTATAACAGTTTCTCAAAACATCGATTTTTTTTCGTACAGTGTCAATAGTCGCTGTTTCACCCAGTAGGGGTATTAAATCCTCCAGTGCACTAATTCTTTTGTTTTTATTCATGTAGTCGACATGAGAGATATCCCATAAACAAGAATGCGCTTTGTACTTCTCTATAAAAGCAAAAAGTGACGATCGGTCCATTTTGAAAGCGTTTACGTGTTTACGCTTCAAAAATTTATCACGCACTGGTTATTTGACGGACGTCAAGTCTACGCACAACCAAGCACGCACGATGCCCGACTGAACTGACGTACGTCAGGGCTACACACTATCCAGCCGCACGTCGTGCAAGTAGTAGTGGGGGGCTTGTTGGATAAAAAATTGGTCGTGCGAGTCCATCACGGTAATAATAATAATTATTGTCGTCCAGCAAGCCTATGCATTACCGTTTTTCATCGTGCATCGTGCACGGACGTCCAGCACGGATGGATAATGCGTAGAGGGCTTAAGGCGCGGGACAAATACAAGAGGTGTCGGGCGCGGGCGAAGCGCGGGCGAGGTGCGGGCGCGGCGCCGGTGCAGCGCAGAACAGGCGCGCTAACGGTGTCGGAAAGGCGAGGCACGGGCGACACAGGGGATGCATTTGGGGCATTCTAGTGTTTGATTTTATCACGACAACATGACGTCTTCTTCGTCAGATGAAGAGGATCTGCAAGCTCTGGTGCATTTGGAGAACTTACAAAAAATCAGAAGATATGCGGTCCACCCTGTGTGGCAAGCAGGACAGGAGCATAGATTTTATATTCAAATGGAAAATTTAATACACTATCCAGATCGTTTTTACGACGTGTATAAGATGTCCCCGCAATGTTTTAATACAATTATGTCCAAAGTAAGAGATGACCTAGAATAAAAATGTACGCATTGGAAAATACCTATTCCCCCAGAAGAGCGACTACTGATAACATTAAGGTAAGTTAAACAAGTTTGTTATGTTGTTAACCAAATTAAAATAAATAAACTGATTTCAAGATTTTTATTAATTCAAGACCTATAATTATAACATAGTTTACTAATGTAATTTTTAATTATTCAAGACTAATAATTAGAATAATGTTGGAATAAACTATTATAAGAAGTTTAATTAATTAAATTTTTATAATTGAAACAAATCCAAATCATCGTTGGATTGAGGTGGCTGAGAAGAGATTGAGCTAATTACAGAATATTGTGGGAGAAAATAAAAATTTTGGGCTTCTGTTGTCCTAGATGTGTCTGTGGTGATTGGAACCACATTTGCGTCTTGATTACTTGTAGTTTCTGAATATTGCTGAGTTGTAGTTTCTGAATTTTGCTGAGTTGTAGTTTCTGAATTTTGCTGAGTTGTAGTTTCTGAATTTTGCTGAGTTGTAGTTTCTGAATTTTGCTGAGCTGTGGTTTCTGAATTTTGCTGAAAAGTCTCAGTATAAATTGGCGGGCAACTATTGGAATATGTGCTACTTCCAGAATACGGTCTACTGAATGGCGACTCACTCCCTCTGGTACTTGTAATATTCTCATTCTCTGCCAAAATGTTAAACGACAAATTCAGTACCCCGATTTTAAATCGGCGTTTTTGCAGCGGAGTCATGGCCATCATGTCCGGCAACACACTTTTGAGGAAACAAAGGTCTAGTTCTGAATCTGTTGAATCAGTTTTCTTATTTAATTTCTGTTTTTTTGCAGAGAAAAACTCGTAGGCTGATTTATGGACATCTTTTAGTGTAGGTGGATTTTTAATCACTGGTGTGGATGAAGTTGATGGCATATAATCTGTTACTGGTGAAGCAGAATTTCCCTCTGTAGGTTTGGGAAGTGAACTATTTGACTCAACACCCGAGGTATTATTGTCATCATCGGAGAATGTGTTTAACGTTTCCGGTGCTTTAATATTACTTTTAGAAGGTCGAGATTTCATAAAATTGTTCAGGAATCGTAAATGTGGCCCCAGATAATATTCCTTGATTCTAGTTGTTGCTGATCCCGATGGCAGAACTTGTGCTTTGAGTACTTTTGCATATCTTCCGCGGATATTCTTCCATCGTTCCTTGCAGTCAGTAGCTGAAACATTAAACATAACCATTAATTCACAAAATAACAGTGTACAAACACTTGTAAATACAAATAGTGCTTTATTATATAGTTAAATTAAGTATATTATTTGGCCAGATAAAAAGGTGTAAATAAAAGTATTGACATCCTTTTATAGTGTGATTCTATTGGTCATACTGAACAACTTCTCCCAAGGGACATAAGTCGAAATATGAAAAAATAATTTTACTTCCCCTTATAAATTTATCAGCTGATCGGCAATTTTTACTCAAAGGAAACATTCCTTTATTTTAAAGAAATAAAACTGCATTCAACGATTTTCAAAAATGCGTCACACCCAAGAATCGAACTGGCTAAAAAATGGAAAAAAAACAACACTTTTATGACATCAATCGATAGGATCATTCATAAAGATCAAATCTCTCAAACAAACATCGTAAATTAAATTAGAGGAAACCCATGAAATTTAAACTTTTGAAATCAAAGGGCGAATTTAACGGTCGATAGTTTTTCGTGCAATTAAAATAATATTCTTCAGTTTGTTAGAGAGATTTGGTTCTTATGAATGACCCTAACGTCTGATGGTATAAAAATACAGAATGTTACTTTTTCGGATTTTAGCCGGTTCGATTCCCAAGTAGGACAAGCGAATTTTCGAAAATCTTTGAATGCAGTTTTATTTCTTTAAAATAAAGGAATGTTTCCTGCGAGTAACATTTTCTATCCACAGCATTTCAAGTACTTTCCCTTCATGTGGCATAGCCGTGGGACGCCCTGTATTATATTTTATATGTGAAGTATATATCAGTTGTCTGGCAGCAAAAATAACGCAGTGTGTATGAGAATAATTATATTTCTTAATATTTATATTTGGATATGTTCTATTAATTACAGGTACTTTGCGGATGGGTGTTCATTTAAATCGATTTCCATTTATTTCCTAAAAGGGAAATCTACCGTTCGTAGTATTGTTTATGAAACATGTCAAATTTTGTGGGAAAAATTGCAGCCGGAATATATGCCACGACCAAATAAAGAGAAATGGGTCGAAAATGCTCATCGGTACTATACACTATGGAATTTACCAAATTGTGTTGGAAGTGTAGATGGGAAACACATTCGGATTAGAAAACCATCAAACTCAGGGTCAGAATATATCAATTATAAAGGATACTTTTCAATTGTATTAATGGCAGTAGTAGATGCTGACGGACTATTTTCATGCATAGATGTTGGTGAATTAGGTCGAAATAGTGATGGACGTGCATTTCAAGTCAGTAATTTTGGACAATGCCTGCAATCAGGTCAGCTTGATTTACCTAACCCTGCTCCATTGCCTGGAGAAACACAAAATTTACCATATTACTTCTTGGCAGACGAAGCATTCCCCCTTTTAAAGAATATAATGACACCTTATAAACGGCATGAATTGACAAATGACAAAAGAATTTTCAATAATAGATTATCAAGGGGACGTAAATCCGCGGAATGTGCATTTGGCATGACAACAACAAAATTTCAAGCACTAAGTAGAGTAAGTGCGGCAAATATGGACCACCAATAACTATTTCGAAAATAAAACCAAGTAATACATTTAAACAGAAACATTTTTATTATTAATCAGTCTTATGTTCAATCATCCATCATAAACAAACAAAAAAATAGGAACTTCTCCATAATTAACGAAAATAAAATTTAAATTTCTAGCAAACTCCCCTTTTGAGAAGATCCCATACATGTGGGTAATATGGCCTACAGTGTGTTAAATATGGACCAAGGTGGTCCATATTTAACACACTGTGGTGTAGTTGGAAATAACAAAGGGTTTTATTTGCAATAATCACACAAAAAATAATCATTTAAACATTCAGAACAGTCTTCGTGAGCCCATAGGTTGCATGAGACACACTGTAACCATGTTTCTCCTCGTCGATCTTCAGAATATAAACCGGTACAATAAATACAGCTCGCATCATTCCGGCATCTTCTATCAGGACTACCCTCAGATGAATCATCTGGAATGTACTCACCATCAGACTCTGATGATGAAGCTTCATCTTGTATTATTTCTTTAGTTGCTGTCTTGCCTTTCTTTGAGTAAAATTTCAAATTCTTGCATGCTTTGTTCTTTGGATCTTTCTTTGATTTTCTAGGATTTTTTTTCTTCGATTCCTTGTCTTCTTTTTTTTTCAGTGATTCTTCTAACGCCTGTTTGTATGGTGAAGATGTTAATAGTTCTGATTTACCAGGTTTTCTTCCTCGGTTGGACTGTTTCTTCATTCTTACAGGGATGGGAGATATTTGTTGAGGTGTAACATATGAATTTTCTCTTGAACCAGTTGAAGTCGATGGTTTTGAGTCAAACGTAGCAGAAGTCGTAGGTTCTTGATGAGTCGTTGCCGCTGTATCAATGGTGACTGGCAATTGCGGAGAATCTACGTTCTGAGAGACTATTGTGTTTTCGTCTGTTGCCTGGTGAACATTTTCCTGAGTCTGAGAATCATTTGAATTGGGTAGCTCTTGATTGACCTCCTCAGCTGCAATGAAATCATGATCTTTAAAGATGTACCGATTAACTGGATAGATTCCAGTTGATTCAAATCCTTTTACAGCTATTTCTCCCGTTTGTGTTCGTAGGTAAGCTCGTCCAAGTAACTCCACGATGTCAAAATGTGTTAGGGCTCGAACATTTACTCTTAGCCAGCATCTTATTTCTTCTGCATAGTATTTTTTTAGCGGCCCCATGAAAGTTTTATCCAGTGGCTGAATCTTGTGGCTGAAATGAGGTGGAATCGACAAAAGATGCACGTGATTTTCTCTGGCCAGATCGATAAGTTCTATATTTCTCATATGACTTGAATGCCCATCTAATATCAGCAAAACAGGAGAAGATGCAGTAGGTTTCACTTTATTTATGAAGTGCCGAAACCACTTAGTGAACAGATTCGTTTGCACCCAACCTGAGGGATGATTGGCGTGAATAGAGCCTGGTGGAGCGCCTCTCATAAGAAGAAGGTTGTCTTTCTTCCGAGGAAAAATAAACATTGGCGGTACGAATCCACCTCCTGCACTCATGCACATTATGCATTTTATCAGGGATCCTCTTTCGGCAGAAGTTAGTGCTCCAATCTGTCTTTTACCTCTAAGACTTAATACTTTTGGCAATTTATTTGGAACCACTGATATTCCAGTCTCATCAACGTTGTAGATGTTATCCGGACTAAAGTGATGTTCTTCCATTTGCTTTTCCAACAAATCAAAGAAGAGGCTAACATTTTCTTTATTGAAACCTTTGGCGCGGGCTTCAGATGTTCCCGTAGGCTGACGAAACGAGAGATTTGGATGGCGTTTAAGAAACAAGCGTAGCCAATCTATTCCAGCACACTGATGGATGGTTGAAAATGGGTTCGGAAGGTTGTTTTGGACTGCTAGCTGGAACGCCAGTGTTCTGATATCTCTTCGCGTAAGTCCAAAAAACTTTGCTTCCATGATTAAGACATAATCAACGAGTGAATCTTCCAACTCTGGTGGCAGAACCGGTTTTCTTCCTAATTTGGCAGATGTTAACACGTCCAAAGGTTTGTCTTTATCAGCAACCAAACGACGAAGTGTCGTTTTAGGAACGTTGAAAGTTTTCGATGCCCTTAGAAACCCCATTTTTTTCTCCCTTATCGTTTGGATAGCTTCTTTCATAGCATCCTTGTTCCATGTTTGACGAACTTTAGAAGGTTTTGAGTGCGTGGGAGCCATCAGTTCCTAGAAAGAAGAAAATGTGTCAATTATGGCCTACTGGTCCATATTTACAACAACTATATCGGTCCATATTACCCGCACCTACCCATTTTAAATAAAAAGTCAGTTCAAGGTTATATAAATGAAGATTTCGGGACAATCACTTCACCAATTCTAAGCAGTACCCCATAGTTTAATTTCTTTAACACTCCTCAATAATAAATCGACAATGTAGGGATCAACACTTAATCAAAACTCACCGAAAATAACGATCCAAAACAGGAAAAATTGAATTTTTGACACAGCGGCTACGTTCGCAACATGCCGGTGACGCCGGTCGACTGAAGCGTTGCCGGCAATGACATGATTCGCCGGCGTTGTCTTACCGACTCCTGCGATTAGCCAATCGGGAAGAAGCATGGTAGGCCATAATACCCGCGTAGTCCATATTTGCCGCAATTACTCTACAGTCGTATGCTGCGATCCGTCAAAAGTTGACGCTATTATTCAAGCAATGTGCATATTGCATAATATCGTCCGAAAACATGATGGAAAAATGTCACAGCCGCGTTTTCAAAATAACTTAGCAGGAGAAAGTTTGAACGAACAATTAAGAGAAGAAACTCCGAAAAATATCAGACAATATCTTACTAGCTACTTTGTGAAACGAGCCCCTATTCCATATCAAAATCGGCATAATGTGTAAAGTGAAATAAAAAGATGAACTTACCTGATTCGTTTAATTCTTGTGCAATCAATTCCCATGCTTTATCTTGAACACTGCGGTTACTATAACTTGATCGATTATAATCGTAAAGTTCCGGGTGATTTTCTACTAACTCGCAGAATTTGATGTTAAATTCTATATCGTCACGCATTTTCGCCGTCTAGTTCACTCCTGTGTACAGTCTGGCATGCCACTGCTAACTGCGGGTGTGGCGAGGGCGAGGAAGCGGCGCCCGCACCGCGCCCGCGCTCCGCCGTCTCAGTATGCCTCGCGCCCCACCTCTTCTATACATTTTGTATGAAATATCAAAGAAGTGGCGCCACACCCGCGCTGCGCCCGCGCCCCACCTCCGCCCGACACCTCTTGTATTTGTCCCGCGCCTAAGGTCTTGTGTCGTGGGTACTAAGCAACGGTATATAAATACAAAGATAAGTATATAAACATCCATGACTCGGAAACAAACATCGATACCTATTCATCACATCAATGTTTGCACCTACCTACCGGGATTCGAACCCAGGACCTATAATAATAAAATAATCCACAAATAAAAACTTATTCTACTCGTATTCTGAGCCCAATACTGCCAAGAAGTTTATGTTTATTTGCCGCGACGTGTGAGCAACGAATAACGTGAATGCGTTTCGTTCTGAAATTCGTAACCAAAGATCGCAAAATCCGGATTTTTTGAAATCCGAATTTCCTTAATTTCCCTTTAATTAAAATCCGGATTTTTCGACGTTTTAAGGCAATTTATTAAAACTAATAAAACAACATTTTCATTTTAAATCTGCATTTATTCAGAGACAACGAAATAAAATCAACCAAAAAATCAACAAAACATCAACAAAACTTTTAACTAACACAGTCATAAACTAAACACAACGTAAAATCAAATGCAACCAACTTTTTTATAAAACTACAGTCTCAAAAACGAATGTTTAAGGTAGTGATTATGATGATCTCCGACCGTATTTCGGCCAAGGCGACCAATCTCTACGGAGATTGGCCAGGTACGCAGGATATTATAGTGCACTAGTGTGTGCGCAAACACAGATGCACTCTATTCCGTTACTAATAGTCTGATGGGACGGAAAGCCGACACGACCGGAGAGAGATCAGGCACAGGTACCAACGGTTTTACGTGCTTTCCGAGGCACGAGCTAAGTGACAATTTTGCAGCATTAAAATCTGTACATGAAATAAATTCATTGATATAGGCCCGTGATTTAAGGTAGTAACTCGGTTACAAATAAGTGAAGAATTAATAAATTCTATTTTTATGACATTAATTTAGTAAATTCAGTAATCAGTCTTTTTTTAGAAAACAATATCTTAAAAACATAAAAGTGTCAAGTGTCTCATCGTTTAGACGTGATCTTATTTTATTGCAGAACATGCCAGCTGTGGAGAAAGCTCTTGCAGGCTCAACACTAGTCGGCGGTATGGAAAGCAACCTGTTCAGAGCTTTTTTAGGATTTCTCCACGACCTCCACTGTTTTCAAATAAAGCCATTTCAAATTTTCAAATTACAAAAAAACGTGAATCATTGAAGGCAAATCAGTTTTGTTTACACTCGTTGACTGGTGCTGATGATCACTACTCACACTTGCAAGGGAAAGTTGACGATTGAGCTTTTCTTTAAAACTGAGCGGCGATGGATTAGAACTATCGCACATGGTTTCTGAAATAGAGTTCGATGTGGTCGTGCAATCGTCAACATTCAGGGATAAACTCAATTTTGACTAAAAACCGAATTGTAGTCTTAAAAACCGGATTTAAAAAACTCCAGAAAATCCGGATTTTTGAATTATTTTCGAATTTCGAAGAATCCGGATTGAAATTTCTATTCGCAACGCTACGTTGTAAGTGTGCTCCAGTCACAGTTAATTAAAAAAGCGCCGAAAAATGAATTATCGATGAAAATATAGTATTATTCGTACTATATTATTTTTCTAAAACATATAGTACAATGGACTGAAATATAGCACGATACTATAGTATATGTATTATAGTACGGGTGGCAACCCTAGCTGCAGCGTTAGTTTTTATCATCCTTAAAAAGTAAGTAAGGACTACACCAGTGGTTCCCAAAGTGGTGTAGGTGGACCCCCAGGGGTCCATAGGAGACTCAATGGGGGTCTACGTTGGCGTAAAAAAATGGGGTTTACAATTAATTTGTATGTGGTATAGGCCTGTAGGGGGTCCACCAGAAACAGTTAACTTTTGAAAGGGGTCTATGAGGAAAAAAAGTTTGGGAAACTCTGGACTACACGATACCTGAGTTCAAATGAAAGGTTGTTTTCACAGGAACAACCAGTAAGCCGAAAGGCGTGGTCTGGACGCATTCCATGCTCAACACCCAGATCTCCGCCCTGCAGAACGCGTGGCAGTATTCCGCCAATGACGTGGTGCTGCACACACTCCCATTACATCATATACATGGTCAGCTGAACTCTTTAAATGCTTCTTTGGCTGCTGGTGCCAGGTAATAAAACTATCACAATGTAAATAGAGAAATATCTTGACTAAGATAAATTTATAAAAACACTTCTCCATTAATATAATCCGTTAGGATATGGTTGATCGTTTCATCTTTAAACATTGTGCTGAAGGATTCAGCTTTGTTTGCCGAGATTTGGCTAGTGTATAGTTATCGGGATGAAGAATAACGTTGCCAATATGTAATTTAGAAAAGAGATGGTAAAATTCGTCATCCGAGTAATTGACCCGGTGGCTTAGTGGTTATAGCGGCTGGCACGGTTTGCAGTAGTCGTGGGTTCGATTGCCACTCGGGTGAAGATTTTTTTCCATTTTTTTATTAATAATTTTATTTTATAAATAGAGAAATTTGAACTTCTATTAAAAGATTATTTCTATACCTACGTGAAATTATTTCCGAATTCCGATGCAGCCGCGGTAGGTTGACAAGTCACTGGAGGGGTTTTATTCAGAGAATAGTGGACGCCCGCGACTCCGTCTGCATGAACTGCAGAAAAACAAAACGTTGAAATTATCCGGGATAAAAATATTTTCCCGGGATAGAAAGTAGCCTATGTCTCAATCCAGGGTGTCAGCTAGCTCCATACCAATTTTTATTAACATCGCTCCAGCCGTTTAGACGTAAAAGAGTAACAAACATCCATCCATCCATACTCACTTTACTCGCAAACTTTCGCGTTTACTTTTCGACTATGATGTTGTTACCAAACAGGTCATAATATATTCTTCGATCTTATAGAATCCGAATGCTGCCTTCATTCGCGTCTCACACGGTTTGGGCCAGACTCCTAGGCATGGGCGAGAGGGATGAGGCTAAAATCACAGTTTTCCACGGAGTACCCGCAATGTATTCAAGGCTGGTCGCCGAACACCAAAAGATGTTCGCTGACGAGCGAACGGCGAGCTACGTTCGTACTACACTGTCGCAGCGAATTCGCTTGATGTGTGCTGGTTCCGCGCCTTTGCCGGATACGCTGTTTCACAAGTGGGAAAAGGTAACAGACAAGTCTGAAGTCTGCATTTGCAAAACTTTATAATTTTGAGTTTCCATCTATACAATATATACAGGATGTAACAAAAAGGGTATGTTAAGCGAAAAGCTATGTAAATAGCCCACTATAGAGAACCTATCCACAAAATCTTAGACCCGAAACCACATGTTTATTTTTCCCGATAGTATGGAAAATTTTTAAATATCTCGGAAATTTTCATACAATCTTGAAAAATAAAAATGTTATTTCGAGTCTCAAATTTTGTAGATAGGTTCTCTATAGTGAGCTATTTACATAGCTTTTCGCTATAACATACCCTTTTTGTTACATCCTGTATATTATTTTGTCCACGTTGAAAAAATAGGTTAATAACAATATATAGAATGGGTCTCTAGGTAAAATTTTTGACCAGCCCAAGTAGCATGACCTGCAAAACACAATATGATAAACAGATTTATCGACATTTAGCTTGTCAAATTACGATAAATATAGCCGCCATGCTGAATTTTGTATAGAGACGATATAATATCGTACGATACGATATTCGTTATGCGTGGTTATGCTAGGGGGGCTGATGTCACTGTCACGACTAAGACGAATCTAATGATACCTCTCAAGCTCGAATAACATAACTCTCCTTATGGCTGGCGCAGTTGGGTAAAAAGCTAGCTGGTTTTCTAGTCACATAGTCTTTAAGTACGAAAAAAAAACCGAGTGGTTCCGTTTATTCACCGTTTGGGTTCGGTACTCTAAACTTTTTCTAGAACTTGTTCTCTACTTCCAGATATCTGGCATAAGACTTCTGGAGCGATATGGCATGTCTGAAGTAGGCATGGCCTTGAGTAACCCATACCGTCCGGTGGAAAATAGGACTGTTGGTCACGTGGGTCTGCCCTTACCAGGGGTTTCTGCCAGGATAGCTGTCCAGGACGATAAGAGTGAAGAGATGGTGCCGTTGGTTACAGTGGAATCACTGATGCCGGATATGCAGGTATAGATAAAATTTCCCGAATTGTTACCGAATTGTCCGTAGTAAGAATGAGAAAATATTGATTCAGCAAAATAATATGCACGACATATAATTTTTGTTAGCTAAACGTTTTATATTTGCAATATATATATTTCGGGAAGCGAGTATGTAACTTCTATACAGGATGATTTTTGGTCGTCAACGTTTCCGAAAACTACGGAATCTCCTCATCATCACGATCATTTTTCTCCATGGAAGCATACCTGGGAAATGTCTGGTTTCCAAAATATTAGGGTCCAAAGTTGAGTAAATAGACTGCGTTTTTCTGCATAAATGCACATAGACGCGCGTAGCAGGATTTTTTCACGAAAAATAATTAATATCGGTCTATAAAAAAACTAACATAAACACTAGATACTATAAATTTCGCACGATCAAGGAATTTAAAAAAAAATCAAAAAAAAAAAAATCCCAGCATTTTTTTTGGCATAAACTTACTTTATTTCATGTATAGTATACGTACCCTTCGTTAAAGGTGGCCACAAAAAAACATCCTGTATATTTTGTTGGAATGACTTTTCAAAACAGTTGAAACCCACTCTCATTGTTTTCTTCATAAAATTCATGTCCCGTATTATTCCTGGGGATGAAGTTTGTGCGTTTATTAGACAGAGGTTATATATTCCTCAGATATCGTTTGACAAGCTAGGAGTAACCTCGAAGGACGCATTCGCTGAAGACGGGTCAGAATGGCCAGAACCGAACGTGATCCAGCACGAAGAGGCACAAGACGGTGTTTATCAGGGGGAGTTGCTGCTAAGTGGACCCGCTGTGTTTACCAGGTAGGTTTAGCAGCTTACAGGTTTACAGGAGCAGACATACTCGTAGAATGCAAAGAAATTGCTGGGGTTAAAATAGTCAAATTCTCGAAACCTGACAATTTGTTTTCTCTTTCATTCAATAAATTAAATGTAATTGCTGTAGATATCTTTATAAGTATATAAATCTTCTGTTCGCGTGTTTGTAATGGATTTCTTTCTAAAAGACCGATTTTGATGAATTTTTTTGTGTGCGTTCAAATGCGTTCGAGAAAAGATTTTTGAGTTTTTTCGACATAAGAGATCCTACACCACGTTTAGCTTGGTGGGACCAGCCAGATGTAAGATCGGTAACCATTTTCTAGCCCATCGACTGAGGACGTCCCTGAGTTCCATAATCGACTCTTACAATATGCAAAGCGATGCACCTGATGTATTCTAGTGAAGCCCCGCACAGGTCAAATTAAATAATCCTACTAATTGTAGTGTTATTTCTCTTTTGCAGATACTGGAATCGCCTCCCTCTACTGAATTCTAAAGACTTCACAAGCGACGGCTGGTTCAGAACTGGAGACACGGCTTCCTTCTCCAACGGCAGGTTCAGGATCCTCGGCAGAACCAGTGTGGACATCATCAAGACCGGCGGATACAAGGTTAGCGCGTTGCAAGTCGAGTCGGCCATTTTGGAGCATCCTAACGTGGCAGATGCTGCTGTCTTAGGCATAGACAATGACGACTTTGGCGAAATAGTAGCGGCAGTGGTGACGTTGAAAGATAATACTAAATTGACACTCAAAGAGCTTAAAGATGAGTGCGGGAAGAGGTTGGCGCCGTATCAGCTGCCAAAGACGCTGTTGATAGTTCAGGAGATGCCGAGGAATGCGATGGGCAAACTGGATAAGAAGGAGATTAGGAAACTGTACGCCAAGGACATGGCATTGAAGAAGTAAAATGGCGCTATAAACGACGATCCAAAGTTTTATGATTCTAAAATTAGGAAAATAAGGGAATTGGGAGATGCCATTGCGAGTCTTTTTCTTTAAATACTGCCGTGGTGAAAAAAAGTAGATAGTTAAAAAACGTAATGAAAAAATTGAGAGGCAATAAATTTGTAATAATGGAAAATAGATTTAAGACTTTATTGCTTGAACTTGGAACTGGAGGCAAATTATTAATCATCAAGAGAAACTTTATTACTTACATAAAAAGTGGGTGTTTGTCTTGTTATTAACTGTAAGGTTGATTTCTAAATATTTAGACTTATTATAATTAAATTATAGTAGGGAGTCGATAAAATACATATCCCAACATTGTTAACCTACTTTTGTCTGTTTTGGAATTAGACTGAATGTACAAACTTGTATGCTGCCTTAAATTATTTAGGTATAAATGTAGGTGAATAAACATAATTTTTAATTCGATGACGTACTTGTGATTTTTAATTCCTCATTAGCTAGTTACATGTGATCTGTAATTACTCTTAGGGCAAGGTTACATTACAGGCTGTTAATGGCCAATTTCCAATACGAGAGATCAAAAAGAATCTTGGATTCTTTTATTCCTAATTTGAAATTTTGTATGAAAACAATTGAAGATTAAATCTGCAAAAATCTCTCAAGATCAGTTATAGAAATTGGCGGTAAGACGTGTTTACAACTACAGTTTTTAAGATTACATATAACCGTAGGTATTTTATTTAAAAAAAACTTACGTTTACCGCTTGTCCTCAGTAGGGTAACCTTTTTACGCGCCGTAACGCTATCGACTCGCAAGCAAAATCTATGAGATATGACGATAGCGTTACGGACTATCGAGAGGTTCGTGCTGGCCCTATTGATCCTACCCTTATAAAGATATTAGCTAATATTGCTGCATACGTTGAAAAAAAAATTGTGATAAGGTTCTGAGTTGTCTATGAGTTGTAATGTATGATATATCTTTTAACCCTTTTAATTAGGTACTGCAATAAAATTGTACACTCCTTTTTTATATTATATTAGTTACTTAATCTTATTTTGTTATTAATCTTGATTACATTTTTAAAAAATAAAATAACATGTTTGCTTAATGACTGCATTGTAGGTACATGACGGAATAATGAGGGAATGGTAAGTGTCAGCTCAGCTTAAATAAATACTTAATAACTTGTTTAATAATTTATGTTATTGTTGAATACTGCCAGTTTTATATAATCCTAAACACAAAATTTTGTAAGTATGGATGGATGGATGGACGTTTGTTACTCTTTCAAGTAAAAACGGCTGGAACGATTTTAATAAAATTTGGTATGGAGTTAGCTGACACCCTGGATTAACACATAGGCTACGTTTTATCCCGGATAATTTCGTTATTTTGTTTTTTCTGCACTCCACGCGGACGAAGTCGCGGGCGTCCACTAGTATTCATATAATATTATAGTAGGTACCTAGGTACTACCTACCTGTGCATGATTTTGAAATGCATGGTTTTTTTTAATGCACTTAAACAGACTATAATAATATTCATTCATACACTAAGCAACTAGCGCCGACGATCATAGAAAATATTGCTTGAAAAAGACTGTACCTTACAGTGTAATTTTAATTATGATTTATTTATGATACCGTTGTACTTAGTTATTATATTTATATATATATATATATATTTGGTAATCAGAAGCGAGTTTTAATAAAAAAAACAATTTATTAATCTAACAGAAATAAACGAAAACCGTTAACACAAAATTTTAAACAAATATAACAAAACGCAATGTAATGAGCAAAAACGTGTGCCTCGTCCGACGGCTGACAAAAGAGTGAACTCGAGAAATGCCATTTTGGCGTTTATATAGTTTTCGCAGTGGTACCCTCCTCTTCATATCTAACACGGCTTCTCCTGATACCCTGAAGTCCTCGTCAGGTTTGTAGATAGGCAAGGGCTCCGTTAGTCCAGGATAGGCATATCCAGGTTTTGCAAAGGCGGTGATAGTGGCTCGAGTGGTCTTGATAAAGGCCCTGCTTCTTGGTCTCCGTGTACTGGCCCAACCTGCTCTTGGTCAGAACAGTCATCGTCATTGGCTGTAAAAATAAAACAGCGTTGACAAACAGAAAACAGGGGACTTATATATTCTCCCACAGTACATAGTTAGTTAATGTTAATACCACACCACACTGTAGATAACTATCACTTGAGTGATAATAAGCGTTCTAAAGTGGAACCATAATGGTTATATAAAAGAATTGTAACATGTTTACATACACACTACTGCTTTAGATCACTTAGTTATCATTTAGATAAATACATGCTAAACCATTACCACATGCTTAATAAAGAACACCGTGAGCACACACCTCACGGCGACTGATCGGTTTGCAAAGCCGACCAGCTTCCGAGGTCATGGGTACACATCATGTACCACAATGACAGAGAGGCCGTGTGGCCGCACTATCACAAGTGCGCCACCACGACAGAAACCACATACTCACTCACCCTCAAAGAAGGCAGAGCATGACTCGGGAGTCCATTCTCCACCCCAGTGAACCATATGCTGCGCGGCAGCGTAGGTCGTCTTGCCATATGACCCGGCTACAAGCTTCAACTCATAGCGGCCGTGGGGAAGGACTCGAACCACTCGATACGGACCACGCATTCCATGATCAAGTTTACCCGATGACTGGGCATACTTAATCACGAAAGCCAAATCACCTTCCTGAAACACACGATATTGATGTCTGTTTTTATTAACACGGGCGTCCATTGACGCCTGATTTCTTGATAAAAGCTCGGCCGTCCTATGCCTAGTCATTTCTCTTCTGGATTCCCGGTTGATGGAAGGTTCCAGGGCAACATCTCTCACCAGAGCTCGTATCGCAGGTGTTGCATTCTCGTGGCCCATAAGCAGGTTCAGGGCAGACGTTTGTGTGGTTTTCTGGCGAGTGATATTAAGAATTAGTTGCAACTGCCATAATTCATCTGCCCACTCATGTTTCCTGTGGTTGACCTCGATACGCAACATGTTCAATAACGTACGAACATATCTTTCCACCTGCCCGTTAGCATGATACATTTCTGGTGTTATGTGGTGAAGTTCTATTCCCAATACTTGCATCCATGATTTGAAACCAGAGGACTCAAACATTCGACCCCGGTCGGATACTATTAGGCGAGGAGTTCCAAATAAGGAAATAACAATTTGACATACACGTTTGAGCTCTTCTAAATCTTGACAGCGAATAGGAGTTAGCAAGCAGTACTTAGTAAAAGCGTCTACAGTCAGCATCACGTGTTTAAAACCCTTAGACTCTGGTAACGGACCTAACGCATCGAGGTGCAGCGTGTCAAATGGAACATCTGGCTTAGGCCAGGAAGAAATAGGCTGTAGCGGAGCACGAGGGACCCGTTTATGGGCAATACACACTAAACAATGGCCGATATACTTACGAACAAAGGCTCTAAGGCCCGGAAACCAAAAGTGTCTAAGTATAAGGTCTAAAGTTTTATCGACACCTACATGGCTGTGTTCGTCATGAAAAATGCGCAAAAGGCTTAAGCGTTGGCCCCTTGGAATATAACAGAGGAGCCGTGTCTCCTCTCCTATCTTGACGTAACGATAATAAAGAACATCATTTTTCATTACATAGCGTGATGCATCTAAGTCCCCTTGTTCTAAAGCTTGAATCATATTTCGAGTTTCCTCATCACCTGCTTGAGCAACCTGAGCCCAGTTACGTGGCCTATCAATATTATTTACAAAGTTACAGGGGTTACGACTTAAATAGTCCGCGTGTGGCAGCATGGCGCCTTTTCGGTATGAGATTGTGAAATTAAAATCTTGCAAGTAGATCCACCATCGTGCCACACGCGGTAATAAATCACGCTTGCTTTGGGTGGCTTTCAAAGCGTTACAGTCCGTGATTACCGTAAAATGCATGCCTACCAGAAAATGACGAAACTGTCTCAACGCCTTTACTACAGCCAAGGTCTCAAGTTCGTACGAATGGTACTTGGGTTCAGCTCCCTTAGTCACTTGACTGTAGTAAGACACTACGCGCTTGGTACCGTCTGCATAAGCTTGTAATAACACGGCGCCATAACCCAAACTACTCGCATCCGTGTGGACCTCGGTAGGTAAACACGGGTCGAATATAGCCAAAACGGGAGCGTTAGTCAGGATAGAAATTATTTCTTGCCTAACGCTTTCTTGTTCTGTTCCCCAACTAAACTGAACTCCCTTGCGCGTTAATTGTGCTATACATGCTGTCTTAGTGGAGTAGCCTTTGATATATCTGAGAAAATACCCAGCTAAGCCTAGAAACTGACGTACTTGCTTTACGTTTTTTGGAGGACTAG
Source organism: Carposina sasakii (assembly GCA_014607495.2). Classification (NCBI taxonomy): domain Eukaryota; kingdom Metazoa; phylum Arthropoda; class Insecta; order Lepidoptera; family Carposinidae; genus Carposina; species Carposina sasakii. Next base: position 3,860,228 of record CP053170.1, read on the forward strand.
AGTTAACTAACGCTTGAATTTTACCAGGTGAGGGCTTAACCTCTCCATTGGAAATAACACGTCCAAGATATTCAATTTCTGTACACATAAAAGAACACTTTTTAAAATTAATTGAGAAACCTGCTTTGGTCAATGTTGACAAAACTTCTTTTAACGTTTGTAAGCCCTCATCAATAGTTTTAGAAAGTAAGCGCATTCAACTCCACAGCAGACACTTTTAGCGGATTGGAATCTCGAATAATACGCTGAATATTTTTTGTTCGTATATAGACAACACCGTCCCTATTGAGTACATTAAGCAGTCGTCTATGTACACTACAACGCGTCCCGAAGTTATAAAATCGCGGAGCGCTGTACTAATAATCCGCTGGTAAACAATGGGTGCGTTTGCAAGGCCATAGGGCATTTTCAGGTATTCGTAATGCCCCTCAGGCGTCACGAAGCCAGTAAGTGGTACCGAATCATCATTTAATCGAATTTGGTGGAAGCCTGTAGCCATATCTAACGTCGTGAAATACGTAGCCTTACCTAACCGATCGATGTGATCATCAATTAATGGGAGCGGATATTTATCCTTAACCGTAACTTTATTTAGTGCCCTAAAGTCCACACACATACGGTCGGAGCCATCTTTCTTTTTGACTAACAAAACAGGACTGGAGTAAGGTGACTCCGACTCGCGTATAATACCTTTGGACATTAGATCACTAATGATTTCACGAACCTTCAACTTTTCATCGTATGACATCTTGTATAGGCGGTAGTTGACGGGATCATTGCTATTGAGCTGAATGCGCATACATCCCGTGCTAACAGTAGACGTGGCGGTACCGGATATCATGTGCTCCGCGTAAACATTAAGGATTTCTTTTAGTTTATTCAAATCATCACCAGTTAATGAAGTTTTAATATTTGTAAGCGCATTCAACTCCACAGCAGACACTTTTAGCGGATTGGAATCTCGAATAATACGCTGAATATTTTTTGTTCGTATATAGACAACACCGTCCCTATTGAGTACATCTGTACCTATAATAACCGGTGCGTTCATGCAATCTTTTGGTACTAAAAGCAAGTCGACTTCTAAGGAAATACCCTCTAATTCGATTGTAAGTGTGACATAAAAATCAATCTGAGTAACCGACTCGCCTACCCCCTTTATCTGACGGTCAATTGTTTTCTTTGCGCATGACAAATGACTTACAACCGAGGAAGAAATTAACGACACGCCAATGGCACCACTGTCAATTAAAATGTCAACGGGTATACCTTGAATAACACCTACAACGATGTCAGTGCGTTTGTGTAACGGAGCCGAGCAAAAATTAACATTATTTTGAACGCGTTTTTGTTCTTCAATACGGCGTTTAGCATAGCATGTTGTAATATCGTGGCCCCGCTTTTTACAATAACTGCATGTCACTACACTGGAATCTACTCTAGAACCCGATTGCGACGATGATGGCGTAGTAGTTGTACTCGGCTTTAACCGCTTTGGACACATTATTTGTTTATGACCTACGTCACCACATTCAAAGCATTTGCCTGTACGAAATGGTATTTTGACGCCATCGGACTTGTTGTTATTGTTTTTGAAATGGTGACGATTTGTGTGAGAAACCGAGGGTACACTTTTAGCGGGTTTAACAAAAGTGGATAAATAATTGACTAAATCTGATGGTTTCAAATTGGCATTAGACGCAGTGGCTTTGACTTGTGGATCAGTAATGCCTCTTAAGATTATCTCAGTAACTAAATCCTCGCTAATACCTTTGACAATACGTAACCGTAACAACATTTTACGCGCAAACTCGGCATAGGTTTGATATTTGTCGGATTTAGTAGAAAGAATTTCAAAGAGAATACCAGCAGAATCTATTTTAGTGACACACAAAGGTTTGAAGTCAATTTTAAAATTAGTCCACGTTCGGTCATTGGATACCCATTCATGGAGCCAGGATCTTGCATCACCCTTTAAGCAATGGCCTATACGAGAAAGACATTCACGATCGTCCCACTTGTTAACTAGTTTGGCCCTATCAACTTCACTAAACCAGGAATCGACGTCATTTATGCTGGGATCGAAATTCGAAACATAATAATGGTTAGTACTCACGGACCTCAATGAATGAATTGCCTCTACGATCTGTTCGGTTCCTTGCACTGCAGTAGGCGCGACTGATGCTGGGAAATGCGAACCTCTTTCCAATGCCTCCAGCCGCGTCAATACGGTGTTCCAGGTATCGCTGTTGCTAGGGGGAGGAGGCCTAGAAGGTGTCCGTACTGCCCGCGAGGGTAACGGTTGGTCACGAAGGTGACTACGTGAACGGTCACGCGTATTCCTAGGCAAATACTCACGCGAGTGGCTGCGAGAACGAGTACGCGACTGTCTACCCCGATAACGCAGATCCCGAGACCGTAAATCTCTCGTGTACCGACGACGTGTACGTGGCGTGTAAGAACGCGAATGACTACGTGAACATCTACCCCTTGATCCACGATCTCGAGAGTATTTCTCGCGTGAACTGCGAACTCGCGACCGTGACCTTCGAGTTTGTTGGCGATCTTGAAACCGATGTGCTACTAATTCGGGAGTGTGTCGACTACGCGAACGCGTGCGATCAGCTTGATCCATTTCGATAACCGACCTACCTTACCTTACAACACACACCGATTGAAACACTTTTACAAACGCAACGCAATAATCACGTCACAATAAATTGTACAGAATTTTGTTACTTAAATTACCGAAATATTTTAAAAATTAGATAAAATTTTATGTGCCAGGATGTATGTGGGAATGTGTTCTATTATCCCACTTCTGATTTTGGTAATCAGAAGCGAGTTTTAATAAAAAAAAACAATTTATTAACCTAACAAAAATAAACGAAAACCGTTAACACAAAATTTTAAACAAATATAACAAAACGCAATGTAATGAGCAAAAACGTGTGCCTCGTCCGACGGCTGACAAAAGAGTGAACTCGAGAAACGCCATTTTGGCGTTTATATAGTTTTCGCAGTGGTACCCTCCTCTTCATATCTAACAATATATATTGCTTATATATATATATTGCTTATATATATGTATATTTTGTCAAAATAAACATTTGGTTTTTATAACTTTTGTATCTTTATACGTAGAACAGCCAGCCAATCACATTGTGGGGTGATGACGTGATAAACGGAATGTCGTAAGTGGTTGACTGTTTAACGTTATCGCGCACGAGTTAAGTCGGCTTTTTACTATGGAATGTAATGTAATAAATAAAATATTACATCTTGATATGTGATACCTACATTTTGTACAAGACCATTCACACTGTGTGCGGTGTGTCACCATAGTAAAAAGCCGACTTTACTCAACTCACACTTAGCATAATAGCGAGACTACTTTAACTAACCAATCCATAGTTGTTAGTTATCTTATTTTTAAGACAAGACTAGGTAGGTAAACGTGTATGAGAACGCTGACCTATACAAAAACATTTAGCCTGCCAAAATATAACAATGTATATGGTACACGCACATGGGAGTATATGCTACCGGATATAATTAACGAAATGCCTGCCGAACTAATTAGAGACTTTGTACAGTCGCCTAGAAAAAACTTACATTTAATAAAAAAGTATTATGTAAACGGAACGATCTCGCCACTCCAGACAGACCAATAAGGACTACGTGAGTGGCAAATTGTAGTATTAATGTACTAATGAAAATTTTAAATAAATTAAAAAAAAAAAAAAAAACTTTTGCAATGGGACCAACTCTGAAATCGTGAAAATAATGATGCTGTCACATACAATTTAGTACAATACGTATGTATCCCAGTTTCTGTCTCGTTTTAAACATAAGTTATCTAATTTAAAAAGAGTGTACAGGGTTCTGTGGCTTATGTAAACCTAATGCCTAATCGCCTTGTACCTATAGGTAATAACCCCACCAGTGGGCAAAGTGGAACGCTTTAAAAATTGTATTGGAATGGATGCGGCCTGGAGCAAAATGGAATAATATGATATCGTTCCAGAATCTGGGACCAAATTCTCACTTATCGTTCGACATATTTTTCCATACGAATGACGAGTGCTGGTGGTACCTACCTAAGACTGATATTCCTACCTCATCATCATCTTCCTGCCACATTTCCAAAGATTTGGCATTAGTTTTAACGACCGGCTGCCTGCCTGGCGCCAACCCTTCTTGGGCATAGCTAAGTGACAATTTTAGAAAATCCGTACATGAAATAAATTCAGTGGTACAGGCCTGTGACTGGGATCGAACCCACCACGCCTTCCGACTGAAAGGCGCACGTCTTAGAGCGTCTTCACATTAGGTCGCAATTAGTAGTGCGACAGCCGCGCGACTTGCTTAGATTAGGGTGGTCTACTGATCGCACGTGGCTGCTGCGTTACCCGTCCGCTATGACAACCGCGCTGCTGCCGCACTACTTGCGACGCGACCTAATGTGAAAGCGCCCTTAAACATTGGCACAGTATTACAATATGTAATACTCGTAGCAGTTGGTAATAGAGAATTATTTTATAAGGGTACTGTGCCATTGGGCTTTTCTATTCCTACCTATTAGAGAAAATATCAGCTGATAATAAATCCTCCATTTTGTTTTTCGGTTATTTGTATGGAAAAATAAGTCGAGTGTAACTTTAACGATGAATGAAAATAAAATTGATTTCGAGCCGTTAGAAGCATATTTACCTATGACTAGATGATTTAAATATGAAGGAAGGACAGAGGTGTGCTAACAATGGGGTAGTTAGTTTCCTATGGTTGAAGCTTAATAATATTTTATGCTTATCAGAATAAATTATCAAAATCATACCTATCTGTAAAAAAAAGCAACTAGCGCCATCTTTTAAAGGAACTTTTTGGTGAAACGCACTATAACCCATACTCACAATATCGACACATTTTTTCGTAAATCAAACGTTATTGGCCCACCTCTGTCCTTCTCTTATGGATTTGCCAATAAAATTAGATAGCAAAATAGAAAACAACAATCTTTATCACGTTCAAATGACCTCAAGAAAACTTCTAGCCGCCGCGGAAGCGTTCGCCAAACATGGCGGAGTGAATTGCGCATACATTATCGTGTCGGACCAGCTGCTGATCGTAGCCACTACCGTCGCTGATATGCCAATCAGCATCACAATACCAGCCAGTACCACATCGTACCACTTCACGGTATACTGCTTTATCTCATCGTAAAACTCCTCGTAAAAAGTTCGATAGTCACTTTGGAACGCATCCTTAAAAATTAGCGGGAAGTTCGAGTCGTCGCCATTTTGGAAGCCATTTTGTTTTCGCCATTCTTCTGTTTTTAGAGGCGCGTACGCTTTTCTTTCCTTTCTTGTTCTGAGGTAGCACAGCCTGAGAAAGAATAGTGGTGGGAAGACGAACATTAGGGGTCCGGTTAGGGTGGAACCTACGAGACCCATGACCAAGTCGAATCTCGGCACGGATTCTCCGAGAAATACGGCGAGGGCCACTATTCCCGACCTTATTAGGCATCGCTGCAGGCAGAAATCTGAAAGAAACGAAATGCTATCTAAATTGGCTATAAAGAAAACATTTTGTAAAAGTTGCTTTGAAGAACATTATCATTTGTCGATTGTGTAATTGCATTCCATACTGAAAACATCTCTGACATCACCACGACACACTTGCACATTTATTTATATGGATGGATCACATGACCCACCCATGTTGACCATCCATAGGTCACATATCTACTGTGTAGCTCTAATAAACGAAATGCGATAAATTAATTGTTGAACTTCAATCATCAGCGTAGGTTACGCAGCGCAGTATGAACCAATCACTAACTAGCCTTGCCTGCCACCTTATACTTAGAGAGGTGGTAGTTGTTGAGCCTACCGCCGACACTAAAATAGTGGTTTTCCATAAATATGTAATATTATAACTTTGTTAGGTATCCCTCCCCTCTTTGTGTCCTCCGGCAGATACCATAAATTAAGTGCCAGATCACTAGGTATGGTATCAGCGTACCTCTAGGTATCTTGAGCGAGTCTTCAATGTGCTGGAACAAGGCCGAGTTGCCGACAGCGCTGGACAAGCACAGCTGCAGCGTCACCAGCAGAGCCACCACGTACAGGGGGATGGACGGCGGTATACCTGCAATGGTAAGTGAAAGGGATCCAGACTTGGAGTCAGGTCATACGTCTATTATGGGCTGGTGTCGGATATGCTAATTTCCTAATAAGCTTAAGCCTAAGCTTGGCCCGAGCTCCCAGGGATGGTTATGACGTCATGACCACCCTGCTGGATCCGCCCTTGTATGAAGTAGGTATGTAGAGATGGTAGAATTTGTCTATACTCACCGTAACCGTAAATAAATTTCGTGTAATACTGATGTGCAAGCCATAGGCATAATTTATCATTTAATAAAATTTGATATGGAGTTAGCTGACACCCTGCATTAACACATAGGCTACTTTGTATCCTGGGAAAATATTTTTATTGGGGATGTTTTCGACATTTTGTTTTTTTTTTGTAGTCCACGCGGACGAAGTCGCGGGCGTCCACTATCTATTTATTTTTATTTTACAATATCTACTTACGAGATAAGACATCGACAGAGTGTAACAAAAGGGCTATATTAAGCGAAATGCTATGAAAATAACCCTCTATAAAGAACCTATCCCCCTGAGATTCAATTCAAAATCACGTGTTTATTTTTGAAGATTGTGTAAATAAACAGTCTTGAGTTGTTAAGGAATTGTCCAGAGAAAAAATCAACATGTGATTTGAGTAAAAAAATTTGTAGATAGCTTCGTTATATGTGTAGTGGGCGGTAGTGGGCTATTTTCATTAACATTTTACTTCACATGGGTACATACTAGTGGTGTTCAAAAAAGCTATATTCTCGGACCGCGTGAAAGTGATATGCTACATGCAAATATGCGCTATTTGTTCCGTGACGTTATTACTAGTGGTAGCTAATATAACGTATAGCTTTTAATAACCACTAGTTATAACGTTACGTACGAGTTGCGCGCAAATCACAAGTCACGAATGAATGACTGAACGAATACGCTATATTCTTATCCCGCCAGTGAAAACGCTATATTCTAGTTGACGCGATTTCATATAGCTGTTGGTAACCAATGACAAGTCACGAATACGCTATTTTCTATTTGACTCGATTTCATATAGCTGTTGGTAGTCCGGCGCCGGCCGTCACACGCTATGCGTGTGCGTGTCGAAGGCGCGATGAGTCATGCGTACGCGACACGTGAAGCGCGCATATCGTTATAGCGTTTAGCTTGGAACGAGTCAATTAAATCATTGGTTATTGCGCTATGGACAAATAGCATGTTATTTTTAAAATCTATACGTTATATTAGCTACCACTAGTACATACTGTACTTAGCTCGTACCTACTTAGCTTTCACGCGTAACCGTAAGCCTCTGAAAAGCCACTTACAGCGTAATTAAAGTACCTTGTAAAATATTATTATCGACATTATTGCCATATCGATAAGCAGCTAGCAATATAGTGACAGCTGACATGGATCCTGTCACGAGGAATCCCCCGAGCACGGCGCGGTGCACCCGGCTGCTGTCCTTCATGTCCACTTGGATGGTCAGCAGCATTGGGTGGATGTCGAACTGGGAACCAATGGGAAACCTCGACAAGTCAGACAGGTAAAGAAGGTTCGGAAGAACTGGAAGCATGCGGCTCGATAAGTACACTAGCGGTCGTCCGCGTGAAGGGGTATTACACCGTGCGATGCGGTCCCTAGTATACATACGAGTATAAATAAACCTTCCTTTTGAATCACTCTATCTAAGTACTGAAAAACTCTTTAAATCCGTTTCGTAGCTTTAAAGATTTAAACGTACATAGAGACAGACAGATAGCAGGAAGCGACTTTGTTTTTTAATAGTAGTGATGATAACTCATGGATGCCGATTGGAAGATGGTTGATTGGCATAGTTGGTAGTGGCCCAGCCTGCGACGCCATGGTTCCTAGAATCCCGGTAGGTAGAATCCCGGTGTTTGTTTTCGAGTATGGGATATTTCTATACTTATGTAAGTACGTATTATGTATTTTTAGGTATATACCGTTAGTACCCACGACACAAGACCTTAGGGGTCTTAGTGTAGGACTAGGTCAATGTGTTGTGAAAATTTATTTATTATTCATACTTCATACGATTCCATGTTAGCATAATGGTAATTTCTAATTCCAATTGGTAACGTACCTACTCTACGATTAAATGGGCATTCAAAACTCTTACATGACGTAAAACTGACGGTAAGGCTATGACAGAAAGATTTAATTTTACGATATTACTTAAGACTTGGCCTACACAAGCCATTGATATCTTAATATGCCCAACAGCATCAACTAAGTTGCATGTAAGTTTCTCACCTGAAACGCGATAATTCCGTAAGCAGTAAGAAAGTCCTGCAAGCTCGGTTGATACTGCATCATACTTCCAGTGATGTTGGGCGGAGACACATCGTCCTGCAGTATACAGTACCAGGTCAGCACTGCCACTGTTACCACTATGAACACTGATGTTAAAGCCAGAGGTCTGGAAAAGAAACAGTTTCTTCTTTTCAAGATGTACCTATCCTTGTTATTCAGTCACGTCGAAAATTCTGGAACGGCAAATGAAGTTACCCTGAGCACTAACAATCAACTCCAAATATATGAAGTAAGTTGCTGAGGGGCATAATGTACCACTTAGGGCCGATTTATCCCATGGTCGGTCTGAAATAGCAAATGGATTAGTCTAACTAAGGACCAGCAATCAGTCGGTTAACCTATCTAGAGAATAAAGTTGATGCTGTCACTTGTCTTGATCAAGTTTCAGATATATAGAGAAAGACAAAATCAACTTTATTCTTCAGATAGGCTATCTGGCCATTAGATAAATCAGGATACATTTAATTCCGGGGACATTATGCTCCTCAGCAACTTACTTCATATCTTTGGGGGAGCCAAGCCACATGACGGGACAAAGCAGGAGTCCAATGAGGAGCATCCACACGCAGTACGTGATGCCTACTCCGCCTTCAGATATCTTCCACCAGAACAGTTGGAGACTCTGCGCCGCTGAAATAGAGAAAATAAATAGGTGTGAGTTAGTAAAAGATATCTGGCATTTACGGGACAGGAATGACTGAAACCTTTATCTTACTAGCGGCCGCCCACGACTTCGTCGTGCGAAGCCAGGGCGGGTGCCTAGTTGACTAGTTTTACATACCTTCTTCTTGAATCATTCTTCTATCTATTAAATAAAATCCAATGCATAGTTTTAAAGATCTAAGCATGCATAGGAACAGACAGCGAGAAGCGAATTTGTTTTATAATAATGTAGTGATGTTGACAGTTAAGAAGTAAGTAGGTATACTTACCGAATATAAAGTTAGGCACACCCGCGGAGAAGACAGTCGCATCAATAAAGAAAGTTACCATACGTCTCGCGTGCTTGCCGAATGCTAGTTCTGCCACCGCTGCGTATGGATATCTGAAAAAACACATTCTCATTCTAGAATACACATTTACTGTAAAATTTCGTAGCCAACACCTTCATAAAGTTAGTATAGTATCTAGAGCTATCGCACTTTTTATTGTGCAGACCTTAAAATGTACCTGTCTTCCTCTAATATTAAAAAAGCGCTCTAAAGAAGACGTATTCAAAACTAGTGGACGCCCGCAACTTCGTCCGCGTGGACTGGAAAAAAAACAAAATGTCGAAATTTTCCGGGATAAAAATATTTTCCCGGGATAAAAAAGTTGCCTTTATGTTAAGTGGGACCTGTCACAATATATTCCTGAAAACTGCATCGATATCGGTACAGTCGTTTCTGAGATTATCGTGCACAAACGCACAGACAAACCGACGGACAAAAATTCAAAAAATCATTCTTTTGAGTACTATGGCGTTGATAAAGGTCTCCTATAGTATTTTTTCTCATATATCTTCCATGTACAGACAGCGATCCGTTACATTTTTATTATATGTATAGATAGATGGTGAAAATAGCACACGTTTTTTTGGTTTTATGTGACATTATTATCACGCAGTTCAACCCCAAAACAGTTCACAAGTCCGTACCTATTTTTCTCCGTAATCCGCGGGGTGATGTCTTTGGCCAGCAACCAGGATCTGCCCAGAAGAACTGCTGTATACATCTGCAAGGCAAATACTGCCAGCACCAGGGGAAAGCCGTAAACACCTGGAATAATGTTATGTCAAAATCACAGGGTCTTTAAAACCTGTTTAGAATAGTAAACCCGGAAATTGGTTTTTGCCAGATAGGTAATAATAGGTACAAAGGTACTTACATATATTGTAAGGCCCAAAAGATCTTTAAGGCTCCTGACTCAGTCAAGCCTAACCATAGACTACACAGATGTGAGCCTTACGTAGCGTGAGATTCAATTATGTACCTACATAACGATGAGTTTCGACCATATTCTGGTTACAAAGAAGATCTGAAGGCTCCTGGTCCAGTCACGTAGCGTGAGATCTCTATTATTAGCAATATTAGCAATCCAGTTCAGTATACTAGCCGGTTACCCTTTGGGAATAGGTACGTCAAATATTATGTAACTCCATATAATTACCACAAGCAATGACACTTTTCGGAAGTGCCACAACGGGGAAAACGCCAAAAAGGTCTACGATGCATAGTACTGCGAAGATCACGCTCAAGCCCCCTGTGGTCTGGCCGGTGGTGTAGTCGGCGTGGTGCGTCACCGTCGTGGCCTTCGACCCTCGACCGCTGGAGAATCGTGGCAGCTTCATGGCGGCTGCTGAGCAAGAAATGACAGTTACCTACCCATCGGAACAGCAAAGTCAGGGTTCTTTGCTAACTGTAAATTTAAGATTAAGAGTCGGCTATCCCAAACGTAAGTATTGAGAATTATGAAATGAAATTTATCAAATAACAAAGCTAAAACTATAAAGCAGTCGATGAAAGCTTGTGTTGTGATCTCTTCTTTGAACATAAACATCTACGGGCCGATTTTTCCAAACGTCAGATAGCCTATCAGCTTCATCTGAGCTATCAGTAGAATAAAGATGATAGAGAGAAACAGCATCAACTTTATTCTTCAGATAGGCTAATTATAAGGTTATATACTGGGTGCAAAAAGACAACTTTGTTCTTTTAATACCTCGTATTCTTTGTAACATTACGATCATTTTTTTCTATGGAAGCACCCCTGGGAAACCACGGGTTTCCAAGATATTGAGGTCCAAAGTTACACCAACATCAGCATTTTTTTTTAATAAATCCATCTGGAAACAGTTAACAAACTTTTTTTTAAGACACCATATTAATATTTAAAAATGTTAGTTTTGTAGGTACATTTGTCAATCGAATACATTGCTTGCAATAAAGAGATTTTTTTTTTAAATTTTTTTGTTTCCCTATTTGGGTTGGTTCCATAGAAAAAAATTATCGTTACGTTACAAAGAATACGAGGTATTAAAATAACAACGTTGTCTTTTTACACCCTGTATAAGGTTCTTATCTCATGCATTAACGTCATTCTGCTGAAGCAGGCCGTTAGTAAGGGTAATTAATAACGTAAGGGTTTGAAAGAATACAAAAACGGTATATTATGTGAATTTATGTGTAATCTTGAAAATAAACAATCGATTTTGAGTCTCTGTAAAGAGGTTTATGTTAGTGTGCTATTTATTTTAAACATTGGTGCCCCTTCTGTTACATCCTGTATATTAGCGAACATTATGCTATGTTTTAGTTTATTTAATAATCGTAATTAAAAGAGTTTTAATGAATGTCATTAAAGTATGTACTATCAACTTAGGCGCCAGTGACATGCCTTAAGGTTTCGTTTAGTTTGCAGCGCGTTAGTAAACTACCCTTTAAGAGCCAGCAGTAGAAAAAATAAAAGTCCCACGGTTTCATACCCCGCCACCCGCAATGCAAGGATACGCGTTAAGATCTGCGTAGTGTTAAAAATTCGAAATTTATGCGCTTTCTGCAGGCGGGTCAACGCTAGGTCAAACGCAGAGAACATAAAAACCCATAGAGTCGTTATTATAATTAATTTCAATGTTATGTTTATTTTATTTTTGTTTGCAAAATACAATTAAATTAAATTAATTAATTTATTAATAGGTAATATAGGTATGTTAAAAAATCATTCATACAATAGAAATGTGTTCTATTTAATTTTTTTAACATAAAAAAATTTAACATGCATCATAGTTATATTTATGTATGAAATTTATCCAATGCAACAAGTATTAGGAATTTTGAATAAAACGGATTAATGGTAGATATCAAAGATATTTTATATTCACAAAAAATAGTATCCGATACATATGTGAAATGGGACCAATTTACTCACGTGTAGCATCGCTTTTAAAAAGGCTTTTAGGTGAGTCAATATGTTAAAATGTTACAAGTAGTAACTTAACAAATTTTAATATTAAGATGATTATGTAAAAAAATGCCGTTTCATTTAGGTAAAGCTGTATGCAAATATAAAATAGTAGGTGTTTTTTAAAAATAAAGGGTTAACAGGTATGTATAATGTGCATTCGCAATATTAGCTGTGCATAAATAAAAAAAAAACTTTATTTAAAGATAAATAACGGTATGCGTATGCCACAAATATAAATTGCAGTTTGATTAGCAATATTCTCATTTGAGGATTTTGCTGTGCAGTCAGTAATTTTTATATGAATTCCAATTATTTGTGACTAAAAAAAATCATTTTATTGATGTGCGTTTAAATACTATACAATTAAATAAATGATTTTCCTTACTAATCCTCTACACTCCCCAAGAAATATATATGTATTATTTACCTTATACAGTAAAATACCTCTGTTCTATGCTCCACCTCATCTGTTACCATCAAACTGTCAATCGGAGAGCTAAAATATGAAATGAGTTTAAAAATATCAAAAAGTTTTAGTAGCCAAGTGAAAACAAGTGAGCAAAAACAACAAAATTATAGCAGGTAGGTAGGTTCTCACTCCTGGATTTCTTAACATTACAGGTGCCGTATAAGTTCTGTATAACTTTGACGGGCGACTCCAGGACTTATTGTTCGGCACAATTCAAAATATTGTAGATAAGGACGGTCACTGCTGCCGAAGATGCTACGTAGTAAGATAAAGATGGGTCGGATTAGGTAAAACATCGTACCTGTTCGACCTAATACATACTAATATTTATGCAATATGGCCGTTCCATTACTGTGATCCATTACGTATTAGATAAATACGTAGAATCTTTATTCGGTGAATATTTAGTATCGGTTTTCGGTGAATGATCCATTATCTAATAAATACCTATACGTAGAAAGAATAGTTGTGGAAATAGAAAATATCGTTATAGCGAAATGCATTTTTTATATTAGGTAAAATTTTTAATATTTAGTTAAATTGTTTTTAGTTTGTGTCACATATTTTGTTTAAATAAAGGATTTTAATTTTGTAAAAAAAAAGGAAAAAAAAGTATTGTCTGTACCCGGATACGAACCAGGAATATCTGATTTACGACTCCGCCGATGTAACCGCTGGGCTATCATAAACTTGTTAAAGACAGTGAAAATTATCTTCATATTCTAATGATATTGTAGTATTTTTGCTAAATAATATATTGAAACTTTGTCTATGCCTTACGGTTGATTTCTCATATAAGATTATATTTTATGCGATACCTAATACCTAATGTCGTCTTGTATCTGAATGCTGGGCCGTAAAGAAGAAGGATAAAAATCAATTCCATGTAAGCAAGATGAGAATGTTGAGATGGATGTGTGGACTCGTTACAAGAATGGATAAATAAGAAATGTGTACATAAGAGGAAGTTTGAAAGTTGCGCCGATCACAGACAAGTTACGAAGTAACGTCTGTCTTGGTACGGGCATGTAAAGCTATATTATGAGTCTATGATGTAAAGCGACGGGATGAAAGTCATATTTTACAGAGAGCTTTGTGCATGAGTGTGGATGGATATAAAGGAAGAGGTAGACCAAAGAAATGTTGGATGGACTGTGTGAGGGAGGATATGCGTGTACTGGGAGTGAGCCATGAGATGACGGATAATAGGGATGAATGGAAGAAAAGTACATATTGTGACGACCCCAAATAAATGGGAACAGGGCAGGAAGATGATGATGACCTAATCACGTTGTATTAGGTACCGACTAGTATTGAAAAATACCTAATCCACATACCTATTCCAATATGATATTCCAATATGCCTCACCTGTAGTAGTAAGTAAGTTCCTTAGGTGAGTGAAAGATATTGTACCTACATATACTCGTAAATGTATATAAAATTTGTGTATGTGCTTCATGTGTAAAGCAGTGCGCTTATAGAATACTTCTCATGCTGTGTGTGTGATTTCGGAACTAATTTCTTTTGTAGACTTTTACATAGATAAACAAAGCAACTAGCGCCATCGTTCAAAGGAATTCTACCAATTTATAAAGGTGAAAGTTTGTATGTGTGTGAGTGTGTATGTTTGTTACTTCATCACGCAAAATCCTGAAATGTATGGAACAGCTGATTTTTTTCACTATATCGGAGTTGGCCCCATAGTGAAAGTTGTTTCTTTTTACTTTCCTAGTTTCGTGTCAAAGGCAAATCACTAATTTCGGAAAGACCTTATATTAGCTTAGGTACGTATCAGAATAACACATTATACTTTTTATCCCGGGTAAATATTTTATCCCGTAATTTCGACATTTTGTTTTTTCTGCTGTTCATTATAAAATGCATTCTCAGCACTAAACTTTACATACTTACTAATTATGATTATAGCTACTTACACCTTTGATTCTCTCCCCTTTTTAGAAAATTCTCTACAACGTTGAGCCATCTTCCTTTTGGAAACATATTTTTTAGTTTTATTTCCCATTAGTCCGAACTCAATCGAGTAATACCTACACCACAAGATAATAAAAAATGCCACTGCCGTGGGCGAAAGCGACATAGACCCTACGTCGTCGGCGCACAGCGCGGTACTGAGCGTCAGCGGGCACGAAGTTACTATTTAACGCTTTTCAGTAAGCATTAGAGTAGAATATCGCTTGCACGCTAAACAACTGATTGAGCTCAGAAGTAAAGGGCGTAAGTCTCAAAAAGATTTTTATTAATTGTGTGTTCAATTATGATTGTTTTTTAATTTTGGCTTTACAAAAGTTTACTATCATTATTATCTTGATATCCGAATTTATTTTAAACGCCTACCTCATGTAATAGCCGAAATAAAAGTAAAAATGACTAAAAAACATGTCGATTTCAAAAAACAAAACTATTGAGCGAAAATCATTAAATCATGTTTTTGGCTTTACATGACATAGTTAAGGGTACTAAGAATATAGTGTAATAGTCTCACATTAAACAAACATGCACCCGTTTCAGCATATTTCATCAAAAAGATGCTAAATAAGGTCTGCCTCCTCTTAATAGAAAGTTAGAAAAACATTACAATAGACTTTTTTACTATTGACAAAATGTAAAACAATAAAAATATTGGCTGACTAACACAGATGTCAAACGTAAGAATATTCTTAACAATGATTTTTATGCCCTTTCCTGTTGTTTAGGGTTTCTCAAGACAAAAGCTCATTTTATGTAACTTTTTTTAAAATTATTGATACATTGAACAGATTGGTATGCAGCAGTAAAGAGTATGACAAGGAACTATCGTAGCTTGCAAACGATACATTTTTAGAATCGTGTCAGCGGCGCCTTGGTTGATAGTACCTATAGATTAGATATCTGCCTCGTACTCAGTTTCTCACCGGATGCGCTCGTAACTACAATCCTACTAATACTTATAAACTGCGAAAGTTTGTGAGTATGGATGAATGGATGTTTGTTACTCTTTCACGTGTATAAACGGCTAGAGCGATTTAAATAACATTTGGTATGGAGTTAGCTGATACCCTGGATTAACAGATAGGCTACTTTTTATCCCGGGAAAATATTTTTATCTTCACTAGAATACGTCAGCTACAACTTCTTCCGTGCATGTCGAACTCGGGCATCCTCTCAGGTGATAATCTAGCAACATGTCACTGGCAGTCTTGGATTTATAAATAGGCCGTACGTATAGGCCGCGGCCTAGGGGCGGCAGATTTCAGAGGACGGTCACTTGATTTCAGAGGATAAAAGTCAAACACGCACATCCACTAGTTTTCTCATGGTTTTTTATCTAAAGCGGTATACACGGCAACGATAAAACTGCGCAAACGAACTGTGCATTTCATTTGATTTAAGTGCTTGTTTTTTTTTTCAGTTTTTATGTCAAGGGAAATTTGATTTACTTGACATAATAATTATAAATAATTAAAAAATTGCATTGCCACACGTCTACGCCTTGGTGCACCGTGCAATGTCCCCCACCGATGCCGATGTAGCGACGCCGTTGATCAATTCGGACACCATGGCCTCTCATGTGCCAGGAGTGCCGGTCGCATCCCACGTCATGCTAGTATTAACGATATCATCCGTCGGGCGCTTGCCACCGCCGGGGCACCATCTGTTTTAGAACCTGTCGGTTTGGTGCGCGACGATGGCAAGAGACCGGACGGCATGACCCTCGTGCCCTGGGAGATGGGGCGCTCTCTAGTATGGGACGCTACATGCGTCGATACTCTGGCAGCGTCCCATGCCCCAGGCACACCCATAAGAAGTGGCTCTGCGGCCGCCACAGCAGAATACCTCAAACGGCGCAAATATGCAAACCTCAGTGGAGACTATATATTTGAGCCGTTTGGGGTTGAAACCATGGGGCCATGCCCTTTTTAAGGGCATTTCGAAAAGGCTAGTCGAGGTGTCCCACGACTGAAGGGCTGGCCAGTATTTTGGGCAAAGAATTAGCCTCGCCATCCAGCGGGGCAATGCGGCCAGCCTTTTGGCCACGTTGCCAGCGTTGGAGGAGTTGCAGGCAATTTTCTATTAGTAAATATGTTTTAGATTTAGGTTTTTTTATTCTGTATTTACCCAATTAGATAACATACCTACTCCATTTCGGGAATACAGCCGTGATTTTACCTATTATTATAAATGTTATCACCTGATAAAAAGTACTCGACCTATCTATACATACTGTCTCTACCTGCCGACTCCTGTCATTTATTAAAACAAACTTACTGACTATGTCAAGGCAGACCAGACTTGCTAAATAACACATAAACAGTTCCAAAAACTACACTTAATACATACCTAATTAATTAAAGCGGCATCACGTAACCTTTTAATAAACCAGCGATTTTCAAATCACTAAACTTCTACCTATAGAAACATCTTCAAAAAACCACTTCACTTATCTAGTTTTTCTAGATAACGTCTCGTTTTGTCAACTTTATTTGTTTGAGATCTTGCTAAATTGATAGAGTGCGTTTCATAACACAGCTCCCGTGGACGACTTAGGAAATAACAATTTTTGTATGCACACAAAATAAATTAATTATATTATATAGTAACTAGAGCCGCGGGCAAAGGAACTATTTTATGAAATGCACTCTTCAATGTAAATTTTATTGTACAAAAAACGACGACGCCGCCAGTACGTCGGACTGAGACGCGTTTCGGATTAGAATGTAATAGGTCAGGTCATAATACAATGAGTCCAGTCTACTGTGCATCGAGTACAGTGGGGTAGAAAAGTGGCTATAATGTTAATGTCTTTATGACGACCGATTAGCGTCATCGTTGGTGATGTGACTGATGACCCTGCATGCAACTCTGCTGTACTGGGTTCGAATCCCGGTAGGTGCATATAGCCATCTTTCAATAACGTACACGTACCCCCAATATGAGCCAGCCATGCGATATGATAGTGTTTAAGATTTCATTGAGAAGGTAATATCAAGCGTATTTTTTTTTACATAAACAGAAAACACTGTCATGTGCTCTAATTCTCTATTGACCAAGATTTATTAATTTCCTGCAAGTGTTCCTTAGAACGCCGAAACCGGATCGAATGCATAATTATTATTCACTTAAAACTGGTTATAATTTGTAAGCATTTTCTGCGCGACTGTCTGTAATTTAATACTGGTTCTGCAGCGCTACGACCGCGGACGTTGTCGATCGGTGACATGCTACTGACCGCTTACTTTCTTAATTTATATTACTAGTGGACGCCCACAACTTCGTCCGCGTGACCCCATCACATTGCAACTTGGCGAAGTCGGGGCGGGTTCCAATATAGCCTATAGGTATAACCTTCCTCGATATGGGCTATCCAACACTGAAAGAATTTTTTAAATCGGAGTAGTTCCTGAGATTAGCACGTTCAAACAAACTCTTCAGCTTTATAATATTAGTAAGGTGCATTCGGGTAATTACGAATGAATTCTGGATGAGTTGGTGGCATATTTGTATTTAAATCATTTGTCAAAATAGGTGAAATTTATACAACCAACTAAATCCATTTTCGTTTCTTGAATAAATAGCCTACAGTTATGTTTTAAAGACGTTCCTAAATACCTTCAGAATCAGTAGATATTTGTGTTTCAAAATTAAGTAATTTTTTTCTTCTGTAGAGGCAATTCCGACATATGTCGGGTACCTACCTATATCCGAACCACTTGTAAAAGTGTACTTTATTTAGTTTTGATAAAAGAGGCATATTTTTTTATCCAGGTTTCCTGTTCTTTAAAATGTTTTTAGATTTTGGCCTTTGTAAACCCTAAACCAAATTTATGTCATACTTATACCTCGGAATTACCCGAAAATTATTCTATGGTTCTCAAACTGTTGGATATTTTTTTTATTGGGTAAATAATGTAAAGGAACAGATGAAAAATACTAATACTTAAGTAATAAAGATTTATTTTGTAAATTGAGTCACAAATTTTACCGTATACAGCAAAATATTCAGGTCCAGTTACAAGTCCAGTCCATGTTACAAGTTCGTGCTAACCAATTTTAGTCGCGTAAATTATTAAAAAAAAAAAAGAAAACTTTTTCTGTACTTTCATAGTATATCAAACAGATCCATTAATTGTATTCCTTTAGCTACACCTAAATTTTAAAACATAAATTTTAAAACAATTTTTCACTTGATGGATAAAAAATTAAATGTTGAGGATCACTGGCTCTCTTCCGAATTTTTTGTGATTCGGAATTACCGTAGCCGGGGAATTATGAAAAAAAAAACAAAAAAAAAGGAACCTAGAACGTTTTCAATATATTTAATTGTTAACTAAAACGAAACACAATCGAACGCAAAAACAATTAACTCAATAATTTACCAATATTCATAGTAATATCAAGGCGGGTAATTCCGATTAACCAAAAATGCGGGAATTGTCTCCTCTTCAGAAAAATTACGTGTAGGACGCGTACGCTCTCGCCTAGTGACATGACTCATGTCACATGAGCAAAGAATATACTTACTCTCTAACAAGAGCACATGAGACAACGGAAGCGGGGAGAGGACAAAATAGCGCCTTGGTAAAAGTTCCCAAGGCAATAAAAGATTATAGGATTTGGTAGAAATTTTAGATTTTCGGAATTAGCCGAATGCACCTTATAGTAGATGTACATACCTACCTACTAATACTACTATCACTACGGGTTAAGGTATTTTTAGTTAATTTTGGCATTCGAGAAAATTACAAATTTGACCCAATATAAAAAGCGCATTACGCATCACGATATTTTTTATTTCCACAACTATTCTTTCTACCTACGTAGGTTATTTTTATTAGGTAATGGATCAGTCACCGAAAACCGATATTAAATATTCACTGAATAAATATTCTACGTATTTATCTAATACGTAATGGAACGGCCATATTGCATAAATATTAGGAACAGGTACCTATTTTTAAATATTAGGTGGAACAGGTGCGATTTTTTACCTAATCCGATCCATCTCTACTCAAGCGCGCAAAGTGTGGCCAACTACACGAACTTTGTCGCGATAAAACCCTTTGAAGTGCGGCAATTTACCGACATTGGCGCGAAGTACATTTTATGTCGCGATTATGATTCGCGACAGGACGAACTCTTTGGCCGGAGCATTACAATGTTTTAAGCTTAGAATAAAGATTCGCTCCGCTGCGGAGCGAAGACCAATCATTAATCTAAGGTTTTAAGGATTGAGTTATGAGATAAACTACATAAAGGATAGAGTGACGCTATATGCAATCACGCCCATAAAAGAGGCAAGGCAGACAGAAGCTAAAAGTATAGACAGAAGTGCGACAACCACTCATTTATTATTTATTAATGATACCACATGATCACATCATGTGGTTCTTTAAATATTCCCGCCCCGCCAACGTGCTTTTTTTACTTAATTTGCTTGTGATCAATAGATGGCGCTAGCTAGGTAGACATTTAGATCGCGCATTCCATTTCATCCATTACTTGCAAGAAAAATATTTTATATTATTAACTAAATATCCTATCAAGCTCATAAAATAATGTAAAAATACCGTTTTATTTTACGTGTAATTTATAAATAAACATTAAATAGCCTGCGCTCTATTTTTTACACAGAATTTTAGGGCGCATGCTCCGTTTCACGATCAATAGATTGGAAGCGAAAGATTAAACAAAGTAGATGGCGCAGTTGTGCCATGCATTTCCTGAATCGCGGAGGAACTGCTCGTGTCACCCCCGTTCCCCTGCCCCGCTCCTTTTGTGAAGTTTTGCGGAACGTACGTCGTTCCTGTGTGAATTTAATTTGCTTTTAAAAATCACATTAGGGCATGGTCGGTACAGTTTTCTGCACGAATATCCGTGTTATTAAAAATATAAACGCGGTCAAGTTTTTTTGTGCCAAGTGCAACTAAACTACCAAGATTCCGCCGATAATCCAAAGCCTACCCAGTGGGTGGCTTAGTCTGGTAAGTTTATCATTTTATTTACACTAATTTCGCACAAAAACATGAAAAACTAATCCTTAAACCACCATCGGTTATGCCACGCATACAATCAAAACAATTTTTTTTATCAGAAGATGTGGAAATTGTGTTCATGGTCACATTGACTGAGTACCAATTTTATGTCACAATTTTCATTTATATTGCACTATTTCATGAAATTTATACCTTATCCTATCCTTATAAATCGAAATTTATTGGATATATTCTTCATTATAACTACTTTTACAAAAATTATATTGCAACTCTTAGTGTATGGTAAATTGTTGAAAGATAAGAATAGTTATTGTAGGTTATAATATTCAGATACAGGCAAAATCAGTTGCCCCAACTGCCTGCCTGTTTACATATATAATATAATAAATTTGTTACCACCGGTGTTATACACAAACAATTTCACCAGTCCCTAAAAACCCTAAATTTACCATCAAATATGTACCATCTCATGCAGAAAGCTGCTATCCTGAACACCTTTCGCCTGGTTAGAAAATTTTCGCAAACTGACCAGGATGAGTACTCACGCACAGTCGTTATCATTACAACCTACCAGCACTACCTGACCCTGCTGGTGTGCACTTAGGCTTAGGCCCCGTGTACACCACACGAGACCGGTGTAAGCCAAGAAAAGAAAAGAAAAAAATAAGTAATAATATTATACCTATACATATATAACTACTATGTACAACTTACTTACATGAATTTTGCACCTGCTATTCTGCCTAATAGGTAACTTGATAAACATTTTTTACTGTTTACTAAATTTTTTAAATCAATATTTATCTTTTAATGGGGAAGAATACCACTTTCAGTAAACATACTCGATGAACAATAATAAAACATCAATAGTTATTGGCGAAACTATTTGAAATGTCAAAGCGTGTTTATGATACAACTTTATATGATTTATATTTTTTCTGCATGATATTTTTTTTATTTCGCTTGTGTTCAAACACGCTTTCTCATTTCATTATAGGTCTGAGCTGATATTTCCAAAATGGCCACAAAAAAGAGTAGTTTCTTTTTGAACAAGAAGGGGAATAAACTAGAGCACAGTGATAACAAAAAGGAATTCAAGAAGAAACGGCAGGATAATTTCAATGCAAACCGTAACGGAGTTGAAGTAGAGAAGCCAACGGAAGAAAAGAAACCATTTGACAAAAAAGCATATCGTCTAAAAAAATACAGCAAAAAATATAAACTAGATCAATGGGAGGAGCAACGAAAAAAACGCCTGCTCCGTGAGTATCACAAGAATATTAAGAATGACCCAATGGCTGGTACTTATAAACCGGTTAATTTTGATGATGATGAAGATGAAGCAGACAGTACAGAAGTCGGCAAGTTTGTGAAACATCCTGATGTTATAGCTAAAATAACTGAAGCACAAAGCAAAGAAGATAAAAAGAATCCATTCCACAAAGCTCAGGACCATTATAATAGATTGAAGCAAGACAAATTGGACAAAAAAGCTGAAATTGAGAAAGCAAAAATGGAACGACAGCAAAAACTGCAGGAGTATAAAGCAAAGAAGCAGGATAGGTTTAAGAAACTTAGCAAGAAGAATAAGAAAGGACAGCCAATTATGACTGGACGTTTAGAACTTCTACTTGATAAGATCCAGAAAGGGTAGAAGACTGTTAGACTAGTCCATGGGCAGATTCTGACCAGAAAAGTAACTTAATTTTTTTGTCATTTTTTTATTACAAGTAACATTGGACTTAGTTATGAAAACGGGTACCAACCCACATAAACAGTAACTACTAATTCTAACAAAATTTACAAGTTATTTTGAGGTTTACAAGGTTGATAGCAAGTTCATTTTTGAATGCTTATGTAGTCTAAAATTTTATTTAATACATTAGTGGGTAGGTTCCCGTTTGCATAACTATGTCCCATTTATTTTGGAAAAACTTATGTATGTATAATAAATTTCATTGTCTCTATTAAACTTATAACAAGATAATGACTACTACTGGTTAATATATTTCTTTTATTTAAAACAGTTTATACGACAGTCATAGTCTATTAAAATTTGTTGATCGTTGATTACCATTTGCAGTCAATAAGAAAATAGCATTTTTGTTCCTAAAATTGGGCCATTGTAGTATGTACTTAAATTTAATGGGACAATGTAAAATGTTAGCAGTTCTATTACAGTTCAAGTTTCAAGTGCTTGTGTGTGTGTGCAGTGTTGATAACAAATTTTGTTACTGTTTAGTTGTAAGTATTGAAATTGATTTGATATGAAATTTGCATGAAATATATTGCCCATTGTGAGAAAAAAATATTTTTTATTTGATTGAAAAGATCAATGAGGTGTGTAGTTACAAACCTTGCTTTAAACTGTTTTTGGAATTTGTCGGCTAAAAAATTGCATAGCTTTCAATAAATTTTGAATATACATATTTATTTGAATTAAAAATTACTAATAAGTTATTGCTCGCTAGTTACATATTAATAAATCACCTTTTTATACACTAATCACAAAACAATGTATAAAGCAAGAAAAATACATACATAGTTTTATATTGATTTACTTAAAATGTAATGTAGGGGAATAATAAAACCATTACCCTTCTTTTTGGCATTGCCTTAAATGGGTCGCAAGACCGGAGGGCTTCAATATTTTATATTTATTTTTATGCCATAACAACCAGAGGTTCTCAACCTTTAATTAAAATGTTAAGATAAAAGCCAAAATCACTTACAACATCTTCAGTTGTCGAGTAATAGGTGGTTATTACACTATTTGCAGGAAGGCTCTATTACTTTTCCACAACATGGTAACACTTGTTCAATAAAATAAATCTTATCCCTGCAATTATGAGAGTAAACAAACTGTGTGGGATTTTACGACTTCACGTGTCATACGAGTACAAATGAGGTGTTAAGATTATATATTATAATAGTCATAATGATAGTTAAGTTTTATGTTCAGGAACAATTTCAATGCAATTTGGTTTATATGGCAACAAAAAGTTATCTTTAAAAGTGAACTAATAATTTACTAGAATGAGCATTCCAAGCATTTGCCATAATATGGTGAGGCATCCTAAAAGATTTTGATCAGATTTATTTAATACTAGTGGACGCCCGTGACTCCGTCCGCGTGGACTGCAGAAAAAACAAAATTTCGAAA
Source organism: Carposina sasakii (assembly GCA_014607495.2). Classification (NCBI taxonomy): domain Eukaryota; kingdom Metazoa; phylum Arthropoda; class Insecta; order Lepidoptera; family Carposinidae; genus Carposina; species Carposina sasakii. The sequence goes on from CP053170.1 coordinate 3,884,268, forward strand.
TTATCCAGGATAAAAACATTATCCCGGGATAAAAAGTAGCCTATATGTTAAGTGGGACCTGCACAATATATTCCTGAAAACCGCATCGAAATCGGTTCAGCCGTTTCTGAGATTAGCGTGCACAGACTAACAAACAAAAAAATCAAAAAATCATTATTTTGGGTACAATTGCGTTGATAAAGGTCTCCTATAATATTTTTTCTCATATATTATCTTCCATGTACAGACAGCGATCCGTTACATTTTTTAACCCCCGACGCAAAAACGACTGGGTGTTATAAGTTTGACGTGTCTGTGTGTGTAAATGTGTATATGTCTGTCTGTGGCATCGTAGCTCCAAAACGGATGAACCGATTTTAATTCGGTTTTTTTTTGTTATACATATGCATAGTAAAACAAAATCTCAAAATTATTTAAAAAAAATTACCTATGTCCTTTTTCAGGCTCTAGACTACCAAATATTATTCAAATTGGTTCAGTGGTTTTGTCGTGAAAGTATGACAGACATACAGATAGAGTAAAGATAAAGCTGCTGGATAAAATACTTCCCTGATTCGAACCCACACTTGGTTTATAGGTACATAGCTTTCAAATTAGGTACATGTGATGAATGAATTAAAGAGTATACATACTCGTACTTAACTAACTACTAAGGTGTATCTAGCTATCTCTAATCTTGTTAAGAATAAATCATTTGTTTGTCTGCAAAAATATTACATCTAATTAGTCAAACAAGATATCTTAATTTTACCTGGAATTATTTAAGTAATTGAAAGATAAATATCATACAGATTAAAATTATTCCAGTTTATGAACATTTGTATCTAAGCTCTTATTTTATTTGATTATTTTTTTACCTTATGATAAACGAAATACACTTAGCCATCATCATTTACAGCCCTGAGAAGTCCACTGTTGGACATAGACCTCCCCCAACAACCTCCACTCCGACCGGTCGGAAGCAGCCTGCATCCAACGGACACTTAGTACTTTTTGCTTTATTCTAAAGCCATTCATCTCTGTCATTCACGTATATAATTTATTTTTGTCACTATACCGTTGTGGCGTAACTATCCCGTTCGATGCCCGTGGCAAATTCATCGGATGCCCCCGTAAATAATGTTGGGAGCTGGGATTCTCGTTTGACCTCTTTCAGCTGTGGCCCGCGGCATTTTGCCGACTTGCCGCTTCTTTGAGCTTCAATGCCATATCTGGCCATGGGGTCTCTGGGGGTCCTACTCAGAGTCTATGCCTAGGCACTGGTGGCACCGTCTTATTTACGGCACTTGTAGTGACTGACCTCGGCACAATAGAGTCGGCAAAAACATGACAGAGACGAATAGTCAGAGGTCATTGTACAAAATATGTCGTGCCCTGCGTCCGTTCTTTATTACCACCGACACCCTTGTCAGGCTTCGCGTAATGCGTCCAATGAATTTATGTGCTACGATAGCCTAAAATAAATATGTAATGACCTACTAATTAATGTTTGTCAATATAAATTGTGCTATCGAAGTCGCGGGAGGGATTCCTCAACCCCTGCCGGGTAAACAGATAGAAAAGGGTAGAGGTTAAGTAAACAAGTGTTAAGTACAGCGTCCAGTGCTGTTATAATGCGTTATTAAATTAAAGGTACATTGCTTCCAGTGTTAAAGCCAGACGCACCCTAAGCAATCAAGAGCGACATCTTCTACATCAGTAACTAGCGACCCACCCCAGCTTCGCACGGGTGCAATGCTGATTGATACTAACTACACATGTAAACCTTTCTCTTGAGTCACTCCGCATCCAAAAACCGCATCGAAATCCGTTGCCTAGTTTAAAAGATCGGAGCATACATAGGGACAGACAGACAGCGGGAAGCAATTTTGTTTTATACTATGTTATGATTACGATGTCCTCCTAATCGTATTTCTGTCACGCAATCAATCACAATAGATTCGCAGAGAACAAATAATGCGCAATAGCAGGTGCACTCTATTCCCTTCCCCTCATAGTTTGATGGGACGATCCGACACGACCGGAGAAAGATCTAGTCTAGTCTATATTGCGTATAGAGTTAGTGAGGCCCTGAGGGTATTTTATATGATGAATCGTATCTGGTGCTCTTTGATCCTCACCTGGTTTTGCTAGATTTTATTTTGTGGATAGTAAACCCAGTGTGAGCTCATATTCTCCCATTTAGTGCTTCCTAGTCATTGAGTTCTCTGATTAAAAGATAACAAATTAATGATCTAATTAACTCAAAACGTGATGTTGTTTTTGGTTTGATTATGGCATGTTCACATCCACGTGTGCAGATTGCCTATTTTATGTAATTTTTACCAAAATCCATTGGAATATCACTCGGTATATTGCTGTTTTATAACCTGTATCAACCAAAAGTCTCTTAACTGCGAGCACCACCCTTTAAAAATAAGTTATACTCCCACTACAATACAATAAACTGCACGTAAAGCCCCGACTCCAAATCTACAAGGATGTAGTGTCTAAATCTAAATAAACTCATTGAGGAGTCGGCTTCGCCATGAATTTGTATTTTACAACTTATCTTTCTTATATAAAACGCAATTACGAGTATTACAAATAAATAATAAATGTCACGTGTCATTCTACTGAACTTAATCTTGTGCTCGCGTTAGATAAAATTAAGCAAACAAAAGTAGATTTATCAGTAATACATAAGTTGTCTGACAAGATCCCTGTTATAGGTATAATTAAATGTCTAGAATGCTTACCTGTAATGTGATAAACTCCAGAGGTTCTCAAATTATCTCGAGCTAAAGAAAGTGTATTAATTCTAATTGTACTAATGAATGTGGAATACTCTTTCATGCAAAAACTACGGATTTTTATGAATCTTGCCACAGTTTTTTCGATTAAGGTTATCACAATAACACATGGGCTAATAACTAGTAGAAATTGTAGACGAGTTCTAGTAATAATACAAAAAACAACTTGCACAGCTTCATTTTTAATATTTTATAATGCATATTATCCGATATAGAAAACTGCATATAAAACTTCCTTTCTGGCCACGCCCAATATGTTATTTATTTATTCAGTTTACCTCTTTTAAATAAAATTCATTCAGAAGCTCAATACATTTTAGAAAATGAATAAGTTAAATATGTATTAACCAATATTTGTATCAGTAATATTTTGGATGCTGACTGGATTTTCAGTGGGCGGCATTTTTGCCAGTTTGACAAACATTGGTCACCACACAGTGAGGTGTAATTCGTTATCTTATTATAATTGTATGTGTTTATACAAGGTAATATTAAAATGTATCAAGGTATATGATAACGGCAAGTGTGCTTTGCAATACACTCACTGTTTAAAAAAGGATTAATTTATATCTACGTAATATCAAAGACAACGTAATATATATGTTACGGGCAACGTGATTAACTGGGCATTATTAATAAGGTTTAAGGATTAATTTTTGAGATAGCTTGAATTTATCACTTGGACCGGGCAGTATGAATAGGTTAAGTTATGTTTTAGGACTTTTATGACAATTTTGTAAGTTTAATTTCATTTAATAAACAAAAACACTACAGTTCACCTATTTTATTACTTTTCTCAAGATAAGGTGGGCATTATTCATAAAGTGATTAATCATGCTGTTTTAATCACATTGTCCAATTGAAACGGGTATTATGAATACAGACCGGTCATTATTAATAGTGTCCGGACTTATCATATTGCCCGTAACATATACAGGATGTAACAAAAAGGATATGTTAAGCGAAAAGCTACGTAAATAGCCCACTGTAGAGAACTTACCCACAAAATTTGAGACTCGAAATCACATGTTTATTTTTCCCGATAGTATGGAGAATTTTTAAACATCTCAGGAATTTTCATACAATCTTGAAAAATAAACATGTGATTTCGAGTCTCAAATTTTGTGGGTAGGTTCTCTACAGTGGGCTATTTACGTAGCTTTTCGCTTAACATACCCTTTTTGTTACACCCTGTAGATAGGTATAAAATTCTGGTGTCGCGGTGTTTGTTACCAAACTCCTCCAAAACGGCTTGACTGATTTTCATGAAATGTTATATGTAAATTTGTATTATACAAATATAGAGAAGGCTGTGCTCCAGAAACCTAAGGTAGCCTAACCATAATAAAGGAAAATAATAATTTATTGTACAAAGCACATAAGCAAGCATACCTTAATAGGATTCCTTGGTTTTCACACTAAATGTAAAGACTGCAAGTCGGCTGCAAAATTATAGTTTCGATCCAGTTTGAATGCAGTTGGCACGACTGCAATGAAACTGCTAGCCCACTGCACGTCAACGTAACTGTTGTACCTGTCACTTGTCGGTGTAACTGCACACTAACTGCAATCAAACTGCACGTTACATGCAGTTGGTTTGCAGTTCCATTACGGTCGTGCCAACTGCATCGGAACTGCAATTTTGCAGTTGAATTGCAGTCCGTGTGTCTTTACCCTATGGATTCTCTGTGTCGTTTATTTTTCTTATACATAAATATAAAATAAATAATGGAATAAGGGCAGGAATATGATGACCTTAGGTACTACGTACGACACAGTATATAACGGTAACATTAATTGCGAGATTAAAACATTATACGGTGTTATTAGAGTAAACATTGTCTTACAAAACCGCGTCTATAGTTAGACATTACATAGACATAGACGTAAAAATTTGACAACTAAATGTATGGAACATGTTTAAATTATTTTGTAATAACACATTTACTATGAGGACGAGTACTATTCCCGGAATTGTGATTATTATTTACGTCGAAAACTAACATTCGCTAGCTGATCTCTCGCTATCAGTTGGCGGTAATGAGCCATTTATTTGTTCACAAACTGTGCGCACGCGCCTTCACGACAACTTAACGCTTCTTTAGGCTGGATGCAGATAACGTACTCCTCAGACTCTGAGGCTCAGAGGTACAATGATACAATGAGGAGGAACCAATCACTGGGATCCTACTCCTCAGAGGTTTCCTTTCCAGTTTCCGATCATGAAGGGAGAAGGTGACGTCAGCATATAAAATATAGCGACATCTCCCTTCGACAATGGAAACGACCCTGTTTTCAAAGACCTTGCTTCCTAGACCTTAAATTTATCAATACTACGAGTATGTCTAATTCAAATGTGAAGCTTATGAGCTAATTGTGTTGTAATCTGAGTTCTTCCTTAAGTAGTAGTGACGTCATGGTACTAGAAGTGGTTTTTAGCGGTACAGACACGTAGGGTACGTACTCGATACATCAAATTGAGTAATTTTATGCAAAAAAAATGCTGGGAATTGATGTAAATTTTTTGAAAAAAATAAAATAATAATTACTTTATCGGGCGAAATTTATAGTGTCCAGTGTTTATGCTAGTTTTTTCATAGATAGATATTAATTATTTCTCGTGAAAAAATCTTGCTACGCGCGTCTATGTGCATTTATGAAGAAAAACGCAGTCTATTTACTTGGGAACCAGACACTTCCCAGGTATGATTCCATGAAGAAAAATGATCGTGATGATGAGGAAATTCCGTAGTTTTCGGGAACGTTGACGACCAAAAAACACCTGTATAGCCATCTCATTTCCCGAACGTGATAAGAGCGCTTGTTGACGTGACGGACAATGGACCGTGTTATTGACGGATTCACGGTGGTGTATAATGACGCACTATGAGCTTGTAGACGTGAACTGATAACGGACCACCAAAGTTCGGTCCGTTGTCCGCTGCGTGTACAAACCCTTCAAAAAACACCGTGAATCCGTCAAAAAACACGGTCCGTTGTCCGTTCCCGTCTACAAGCAGCCTAATTTGTGGATCTTGCGTATCCAACGTCGATGGTTCAATCGCAGCGTGACTGCTGATAACAAACCGTATAAATACATTGGCGGAGACGATTTCCTTATCAGTCGTCTTTTGACTGTGTTCCGTGCCCGTGCCAGTACAGTTTTCCGGTCCACCTGGATCGTGCTGATCCTCCTTTCGTCACAACCTCCTTCGCTGTTTAGCAACAACCGAAAAGGTTGTTGCTTGGAAGTTTTTAAAAGCTTTGAGAATTACGCTGTTAAAGGTACGATTGTTTTACAGTTCTAAAGTTTCTGTGTGTTGTTTGTTCCCTTTTAGAAAATGTTCTGTCGAATTTTGTAGGATGTTTAAGATTAAGGTTTGTTTTGCATGTTTGTCTAAATAATTACTATACTTATCTAACAATGATTTATATATTTGTCATAGAATTGGAAGTTAGTTTAAGTCATAATAACATAGGTTAATATTTAATTTCATGCACTTGTTAAATTTTTTTTTTTATATTTTACATTCAGTCCCATTGTATAATAATTGTCCTGTTCTAAGGAATGAACAGAATGTAATTTTCTTTTAGGACGATCATTAATTACCCTTCGGCCACTTTGGAAACCAGTTTCGAAATTACTACTTATATTTTTTTATTAGTCTTTCTATTTATTTATAATTAAATAAAAACCCACAATACGAAACAATATCTTTCTTTGCTAATCGATTTCTTTCTATTAGTGGTCTCATTAATACCCTGCGAAGTGCTTGCTACATATTAAAAAGAAAAAATATACTGATAGTTAATTCAACATTAATATTAAAAACTAATAAATTATTAGTTATTATTTATAAAAACCATTTTATAAATATTAAAAGCCTTATGACTCCTGCGTAGAATCTATTATATTTTTTTATTAATGGCCCCATACGTTTTCGCAATCGTCGCGGTTTGGGCACAATAATATCGTGCGTCAAAAAAGTTTTCTGCATATTTGAGCACTTGAGTTGTCATCTAAACTACATTAGCTTAATTAATAGGTATATAATTAGTATACGTTATTTAATTATATAAATATTCACAATTTTTACTACACATTTACATACCTAGCCCGACAGTAAGATCCTCTAAAGTCTTGTGTCATTGTTGTTGACACTTGAAAATTATGTCTGGTTCGTAAATTAGGTCCCCAGTATCAGAAATCCCCGTGTTAGGAACATACCGGCATCACTGTTTTGACGTGAAACGTCTTTAAAATCGCGCCGACACATACGGGTACCAGGTTTAAAAACTGGACCGTAACGAAAAGGTCTATATCATCGTACCTTAATAATTAAAAAACTATTGGTCTTAGAAACAAAAATGTGGTGTAAATATTTCACTTATATAGTCAGCTCGCTGTTATGACATTGAGTTCGTGTCGGGGTCAAGCGGGGGGCGGGGGAGGGATACTGCGATAACTGTGCGAAACCGGCGCTCGCGCTTGTTTCTATTCAGTGTAACTCGTGACTCCGACTTTATAGCGTGGTGATTCTTTCGTGTGTTTGTCAAGTTTATTTGAACCGATTGATTTATACAAAAATAAGTGTAATTTGGACAGTATTTATATCTATACTAATATTATAAAGCTGAAGAGTTTGTTTGTTTGTTTGTTTGAACGCGCTAATCTCAGGAACTACTGGTCTGATTTGAAAAATTCTTTCAGTGTTAGATAGCCCATTTACCAAGGAAGGCTACAGTCTATACAACAACCTGCCCGGCTTCGCACGGGTACAACGCCCCCTCACGGGGACGAAGTCGTGGGCGGCTGCTATTTAAAATAACCAGAAAGTGACAATAAATATATAAACATTTGCTATGTATTTTATGTTTCTATTACGTACCTGTTCTTTTTTTATTAAAATACTTAAAACAGCGTCCATCTTGTTTTCATTTCAATCTTTTACTTTAAAAGCGATTCGCTAACATAGACGTTTCACGTTAAGACCAACGGCCGTGTGCCCCGACACAGCCCCACCCGCTTTTTTTATACACATTTTTCCACAACGGGGTAACCATTACTGCACCCGTATGATGAATTTGGTGAGAGCGAGATGTCTCACTTCTAAACTCACAGAGCTATTAATAACTAGATAAACTAAGTGTATGTACTTTGCATGTGTAAATAGACTTAAGAATTAGAATAGACTCGAGCCAGGACTGAGTGAATTAGGGCTGATAGAAGTGGTTTGCAATGCCTTTTTACACACCAAGTAGACACACTTGCCTTGTCTAGTTATTACTTAGCTCTGTGGATTTGTCGTTTAAAATTGAGACATCTCGCTCTCACCAAATTCATCATACGCGTGCTGCAGGGCCTGCAGGATCAAAAGGAGATTGTACAGTCACGTTAAGTACAGCTAAGACAAATGTAACAGATCAGTGATAAGTGGCTAGTTCATCATCTGACTGAATGCCCCCGAGTTCCTTAGTCGACTCTTACGACATGCACGGAAGGAGATGCAGCTGATGTATTCTAGTAACAAACACTACTTGACACCGAATATTTACCGTAGACGCAGCGGCATCATAGGCTATTTTTAGTAGTAGTCTTACACCACTTATCTAATTATCAAAAATACTACTAGGGCTCGTAATCTGTACTATAAATATCAGACGATCCTATATCATCAATAGTAGGTAAGTCCATGTTATCTGATTGACGGGGCGAGATAACAATGCATATCATAGAGTTGGCCTCCGGCAGGTGGCCGAAAGACAACTGTGTAGCTAAAACACCTTGTAACTGAAATAAATGCATTGATTTCATCAAACAAGTAAATGGCGCTTACAGCTTATAACAAGTATTTGTGCCTGAAAAGTGGCGGTAGGCCCTTACCACGTGGGACGAAATAGTCTTATAAAAATGTTCCTAATCATGGCAACAGTGCGTACGACATTGACCTTGCGTTGTAAATCTGCGCCGGCGAAGGCGTGACAAGCGCTATGCGTGACGTCTATTCGGTCCACATATTCAATTACTCATACCCATACCACACGCTGTTAATTATGAACAAACACATGAAAATTTCCATTGATTTTTCATTGGTTATGCTATGGCTCAATTGAGCTTGGCATTCCTCTGGTGACTAACCTACAGCCAAAACTTTGTAAAGATCTTACTGGAGCTTTAATCGCAATGAGTTATATGTAAGTACATGTTGAGTACGAGTCTGCCTGTGCTGATTAAGGACATCATTAGAATACATCAGCATCTACTTCCGTTTAAGAGTCGACTAAAGATCTCGGGGACAAAAATTTGTCACTAATATTTTACATCTCGCGCCGCTACCCTATCTGCCCTTAATAATCTATGTAAATGTAGGTATATTATAATACTTTACATCTATACAAAAAATGTAACGGGTCGCAGTCTGTACATGGAAGATATATGAGAAAAAATATTATTATATAGGAGAAGGAGACCTTTATCAACGCAATAGTACCCAAAACAATGATTTTTGAAATTTTTGTCTGTCGGTTTGTCTGTGCGTTTGTGCACGCTAATCTCAGAAACGGCTGAACCGATTTCGATGCAGTTTTCACGTATATATTGTGACAGGTCCCACTTTATCAACGCAATAGAACAGAAAACATATGGAATTTTTGTCTGTTTGTCGGTTTGCTGTTTGTCTGTGCTTTTGCACGCTATCCCGGGAATTTCGATGCAGTTTTGTAATTTTTGACATCCCACTTAACATATGCTCCTTTTTATCCCGATAATTTGGACATTTTATTATTTTTTTTTGAGTCCATGGACGGAGTCGCGGGCGTCCACTGTTAGAGAATTTTCTGATTTACGAGTATAACCACTTCCACAGTTTTGCGCTACCGACTGGTTTTGGAAATACCAGTCTGTGCTTGAGTGTGAGTTTTTCTAACTCTACTACAGGTCTTCGTTTGGTAAAAATTGTATGAAAACTAAAAAAGCGCCCCTAGCGGACGAATTGTAAAACTTAGCATGCGAGTTTGAGTTTGACGTCATTACGCCGTTAACTCAACCACTTTTTTAGTAGTAATTACGGCGTTTTCTGTCTTGTTGCGAGTTAATATAATTATATAAACTACGGTTACGATAGTTACGTCTCTCACTTCTAAATTAGTAGTGACATTGAGTGAATACGTTCCGTGCGCGTCATTGGCTTAGAGAGTAAGTATATTCTTTGGATTGGCTAGAAAAGACATGACGCCAAAGTACCTCTAAAACTATTAACGCCATTTTGCTGCTGCTGCAAAAATAAAAAGTTACTGGTTTTGTGAATTTTAAAATGTCTAAACACTGTTTCTTGCTTGGAGGATGCTTTACCTATCTCAAGCCTAACAAGAACCGATAATTTAAGGAAATTGCGGCTAAAACAAAAGTTTTATCGCCCACTATTCCCGACCAAGAGTTCCAAACAAATGATATGTTCAAAGGACGTATTTATTCTCTTGTCGAGATTAAGACAATAAGTAAGAAGCTAGAGATAAGGTATGATGTGAATGTACTTACCTATCTCATAGAATTTAAGTCTTAAATTTGTTTATATCAGGTATGTATAATTTCTTGCACATGGGTCGTTCAGAGGTAAATCGCCCAGAATATATCTCAAAAGATGTGCGTGAATACATAGAGGAATGACCCAAGCACAATCCTCATGTTACAAATATATTAATTTCCCAAATACTCCTTCACCCCGGCACAAGTTACGCAAGTAAGTAAAATGAATATCAGGACTTTTATAAAAGAGCCAATAATTATTCAAAATATACTTTAATTCTATACACACAATTTGGATGCCAGGTGTAGTTGGATGCATCGACGGTGTCATTTTTACAAATTTCTCCCCTAAGGAAGAGGAACATTTATACATTAAACTCTAAGCTCAATTTTTACAATAATAAAATAATATAGTACCCAAATATATAATATTAAAAATGTCTTAGATATTGTTATGACATAACAACTTACCTATTAATTTACATTTATGTACTTATAAAGTTTTATATTGTTTCAGGGGATTGTGAAATGAAATAAGAGAGCCTGGAAAGTGCCATACAGATTCAGATAGGTAAAAGACCAATTAGTAAGGAGGATTATATAAGTATATATGTATAGGGGTGATTTAAAAAAAAATGTTTCCACTTTGTTATTTTGTTATATTGTACAAAAATAAAATTTTGTGATATTTGTGAAATTTTTATTCCTTAAATTAAATACAGTTTTACATGAAAAGTAAGGATAAGAATTAATTATAAGTTCTACCCGTATTTATAAACAACTAAAGATAGTAGGTAATTAAATTATAGAAAGGTGAGGAATTTTTTCCATTTATTAATAATTTTATAAACACTTTATTGACAATTGGAAGTTCTTGCCCTTACATAAACATTGTCCACTATCCATCAGTTCTACGATGTGGCTTGCCCACTGTCTCAAAATTAGCAGACTGCCACTTCAGTGGAATTTTGAGACTTTTCACTTTGGTCTGGATAATCTCGTTTCGGTTTGTCCATTCGGATTTGAGCCCTGAGGGTAGCACTGGGTGGTGCGTCTGTCATATGTTTTCTCCTGTGAAATCATTAAATATATTAATATAATAAATAAACTTTGTCAGGCATAATTTATTGAAATAGTGATACGAAAATACTAAGTAGGTAGGTACTTTATCCATCTAAAACAAAGGGAAAAAGTGGGCTTGGGGTGTCACAAAAGAGGCGCTAAGGAAAAGGGGATTAATTGTTTGATACATTTTGCAGAAAATATGGAAGATGTAAAGTATGTATTATGCAAAATACCTGTGAGCCAGCCTCAATTACACCTACTAAGCCAGTTGCTGCCTGTACATAACCCTTTCCTCCATGTCAGTAAGCCGAGCCAAATTCACCACCAGTACCACTTAGTGTTTTATAAGCGAGCAGTTTTCTTTTTGTGTTGTTTTTTAGATCACTCCACACCTTTCCACAAACAAAATATATTTTAGGTATACGAACTTTTTTCATAATTAACAAGATAACCTTTTTGGTTACCACACCTTTTTATCTTTTAACTTTTTGCCTTTGCCATAGCTCCTCCATTTACAGAGTGACTCTTCCTCTTGATTGCATGAGGGTTTGGGAGTCGTACTCCCATTAATTTAGGTTCCTACGTACTCCTCCATAAAAGTCACCCATTTCTAGTTAGCTCGTTCTTTTCAGATAACGTATATAATTCCGAACAAAAAACACTAAGGATTTACAAAAGTTTTGATTTTTTAAGTTAGGAGTTTTTTTTTAAACATGTTTTTAATTTTCCAAAGAAAACTATGTATACAGCCTCGAAAAGGCGAGAACGTGTAAGTAAACATAAGTGCACTCAACTCGCACACTTACTCTACCGCACTGGTTTTGCGAAATACCATCGATCTGGTGTCATTAAGTTTTATAAGAAGTTTTCAGTAAGTATACTGAAAGTCAGTATATAAAATCCGACTCGAAGGACCAAATTAATAGAAAATATTATACGGTACTTAACAAATGGGCGAAAATCTATGAATATACGATCATAGATATTAGATACCTATCCAGAAAATTTTAGACTCGAAATCGCATTTTAATTCTCACCCCGTATAGACAAGTCTATAAAAACATTTAATTCTCAAAAACAAATAAGGCCAATAATATAATTTCGTTGAGAGACAAATATTACCTTTATCAGCATTACTTTATACTATAAAGAACGTAGATACATATTATAAACTTACTTACATGTAAGATAACTGTTACCATAGTCTGTTATCTGAATATATGCGCTATCAGAACAGCGCGAGTTGTATTTCGCGATTTACGTCGGATTTATACCTATAATTTACAAGAGATAGTGATTATTATTATTTTATTTCTTTATTCTTTTATCACGAATGTAATTTTAAGCATTTCCTATTTTAATGTATGTTCAATTTATTATCTTACGGATAGTATTGTTTGATAAGGATACTTTTCCGATAGTGCGATGATGTAATGTTATACTCGTAGTAGAATGAGTGGGAAGTAGGCTATCTCCGGCCCAATCCGCGACATAATTACCTACCATACTTGCCTGCCTCAGGGTTGTCACTTTTAGCTAAATATTAATTCAGTGCCTAGAAATTGGCCAGGGCCGGGAAGTTGTATTTTTTATTTGTGGTGTCTGGGTTCAGGGTTATTGAGGCCGGTTTTACCTAAACGATGATGAAACTATTCACGATTAAAGAAAGAGTGACTGGTGATACCTATGTGGTTGCGGGGCCAGAGATAGGCGACGCGGGGTGGTGATGAGTACGAGTACCTGCGATAGTTTATTATCACATTGTGATTATCACACATTTTTCGTTTATTTATCGGTGCCGAAAAGCCCTGTTGTGAGTGACGCGCGAACCTTGTGCGGTGTTAGCCCCGACTGGCGCACTGAGAAACGGGTCGAGATTTTGTTTGAGTGTGCGTGCGGCGAGGCATAGATACTATGGCGCACACATACAAGCCGCGTGCGGTGTCTTTGTATAATAAGATAACATATTTCCCACTCATTCTACTATGGTAATGTCGGCCTCATAAGTAGACTGAGCAGTGGGAGCGAGACATCGCTTTACTGATTAAAGCGTCTCGTTTTCGCAAGGAAAATGTCCTAAACAGGCATAACACAAAGGTGACGAAGCGTGAGCAGAACTAGTCTTGCTTCTCTACTCGTAATTTCAGCTTTACAGGTACCGCCAGTCGGTAGGAACTTTCATAGATGGCGAGACGACGCTTACTTCTTCTTCTATTCTTTATTGTACACAGACATTTTATATGGAAAAACATTTTACATTGACAATGTACAAAGGCGTGCTTATCCATATAAGAGATTTCTTCCAGCAAACCACAATTGGGTTCTTCTTGTCCTGTTTCTATTTACTTGGGGCCACCGTAATATGTAATCTTCTTCCATTCATCCCTATCTCATTACTCCTAAGCTCACAGTCCATCCAACACATCTTAGGCTTCCGCTTCCCCTATACTACCATCCACATCGGGATTCCAGCTGTGTTTATATGTATGTATGCTAATAGATGACGTTTGTTTGCAGGGAGCACCGGGTGAGACCGGCGCGTGGGTGTGTGCCGGCCGCTACACCGCTCCGCCACGCTGCTGGCGCCGCTCGCTCAACGTCGACCCGCCCTGGCGTCCTCATCGCGCGCGCTGACCCCCGCCCTTCACGTGAGTACATCCATACAGCCTGGCTTTTGTACCTACTGCTGAGTAAAGACCTCTTCCTGGGCTGAACTTCTTCCTTCCGGGAACCCTTAATCGCCCCTCACAATACCCATAGGCAGACATGGGGTGGTGCATTCTACTTTGCCGACGTCATACATTGCCGACGTCATACATTGCCGACGTCGTATATTTTATGTAACGTAAATGTTAGTTTGATCACGTGCGGCGCTTAATCGGGTGTAAACCTATGACCTCTCATCCAGGATCGTGTAAAGATAACCTCTCTGAACTGTCTAGAATCGATAATGTCGGGGAATAGCCTGAGATAATTTTCGGGGTTGATGTGGTCAAGGGAGGAACATTACCTTCGTATTTGTAAATAATAGCTATGTTTATACGAGTAAATGGACTTATCGGATTGCGAACTGCGAAGAACTGAATTCCATTTCCGCGTTCTCTTTAGGTATAATGACTAGGTCATCGGTCAAGCGAGATCGACGTTTCCACCACTAGGCCCTCCTCTAATACGAATCTGATTAACTCATGATACCGATCGCAAGCAACTACAAACTATAGTTAGAAACCTGACCCAAGCACCTAGCATGCATGCAACACGTAATCAGTTAATACATAATGTAAATGTAAAACCAAAACCCGTGGCATCTTCAGAAAGACCCCAATATTCTAGTTTTCTTCTTCCTGCCCTGTTCCCATTCAATTTGAGGTCGACGTTATATGTACTTTTCTTCCATTTATCCCTATTATCCGTAATCTGATAATCTCATTAGTCACTGTACACGCATAAACGCTCTCACACAGACCATCCAATACTTCTTAGTGTTCTCTATAACTATTTACACACATGCCCAGATCTCTGTAAAACTATAGTAGAGGTTGTTATTCCCCCAGGTTTTCCAGCTGACACTTGCGGACTAGCGCCAGAGGGGCCCCCCCTACGGGCCGCGACACGTGACGCCCCTCTAAAGAATAGCCGTCCTTTCCGGCGCCGGGGCGTCGCCCCTCGCCGCTGCAAGGCAAACCCATCGCAACCTACATCTAGTGTGCAGCAAGTGAACTAAATATCAGCTACATCTGGTGCAATAAGTGTATAAGTAATTTTCAAACGAAACCGGCAAGATTCCTGTCGAAATGAAGGTGGTGGAAGAGGAGACGCGCGTGCGCGTGATGGACGGGCAGTGGTCGGTGATGGACGTAGTGCGTCAGATAGCTGCCGAGCCGTCGCAGGAGGATCCCTTCTATGTGATGGATTTGGGCACGGTGGTCGAGAGGTACCATCGCTGGAAGGAGCTGATGCCGCGTGTTGAGCCGTTTTATGGTAAGTGTGATCTGGATCTTTGCAAGATGCACGCTGATGTAAAGACGGAGATCATTGGAGTAGGCCTATGTCTAGTCGTGGACTCTTTTCTTAAACTATAATGTTAAATTCTTGTTCGCTGTATGTACTGTAGTTATTTTCATGTAGTCCTATCCTTCCGTGCATGTTATAAGAGTGTATTGAGGGGGTTCTCTCAGGCGATGAGCGAGCATTTGTCATTAATCTTTTACATCACATGCCTATAACATCAGCTTCAGAATCCTGCAGTTCTAGCTAGTCTATTTTTAGAAACACAGCCGTGCGTCTATTATGCCGTTTTGACGGCCGATTGGTGTAATTGCTAGTGACCCAGCCTTCGACGCCATAGGTTCTGGGTTCGAATCCCGGGAGGTGCAAACATTGATATGATGAATATCGATGTTTGTTTCGGAGTCACGAATCTTTCTATACTTATCTGTGTATTTATAAAAATAATTCATTTTTTTATATCGTGGCTTAGGACCCCCGAAGACCCGCAAGACCTTAGTGATCTTAGTGTGGGACTCGGTTAATATGTTCTGAACTGCGTGAATATTTGTTTATTACTACACCCGCGACGGTGGCGTCCGCCTGGACTGCAGACAATGTAAATGTCGAAATTATCTCCTTTGTCGGGCTCTAGATTGCCTGTGTAGGCCAAATTTCATTAATATCGGTTCAGTACTTACGCATTTATACATAATACTAGCGGACGCCCGCGACTCCGTCCGCGTGGAATGCAGAAAAGACAGAAGAATTCAGAAGGCGCCATCTGTTGCAGACTTATGGAACGTACGATTAATAACAACAACCAACGTTGATGATCAGTTTTTTATTAATTATTAGTTATTATCTATCTATCTAAGTTGGACCAAATTACATATATATGCCAATTTTCATGAATATCAGTTGACTCGTTTTTGAGTTTATTCGGAACATACACAGTGACACGGATTTTTTATATATTAAGAAGATTAAGATTAGTGAGAATAGTAAGGATTTATTTATGATGTGTTATTTATTCCGTGTGTGGTGCAGCGGTGAAGTGCAACGACGACAAGCTCCTGGTGTCGACCCTGGCTGCCCTGGGCGCTGGTTTCGACTGCGCTTCGAAGGCCGAGATACAGATGGTCACGTCTATTGGCGTCGCTCCAGAGTGAGTCTCTATTTGATTGCTTCTTTCGCTTTCTTAATTATTATTATCTATATCTATCTATACATATAATAAAATACATATAATAAAAATGTAACGGATCGCTGTCTGTACATGGAAGCTATATAAAAAAAATATTATAGAATACCTTTATCAACGCAATAGTACCCAAAACAATGATTTTTGGAATTTTTGTCTGTTTGTCGGTTTGTCTGTGCGTTTGTGCACGCTAATCTCAGAAACGGCTGAACCGATTTCGATGCAGTTTTCAGGAATATATTGTGACAGGTCCCACTTATCATATAGGCTACTTTTATCCCGGGAAAATGTTTTTATCCCGGATAATTTCGATATATATTTTTTTTTCTGTGGTCCACGCGGACGGAGTCGCGGGCGTCCACTAGATAATTATAAAGCCACATTATTAATTATTATTTGGTTGACATTATTTTTACCACCGGACCAATTGCGCAGAAATACCTGGGTTAGTGTCCCAGTGGTGGCACACATTGGTTATGTAATTCCTGTGGCTTGAATCAGTTGCATCTCCTTCCGCCCATGTCTCAGGCAATAAGCTAGCAGCTTGTAAATTATATTTACATCTGTGGTATTTTAGTCCAAAATGGAAAATGATAGATGAGAGGAAGGAGATGCATTTTAAGTAAACCAAATAGGTAATATTTTGTTTTACACATACGATACGCCGCGACGTCGGTTAGTTTATTTTTCATAACACATTTTCTGTACCTGTACTGTTACTATTATTTCTCTCTGTGGGCTTATAACGTAATTCCCCTGCGGTTCTATGTTTATATCTATGTATATTTTTCCCCCTGCGCAGACGCATAATATTCGCGAACCCCGCAAAGATGGCGTCTCACATCCGCTACGCGCGCGCCGCCCGCGTTAGTCTCATGACGTTCGACTCGGAGACCGAGTTGGCCAAGATCAAGCAGAACATGCCGCATGCGCAGTGAGTACCAGGCTAACACACGAGTTTCACGCCATCATCATCATCTACTTGCCCTGCATGCCTCTCGGCTATCTTTTTTGACAGTTCATAGTGATCATCACTCATTGAAACTTAAATGAAATGGAAGTGACATGTATGTTTGTGTTGAAAAAAATTCTCCCGAAAAGGCATTATGCCCCGCGCACACTGATTTTAAATTTTCGCTATCGCTCTGCTTCTTACATAATCAGCCTGTTGGTTGTCTCCTCAGACTGGTGATCCGTATACGTTGTGACGCGACATCGGCACAATGTCCGCTCGGTATCAAATTCGGTTGTGATGCCGTCACCGAGGCGCCTCGTCTGCTCAAGATCGCGGCTGTTATGGGGCTTGATGTGAGTACATTTATATATACAGGATAATTTTTGGTCGTCAACATTCCCGAAAACTTTGGAATCTCCTCATCATCATGATCATTTTTCTCCATGGAAGCATACCTGGGAAGTGTCTGGTTTCCAAAATATTAGGGTCCAAAGTTGAGTAAATAGACTGCGTTTTTCTGCATAAATGCACATAGACGCGCGTAGTAAGATTTTTCACGAGAAATAATTAATATATGTCTATAAAAAAACTAACATAAACACTAGACACTATAAATTTCGCCCTATCAAGTAAAAAAAATAAATAATAAAAAATATTTTTTTTCCTAGGTTTTTTTTTTTGGCATAAACTTACTTTATTTGATGTATAGAGTACGTACCCTTCGTTAATGGTGGCCACAAAAAAACATCCTGTATATCAGAAGGATTATTACAGAGTACACGTGGGTTTTAGTGCTTTACAACATATCATGAACTGTAGGCACAT
Source organism: Carposina sasakii (assembly GCA_014607495.2). Taxonomy (NCBI): domain Eukaryota; kingdom Metazoa; phylum Arthropoda; class Insecta; order Lepidoptera; family Carposinidae; genus Carposina; species Carposina sasakii. The sequence goes on from CP053170.1 coordinate 3,902,621, forward strand.
ATAATAGGTACAGATATGAACAGGGAACTGTTACTGGGGGGGGGGGGGCGTCAGTACTTTGTTTTTAAAAAAAGGAAATATGTAGTTAATTTTATGACACCACTTTTATTTAGAAAAATAGAACTAAGTACTTATAGACAAGACGTGTGTATCGCGCGGAAGTCCAAACCAATCTAAATGTAAAAACAATAATATTGTGTTACTGAATCGGATTGCATTTACCTACGGAAATCCAATCTATGAGTAAGCAATTTTCGCTCCATAAGCTAACCCTGTATTTTAAGATATAACAGAACCTTATGGCCTTGTCACTGTCAATTAGTAGTAAGTAAGAAAATTTTGAAATAATGAGCATTATTTGTTTTGGATACGTGTGTTCGTACTATAAATTTTTTTGCCGTTCCTCCTGTGCAGATGTAACAGAACTGGCCGATTTTTTTGTCTTTAGTACTTACATGTTTTGTATGACATTTTAGCCAAGCACATCTCTAATCTAATCTAATATATCTAAATACATACAGGATGTTTTTTTGTGGCCACCTTTAACGAAGGGTACGTATTCTATACACGAAATAAAGTAAGTTTATGCCAAAAAAAAATGCTGGGAAAAAAAAAATTTTTTTTGAAATTTTTTTTTAAATTCCTTGATCGTGCGAAATTTATAGTGTCTAGTGTTTATGTTAGTTTTTTTATAGACAGATATTAATTATTTTTCGTGAAAAAAACCTGCTACGCGCGTCTATGTGCATTTATGCAGAAAAACGCAGTCTATTTACTCAACTTTGGACCCTAATATTTTGGAAACCAGACACTTCCCAGGTATGCTTCCATGGAGAAAAATGATCGTGATGATGGGGAGATTCCGTAGTTTTCGGAAACGTTGACGACCAAAAATCATCCTGCCTGTATAATAAAAATGTAACCGCTGTCTATACATGGAAGATATATGAGAAAAAATATTATAGGAGACCTTTATATAGAACCCAAAACGATGATTTTTTGAATTTTTGTCTGTTTGTCTGTGCGTTTGTGCACGCTAATCTCAGAAACGGCTGAATCGATTTCGATGCAGTTTTCACGAATATATTGTGACAGATCCCACTTAACATATAGGCTACTTTTTATCCCGGATAATTTCGGTATTTTGTTTTTTCTGCAGTCCACGCGGACGGAGTCGCGGGCATCCACTAGTAATGTAATATAGCGTTGTTATACTATATATTTTGAGTGGACAAGTAATAATGAGTCACACGTCAGGTGGTGGGCGTATCGTTCCACGTGGGGTCGGGTGCGGGCGAGGCGGAGGCCTATGCACGTGCGCTGCGTGACGCACGGGGAGTACTGACGGCCGGACGTGCTGCAGGACATCAGGTCACACTGGTTGATGTCGGGGGGGGCTTCCCGGGGGGCGCACACGACGATATCTACGAGGTGAGTACGAGGCACTCACGCACATTACAGAGACAAACTAAATAAATAAAATTGATTTTAGTAATTCACATCACATACCACACTTCCATGAAACAACTCTCGTTTTAAGGCCGATTTTTACAATGATTAGATAAACTATCTTACCGTGTTAAAAATCGACTCTTTAAAACAAAGCTTTCTTTCTTATTCTAGATTGCACACAAGCCACTACAATAAATACAGATTGAATTTACATAAGAAATACACGCAACGGCGAGCTTATCTCTGCAAGAGATTTCTTCCACTATACCAAATAACAAAACTTAATATAGTTCTATTAATATTATAAACGCGAAAGTTTTTGAGTATAGATAGAGGGATGGATGTTTGTTACTCTATCACTGCTAAAGCGATTTTATTAAAATTTGATATGGAGTTAGCCGACTTTTTTCTGCAGTACACGCGGACTAAGTCGCGGGCGTCCACTGGTGATTCATAATGTTATCTAATATTGTCCTCACATATACACCTATATTATTACAATTACCTAACTGCTAAACGTAGTCCTCCCCCAAATATGTATGTAAACCTGTATTCCCCCATGTCAGGTATCGCAAGTGATCAACGAAGCCCTAGCGCTCCACTTCCCCGTAAGTTTGGGAGTGCGCGTCATCGCGGAGCCGGGCCGGTACTTCGCGGCGGCGGCCTACACGCTGGCCACCATGGTGTATGCTAAGAGAGAGGTCAGTTGTGTTCACATCATCACACTTACGTGTATAGATAACTGAAGTAGACTTAGTTTACGAAAACATTTAAATTGGTCAGCAGCTTGTATTAGTTGTTCAATTAGATATTTAAGTCTGTTTGTTTCAAAAAAGCTGAAGGGAGTATGTTAAGCGAAAAGCTACGAAGAACCCATTCACAAAATTTTGTCGCTTAAACACATGTTTATATTTTCAGATAGTATAGACAATCTCTAGTTTAACGATAACCCTGACTACGTGTATACCACATTTATAATTTAGTGCACAAAATAGTGCAGTCTTATTTTAATTTAACATTTTACTACTTTTTTAAAATTAATACGAATTTATTATAAAGTTTTCGCTATCGCATTGCTTTTGCTAGTTAGTTGATCTTGGGTTCCCTAACGCGGAAACTCTTAGCTTTTGGCTGCATTTTATAAAGCGGTAACATTTGTCTTTCAGCTGACGTCGAAGACGGACGGTCCTCACACGATGTACTTCATTAACGACGGTGTATATGGCTCCTTTAACTGTGTACTCTATGACCATCAAGTTGTCAAACCTGAGCTGCTTTATGTAAGTACTTGTTTATTATTCTCCTGCGCTGATGCGGGGCTTCACTAGAATACACCAGCTGCATCTCCTTCTGTGCATGTCGTAAGAGTCGACTAAAGAACTCAGCCTCGTTATCTCGATATATCGTTGCTTAGTACATACATACCACCCAGCGTGGTGACTATGGGCAAACCCCCCTGTGGCAGTAGCCTTGTGGCGTGCCCCAGGGGAGGCCTACGTCCAGCAGTGGACTGCAATAGGCTGAAGAAGAAGTACATACTTGCGATACAAAACCTTAGGGATCTTAGTGTAGGACTAGGTTAATGTCTTGTAAAGTATTTGAATGTTTATATTTGTAGCATATGGTTTAATATATCCCTTTTGCTACATATCTATATATATGTCGCAGGCGTATTGTATAACACGCCGAATTGCAAAACGGCTGGGCATTTTGACTAGTATGAATGAAAAATATCCTTTTTCTGCTAGAAGCCAAATTGTCTCGCTCCAAAACGCACACTATTCAAAATGGCTAGCCGTTTTGTAATACAACGTATTTGACAATATTTCTTCCCCCCAGCCATCAACTGCCCCCGCGGCCCCCTCTTCTATCTGGGGTCCGTCGTGTGACGGTCTCGACTGTGTGTTGCCCCACGTCCCACTCCCACCACTGCGCGTGGGATTGTGGTTGTGTTGGCGCGACATGGGGGCCTACACGATGCCAGTCGCGTCGCCATTCAACGGCTTCCCCACGCCTAGGGTGCGGCCCGTGGTTGATAGGCGACTGTGGTGAGTTGGTTTTATTTATTTAGAACTAGTGGCATGGGCTGCAGAAAAAATTAAATTTCGAAAAGTTTCATATTTTTATCTAGGATAATTTCGACATTTCGTTTTTCATGTAGTCCTCGCGGACGGAGTCGCGGGCAACAGCTAGTATACATGTGATTCTTCCTCTTTAAACCGCATCAAAATCCGTTGCGTAGTTTGAAAGATCTAAGCATAAATAGCGACAGACAGCGGAAAGCGAGCCTGGGTCTCGTTTCTCATGTCCTCGACATTATTAAATGGGTCATAGAAATATCTTGAGTAAGAAAATAATAAATTAATATAGTCATGAAATAAATGCAGACAGATACGATTATTCGAGATATTACGTAAGCTATGTTCTAGCATCCTACTTATGTATGACCAATTTTTTTGTTTCTCCCCAGGTCGATCCTCAAAGACATGTGGCCTCTCACCGAAGCGGACTTCATAATGGGCGAGCGAGAGACGCCCCCGGCCTCCCCACAAACCCCCCGGTCTCCCCCGAGCCCGGGACCGTCCTTGAAGCCCCCCAAACCCCCCAGACCGACCTCCCCCTTCCGGTCTTCGTGGAATGTGCCCTTAAGTGACCCTCCATCATCAGACCTCTCGGATAGGACGAACGGACCCGGCACCCCTTTTACAAAACGTTTGGTTTATGATAAATGCTTATGTTTTTTGATTTTCGTTGAAATGGGATAATATTTTTGTTTGTGTAGAGAACGCTGTAGACCACTTACGGGGTTTCCTCTTAATTGGTATATTGTCAAATTTAGTCATATACATCCCGAAAACAAAGTTTTTTTGCAACACCATCAAAAATGTTTTTATACATATATTTTTTTACTATATTACCATAAAGCTGTTAGATGTCCTTATGTTCTTTGGTCATTTAACTCTGAAATGGTCTATAGTGTTCTCTGTATATAAAGATTACAAAGTTGTTAAAAAAGTTAGATTTAATAAATTTTGATTAATATTTTTTTATCGAAACGCCTAACGATCGGTAATGTTGACAAGGGAAACGATTTAATCGTTTAAAAAAATGTATTATGCAATATCATAACTTTTACATCAATAAATGTGTAGATCATAGACTTAGATATGATTAGTAGACCGAAGTGTAATAACGCTGTGTGCTCTAAGGCGGCAAACACCAAAAATCAAATCTTTAGATCATAATAAATGAATTCAGACAAATGTTTCGGCTAAACAAACTCTGCTCAACTTTCTATGTTGTCTTTCTTCAACTTAAACTTTTAAAAATATAAATGGCTCCGTCGACTATCGACGATTCTGCCAACGTCAGTGTTAAACAAGACACAGTGCGGTAAAAATATATTTTTTTTTTTGTTTATAACTACTTGCTGACAAAGGGCTCTGCGATGAGTTCCTTTCTTCAAATTGAAAAAAAAAAATTGTTATTGCTGCCGCCTATTTATATCTATATCTGTGGTGTAGATCAATGTTTAGATGAATTTTTCCTTGAATTGTAATTGAATTATGTGTAATGTGATAATTGTTTTTCGGTTTGCTTGCTCTACTAACACTTGTATCACGAATTTAAATTGACTATAATGAATAGCAACTGCCAGTTGTATTTATTGTGCTGCTTTTACATAATTATATTGTTGGACGTATAATAATATATAATTTGCACGTTGATGTAGCGACCGTTTCTACATTATAACTGTTATATTGTAAACTTATTTCAGCTTTGATGTTTCACTTAGATGGGTTTCGCAGAAATGTAGCAATTCGCTTTTTTGAATATACATTGAGTAAAATAGATTGAACGACTTTTTTTTTTTCCCCTTTAGAACAATGTTTAACACTTCAGTGTTAAATAATTCTTGAAGCTGAATTAATCAAAATAATACAATTCTAACAACAAAACAAAAACGTTATCAGTAAATCCACAAATCAATTTTATAAAAAATTAGGGTAATGTAACATTTATTTGACAGTGACGCTAAAAAGTGCGCGAGAAATTTATTCTATACTATATTTATCAGTGGATGCGTTAAATGTGTAAACACTCGTAGCCACGCCCCTAAAACATCTTCCGTCCCCTTTTCTCAATAGCTGCGCACGCGTTAATTTAATTGACATCTCTCTACCTTCTGCTTTGCTAGTACTTTGAATTGTGGTAAGCAACTGTAATAAAGCGTTTATCTATACAGGTGATTTTTGGTCGTCAACGTTCCCGAAAACTACGGAATCTCCTCATTATCACGATCATTTTTCTCCATGGAAGCATACCTGGGAAGTGTCTGGTTTCCAAAATATTAGGGTCCAAAGTTGAGTAAATAGACTGCGTTTTTCTGCATAAATGCACATAGACGCGCGTAGCAGGATTTTTTCACGAAAAATAATTAATATCTGTCTATAAAAAAACTAACATAAACACTAGACACTATAAATTTCGCACGATCAAGGAATTTAAAAAAATTTTCAAAAAAAAAAATTTTCCCAGCATTTTTTTTGGCATAAACTTACTTTATTTCATGTATAGAATACGTACCCTTCGTTAAAGGTGGCCACAAAATCACCTGTATACAAAGTAAGAATTATTATTTTATTTTTAGTGGACGATAAAGAAAATGAATATGTAAACATTTTCATATTACCTAGCCAAATACTATTTAGCATCACCAATTTTAGAGAACTAAAGGAGATCACTAGGAATGGTTAGTGTTTAGTACACCTACGCAATAGGTGCCTATTTCTGTGTAAACAAGTTCGCTTGCATGAGAGAAGTTATTTTTTTATGAAAATTTGTGCAATTTGTGTGTTGTGCAGTACAAATACAGTAAGTAAAACAAAGATGCATACAAAAAAAAACCATTTATTTATTCGCAAACGTACCAGTAAATACATTCGAAAATGTTAACACTGATATACAGAATGTAACAAATCACATACAATACATGCACATTCTCATCTCTTACAGGTATTTTGAGTGACAATAAATAGGGTCGATTCCGGCAGTCACACTTAAACCTAACCTTAGTCAGGTCTATCCGTGGAGAAGAAATAAAAGAGGAGTAGCGGCTAAGTATATTTTCGTACAAAAATAGTGTGCCGCGGAGCGGGGGTGAAGTATGGGACGAGGGAAGCATTGAACACTGTAGCCCTGCCCATTGCCACGTAGAAACCACCTTGTAGTGACTAGTCAAACTACTTGCTCATTATCAATATGGTTCAAGATTGTTTTACTAGTGCAATTACTCATCGCTAGATGGCAATATTATACTAAGTTTTAGTAAAAAAGTACCCTGATAAAAGCGCTAGTGTCTGTAATTTTAATATGGTTGCATTTCGAAGCACAAACATGCGGTTACAGCTACTGCGTTACACTGGCGCTGAAGCTCCGCCCCTATCATGACGTCATGGCCTCACGATTGCCACACGACTCACTTCATAGTCCCACCTCCTCTTTTATAGCTTCTTCGTGGGTCTATATCTCTCCGTTCATAACATAAATGGCTGAGAGTGAAAAGGACAGGTAGGACTAATTTTACGTTTAGGTTTAAGTGTGACTGCCGGAATCGACCACAATGACAAATCAGAACAAAACAACTTTGATACAAAAACAGACAATATGTATGTACATATTATAATCTTCATTCATACACAATAAAATACATTCATCCTTTCAGCTTACTTACGTGTTTCACGCTTCTATCTTATCCATACTTAACATTTATTTTCTTTCAACAAAAACATTCATACCAGTTAAGAAGACCTCTTAGGAGGGAAAACAATTATTATTTTATCTAACACAAGTTACAAACCATCATCATATATCTGCGGTAATCATAAATTTATTGTAATTTTAGTATTATCTCAATCGGTTATGTACGATTGTAATTAAAGTGTTCTAATAATCCTGTAATAACAGTGAAATGCAACAAAATGGAACATATATCAAAATAATAATAGTTAAACATAGTTAGTTTAATAGTGGTACCATGTAGTTCTATCGGCCCTTGGTGCTCTGCCTACCCCGTAAGGGATAAAGGCGTGATTATATGTATGTATGTATGTAATAGTTAAATTAATGCCATCAACTTCGGTACAAATTCCAACTATAGCACATAAAACTTTCACTGTTGCCGATTTTTATAACATTTTAGAAGCAAAAAAATCGAATGAAATACAAAGATCTCCAATATACAGACAATCTGCATTCATCATCATCATCATCAGCCTATTGCTGTCCACTGCTGGAAGTAGGCCTCCCCCAGGGCACGCCACAAGATTATGTTATATTAATTAATATGGCAGTACTATAACAAGTTCCATGATAGTTTACCACTCAAACAACTTCTAAAATCTCATACATTTTACACTTTAGTCCTCACTTTATCTGGTCCACACTTTACACTTTAGTCCTCACTTTACACTGCTAAGTCCACTTAGTTCATCCAACTCAAGTATCGTCGCTGGCTCTAGATGGTCGCATCAGCAAATCTGTACACTGTAAAAAATCAGTTATTAACAAACACAAATGGCTATAATCCCAAAAAGGTGTATCCAGAACGGCAAGCTCATGAAAGGGATCTTAATCTATATTTAGTACAGAGAGGATAGTGTAAATGATCAGTGATTGATAAGTGCTAGTTTCTTAGTCGACTCTTACTCCATGCCCGGAGGGAGATGCAGCTTATACAGGGTGTAACAAAAAGGGTATGTTAAGCGAAAAGCTATGCAAATAGCCCGCTATAGAGAACCTCTCTATAAAATTTGAGACTCGAAATCACATGTTTATTTTTCAAGACTGTATGAAAATTCCTGGGACATTTAAGAATTCTCCATACCATCTGGAAAAATAAACATGTGATTTAGAGTCTCAAATTTTGTAGAGAGGTTCTCTATAGTGGGCTGTTTATATAGCTTTTCGCTTAACATACCCTTTTTGTTACACCCTGTATATTCTTCAACTTATTAATTCATAATATAATATAGAAAATTGTGTTATACAGTACAGTATTATATTTATCCTTGCCTATGAATGAGTATTTGTATGTCTTCCATGACAAAATGTGTATGAACTAAATGTTTAAACAACTTGTAGCAATATTACTCATATTTTGTGCATAATAAATAAGTGATTGATTGGTTGTTGGTAGATAAAAGTCAGATCAAGAGTACCCTAAACCGACGAGCGTGCATGGAGAATATCATGAAAGTAGATGAAGCATGACCACGCATCGTGGATATCGTATCGTCTCTATACAAAATTTAACATGGCTGCTATATTTATCGTATTTTGACAGGCTAAATGTCGGTAAATCGGTTTATTATATCGTGTTTCGCAGGTCACGTTACTCGTGCAGATCCGCCTAGAGGGCGTAATTAGAGATTATGTAACATGCAGTAGCAAAGCGATAGCGAAAATTGAGCATATGTATGTGGGCGAGGTGCGGGGCGCGGGAGGACGCAATCTTTCGATTGATTGAAATACCTGTACATATCGAGGTAGCCCCGCAGCGCCCGCGCATGCGCCTCGCTTAGTGTCTGCAGCCGCGGCGGTAGTGCGCCCGGCGCCGCACGGGCCAGCGTGCCGAGGGACTCTGCCAGGTAACGCTTAGGGTCCGACACACCTGCGACAAGCAAACGAACGGCTAAGGCTCACGGAATACAAATAGGACCTATGGAATCATACCCCTGATTACGTAAAAGCAATAGCAAAGCTGAAGCAAAGCGATAGCGAAAACTGTACAATATTCGCATGGAAATGTCAAAGTTCCTTTGAAATTCATTTTACGTAATACTAATTTGACAAGCAATCAGCGATTTTTGTACAATTTTTTCGCTATCGCTTTGCTTTTGCTAGTTACGTAATAAGGGGCCGTAGATATCTGAAACAAACGGGAGATGGGCCCCCGAGCCAAATTTGTTTGAGACGTGGTATAATAAGCCATCAAATGTCAATTTAATACAATAGTTCCGATAAAGGATGGCACTAGTTACTATGTCTATGACCAAGTTTCTGTGTCACTGCATACAAAAAAGTTGGCCCATTTTGCTCAAACTCCACTTACACCGGCCACGCCCCTAGGGCCACTCTATACTATACAGGATGTGATTTTTGGTCGTCAACGTTCCCGAAAACTACGGAATCTCCTCATCATCACGATCATTTTTCTCCATGGAAGCATACCTGGGAAGTAAGTCTGGTTTCCAAAATATGCTAGGGTCCAAAGTTGAGTAAATAGACTGCGTTTTTCTGCATAAATGCACATAGACGCGCGTAGCAGGATTTTTTCACGAAAAATAATTAATATCTGTCTATAAAAAAAACTAATGTGCATTTATAAACACTAGACACTATAAATTTCGCACGATCAAGGAATTTTGGAACCAAAAAAAAAAAAAAAAATTCCCAGCATTTTTTTCGGCATGGAGAAACTTACTTTATTGATCATGTATAGAATTACGTACCCTTCGTTTTCGGGAAAGGTGACGCCACAAAAAAATCACCCTGTATACATCTCCGTTTATGGAACCTGAAGTCCAATTTGACGCTAATATTCAACATTAGACGACAGGGGCACGTTTGGTTATCCCTGTCAATGTAATAATGTCACTTGAAATATATTAAATTGCACAATATTTTTATACAGGGTGTAACAAAAAGGGTATGTTAAGCGAGAAGCTACGTAAATAGCCCAACGTAAAGAACCTATCCACAAAATTTGAGACTCGAAATCACATGTTTATTTTTCCGGATAGTATGGAGAATTTTAAAATATCTCAGGAATTTTCATACAATCTTGAAAAATAAAAATGTCATTTCGAGTCTCAAATTTTGGAAATAGGTTCTCTATAGTGGGCTATTTATACAGCTTTTCGCTTAACATACCCTTTCTGTTACACCCTGTATACACAGTGAAAATATGAAATAACTTACTGGCAAGTGGATCATTAGCGATGCTCTTAGCGCAAGTGAGTTGTGAATACTGCGCCTGATAGCCCGGAGCGTCGTCTACTTCTATGAAGTGGTCGTCTGGGAGAGAAGACTCGTCCGCTGGAAGCTCGAACAGCGATATTAGGGCCTGCGTAGTGTTAATCAATGATAAATAGCTAGTTAAGTAGATTTATTTAAATCTTCTATTCATATAATAAAATTGTAACAGATCGATTTCTGTTCATGGAAAATATATTGAAAAAATTAAAATTGCCGGCCTTTATACACGCAAGAGAACCCAAAACAATGTTTTTCCATGTTGTCTGTTTGTTTGTGCACGCTAATCTTAGAAACGGCTGAACCGATTTCGATGAAGTTTTCTGGTATAATATACAGGGTGATTTTTGGTCGTCAACGTTCCCGAAAACTACGGAATCTCCTCATCATCACGATCATTTTTCTCCATGGAAGCATACCTGGGAAGTGTCTGGTTTCCAAAATTTTAGGTTCCAAAGTTGAGTAAATAGACTGCGTTTTTCTGCATAAATGCGCATAGACGCGCGTAGCAAGATTTTTTCACGAGAAATAATTAATATCTGTCTATAATAAAACTAACATAAACACTAGACACTATAAATTTCGCCCGACCAAGGAATAAAAAAAAAATTTCAAAAAAAATACATCTTTTCCCAGCATTTTTTTGGCATAAACTTACTTTATTTGATGTATAGAGTACGTACCCTTCGTTAATGGTGGCTACACAAAAAAACACCCTGTATTGTGACTGGTCCTACTTAACATATAGGCCACTTTTTATCCGGGAAAAATGTTTTTATCCGGGATAATTTCGACATTTTGTTTTTTCTGCGTCCACTAGTCCTTACTAATATTATAAATGCGAAAGTAAACTCTGTCTGGCTTTCACACCAAAACTAATATACCGATTTGAATGAAATTTGGTACACAGATAATCTAGAGCCTGAGAAAGATAATAGGCATCTTTTAATCTCAGTAAAAATTTTTTTATCCCAGATCTTCTTCTATGCTGCTCTGGGAGTGAAAAAAAAATACGTATAATACTACAGCTGCTTCTCTTCCCGGGCATACTGTACAAGTCAGTAGAGGGACAAGAGGGTCTTGGTGTTTTGTAGGCGATGGGCTGACCACCTGTCACTACTAACCGAACTTGTACATCTCAACTATACCGATATTGGTCAGAAGTGGCACCATGTGGTTCTATCGGCGCTTGGTGCTCTGCCTACCCCGTAAGGGATAAAGGCGTGATAATATGTATTTATGTATGTAACTACGACTTTTTGTTTTTTCTGCAGTCGACGCAGACGGAGTCGCGGGCGTCCACTAGTAATAAATAAATGAATGTAAACATAAACGTACCTGCATGAGAGGCGGCCACAGTGGCGCTAAATTCCCTTGCATCAGGATCTGACAGTCAGTCAGCAGCTTCACGCAACCCACGGCTGCCATCTTACGTTCTAAGGTACCGGTGACCTTCTGCAGATCCGGAATTAGGATGCGTTCCATGTACATTGAGAACATGCTGGGAACATAAACATTGCATAAATAACCTCATTTACTTAATAAAAAAAATAAAAATAAATTATTTCATGAACAGATTTTCTAAAATTGTCACTCAGTTATACCCGAGGAGGGTTGGCCGGCCGTAAAATAAGTGCCAAATCATTGGCAATATGAGTTTCGAAAGAAATCATAGTTCAAATTCCCGTCAAGGGTACGCCCACCACCGGGCCCTACACCCTCCGCTGACCCTCGGATCTGCCGACTCATGGTCACGAACACAAAACTACTACAACGTGGCGTCTTAAGGATAAAAACTAAAGCGAATATATTGCAATACTTGATGGATATCTAATGATACGTCTCCAGCTCAAATAAACAAACTGTTTAGGCTCTAAAGTCTCGAAAACTATTTGACTAATAAAGATAAAATTCCGCAGGAAAGATGATATTCCTTAAATATTTGTATGTCAACTAGACGGATCACAGAAGAACTAATGCACCTATTTATTAAAAAAAAAAAAAAAAAAAAAAACTGTAATCACCTGTGTACCACATATAAACTATCACAAAAAAAAAATCCCTGACGCACTTGCATGCACTTGGAAACTTGTCACTAATGTTTTACATCTAAAATTACGAGTATTTATGATGTGTAAGTGACAAGTGACTTACTTGGCTTGCACCGAATCTACAAGTTCCACCAATGCGTCTGCGCCGAACTGCGCGGCGTAGAACCCAAGGAAGGCGATCAATCCGCGCACGTATTTTGTGGTCTTTGATGATGACAGGCGCTGGAACAGCAGCGATATTATCTGCTTGGTGTACGGCTGCATTACTGGCCTGAAAATATATAAATACATACATATACAGGGTGTTTTTTTGTGGCCACCTTTAACGTAGGGTACGTTCTCTATACATCAAATAAAGTAAGTTTATGCCAAAAAAAATGCTGGGATTTTTTTATTTTATTTAATTACTTGATCGGGTGAAATTTATAGTGTCTAGTGTTTATGTTAGTTTTTTTATAGACAGATATTAATTATTTCTCGTGAAAAAATCTTGCTACGCGCGTCTATGTGCATTTATGCAGAAAAAACGCAGTCTATTTACTCAACTTTGGACCCTAATATTTTGGAAACCTGACACTTCCCAGGTATGCTTCCATGGAGAAAAATGATCGTGATGATGAGGAGATTCCGTAGTTTTCGGGAATGTTGACGACCAAAAATCAGCCTATATATATGTAGTAGTATATATATGTATGTAGTGTAACAAACTGAAGTGGCAGTTGACTGGTCACATCTGTCTTAGAAACAATGGACGGTAAAGTAAGAGGGTTCTCGAATGGAGACCGCGCCTCGGCAAGCGTAGCACTGGACTTACACCCTCCGGCCAGAGCATGAAGAAGGTATAAAAGAGGAGGTGGGACTATGAAGTGAGTCGTGTGGCAATTGTGACGCCATGACGTCATGATAGGGGCGGAGCTTCAGCGCCAGTGTAACGCAGTAGCTGTAACCACACGCTTGTGCTCCGAAATGTAACCTCAGTGACGTGGTTATAGGTAGACGCGGGGTCTCATAATAAAATATTTATAAAAAGTGGCACGAGTGAATCCATATAAACGTAATAACTGCATTAGACCAGATTTTCAAACTTGAATCTTATGTAGTTACCATAAGACTCGACTTTGTTTGTATCATTTTATGACAATAGATGCCCAGTCATACAATTGAGCAGCTATTTGTCGAGCCATTTTTTGAGCGCTGTCACTGAATCTAGTTATAATTCATCTAAGTGTAACCTTATTAAAATTACAAAGACACTAGCGCTTTAATCAGGGTACTTTTTTACTTCACCTTCGCTCCGCGGCACACTATTTTTGTACGAAAATATACTTACCCGCTACACCTCTTTTATTTCTTCTCCATGGGCCAGATGGACCGATGACTTGAAGAGGGCAACTGGTAGTGACTGGATGGCGAAAACGGGATGGGGCCTTCGTCCAGCAGTGGACTGCAACGGACTGAAGACGACCCCTTTTGTTACACCCTGTAGAGAACTAAAAATTATCGTGAACTTACATGCCGAACTTGAGTAGTATAGTCTGTATTAGGTAGAATCCCTCGTGATCGTTGGTTTTGGACGCGATCAGCTTTTGGAAAACACCGAGCATCGGGTTCTGAAACAAAAAAATTATACATACAGACGAATTGAGAACCTCCTCCTTTTTTTGAAGTCGGTTAAAAATCAACATAATCTTCCAGCCCTTATTCCATTATTATACAGAATGTAAAAAGACAACAATGTTTTTTTAATACCTCGTATTCTTTGTAAGGTTACGATCATTTTTTTCTATGGAACCAACCATGGGAAACGACAAAAAATAATGAAAAAAAATACTGTAATTTTATTGCAAGCAATGTATTCGTTTGATGCGCAAAGTACAAAACTAACATTATAACGTTTTGAAATGGTATATTTGAAAAAAATGTTTGTTAACCGATTTCAGATGGATTTATGTAAAAAAAAAGATAATAATAATGTAAATTTGGACCTCAATATCTTGGAAACCTGTGGTTTCCCAGGGGTGCTTCCATAGAAAAAAATTATCGGGATGTTACAAAGAATACGAGGTATTAAAAGAACAAAGTTGTCTTTATACACCCAGTATGGGGTCGGCGCAATATGGTTTCTTTCGAAACTCATATTGCCAAAGATTTGGCATTTGTTTTACAGCCGGCTGACGAAAAAACCCAACATATGTAAAAAAAGTTCTCAATTTCAAGATTTACTATGCTGACGCGGGGCTTCACTAGAATATATCAGCTGCATCTCCTTCTGTGCATGTCGTAAGAGTCGACTAAAGAACTCAGTGGCGCTCTCTCAAGAGATGAGCCAGCAACTTATCTTTGATATTTTACTGGTACTCTATACTAAACCTGGCTGTAGACGTATGCCTGCATTAGCGAGTACGGAGTTATAGCAGAAGTAGGGATAGCATTAGCGGGATAGCAGAAGGGATAACATTTGCAGCTACGGAGGTATAGCAGGAGTAGGGATAGCATTTGCGGCTACGGAGGTATAGCAGGAGTAGGGATGGTATTCGCGGGTACGGAGGTATAGCAGGAGTAGGGATAGCATTAGCGGGTACGGAGGGATAGCAAAAGTAGGGATAGCATTCGCGGCTATGGAGGTATAGCAGGAGTAGGGATAGCATCTGGGATAGCATTTGCGGCTACGGAGGTATAGCAGCCCCCCTAGCATGATCACATATCGTGGATATCGTATCGTACGGTATCGTATCGTCTCTATACAAAATTCAACATAGCGGCTATATTTATCGTATTATCACAGGCTAAATGTCGATAAATCGGTTTATCATATCGTGTCTCGCTGGTCATGCTACTAGAGCAGGAGTAGGGATGGTATCCGCGGCTACGGAGGTATAGCCGGTGCAGGGTTTGCGGGTATGGAGGCAAAAAAAAAACATCAAAATCAAACAGTCTCAACAGTGTTCCATCCTCACCAGTTTGCCAGTGTCCAGCACCTGCTTCCCGCGGGCGTCCACAATAACGGCCAGGAGCCTCACCAGCGGTCGCACGTTGGCCGCTCGCTCCCACAGCGCCGGAGACAGCAGACAAGGTAGCAGCGCACAATACGGGTCGTCTGCGCCGGAGTCGGCCGGGTCACGTGCACGCATCGATAGTAGGAGCGATAGCATTTGGAATACGTATGGCATGAACTCTGCAATTCGGAAGTTTATGGTCATAATACGGCCGTATTCCCGAAATGAAGTATAAAGGACGTTTAGCGGGCACAGATGTTATCTGTGCTAGCCATAGGTTTAGGATTTTATTCGCTACGCAAAAAGATACATGCAACGTGGGAGCGAGAAATCCTAATCAAGTTCAAACCACCCGAGAGAGAAAGAGACAGCGAATGAAGGACAGTTATGACATTGTTTTCGCGAGTTAGAGGCCATAGCGTCGCAGTGTGTTCTAGGTGACGATAAAATTTATGCATTTTGTGCGAAATCTTCGATTATTACTGAGAATATTACATTTTATTTTTATTTTTTATTTATTAAATTAGAAAGGCAACATAATACATAACAGTTCCTTTTTTACATTTTTACAATTATGGTGTCGTACCTATTCTGTACCTGCATGTGAAGTTACAAGACGAAATAATCCGAATAAATACGCTTTTTACAGATAAACGATTTTGTAATTGGATTTTACAAACCATCTTATCACCTGAGGGAATATCCGAGTGTCTAGTCGACTCTTACGACATTCACGAAAGGAGACGCTGACCCCGCGTATAGTAACAGGTATAGCATTTGGAATAAGTGTCGCAAAAACTCTGGAATTTTAAAGATTAGAGTCATACTACACACGGCATTGGTTGTATGCAGGCCGCTTCCGACCGGTCGGAATAGAGGTTGTTGAGGGAAGCCTAGGGAACCTAGTAGAAACATAATATTTTGTAAAAATCTGTTATTTTAATATTACAGACACTCAATTTTATTCATATGTATGTATAAAATATTCTAATAGTAAAATTATTAGTCTAAATTTTGTAAAAACCAAAAGATTTCAATTCAAAACGTACCTTGTACATCATTCTGCAATATATCCTGGAAGATGGGGAACAAAGCGTCTTCAAACGCTGATATGGCGGCCGGATTCGATTTCGTCACCAAACTGAAAAGATTAAAGTTTACTTCCACAATAGGGTCGTTTAATTTTTTACCAACATACATATATATATTATCACGCCTTTATCCCTTACGGGGTAGGCAGAGCACCAAGGGCCGATAGAACCACATGGTGCCACTTCTGACCAATTTTGAGGGATATACAAGTTCGGTTAGTAGTGACATATATTAATGTAGACAAATATGTACGAGTATGTGCTAACAATCAAATAGGATCTCCTGTCATAGGTTATTATTAACTTAAATGGATATCCGCAATGTTTTATGTGATTTATATTTGTCAATAAAGAATTTTGAATTTTTTTTTTTGAATGACAGGTGTAGCCCATCGCCTACAAAACACCAAGACCCTCTTGTCCCTCTACTGACTTGTACAGTATGCCCGGGAAAAGAAGCAGCTGTAGTATTATACTTTTTTTTTCACTCCCAGAGCAGCATAGAAGTTTTTTTATTATTTGTATTTATATCGAAAAATCATAAAATAAAAGGCACATTTGCGAAAGAAAAACTTCGCTAGCTAACTTTCCGGGATATAACATGGAGTTAGCTGACACCCTGGATTAACACATAGGGCTACTTTCTATCCCGGGAAAATATTTTTATCCCGGATAATTTCGACATTTTGTTTTTTCTGCAGTCCACGCGGACGAAGTCGCGGGCGTCCACTAGTTGATAATAAGTACTTAAATACTTCCTATACTAAGAGGCATTAGCACAGGACATGACGGCACCGCTATATGACGTTATACTCACGAGACGGACAGCGACAGCGTCTCAAACAGGTAGTGGTTGAAGTGCGGGCGACACGGGTTGCGCGCGACCAATGCGAGCAGTCGCGCGAGCTTCGGCAACGCGTCGCCTAGGTACTGCAGGGCGGCGTCTTGTAGCGTCACTATTGTGCGCAGGATTGCTACAAACATACAGTATAACAAGGTCAATAATGGGCAAAAACTTACTTCGCACGACATACATTAAAGGAATAAAGGGGAGTTTTGTACCAGCATTGCAGCCGTGCGAAGCCGGGGTGGGTCACTAGTTATACATCTTGTCTTAAATCCGTTGCGTAGTTTTGAAGGTCTAAACATACCGCAGCTTTCATACTATAGGGGCACATTTCGAATATTTTGTGATTTCGAGTTTTTATAATACAGGGTGTAAAAAGACAACGATGTTTTTTTAATACCCCGTATTCTTTGTAAGGTTATGATCATTTTCTTCTATAGAACCAACCCTGGGAAACGACAAAAAAATTATAAAAAAAATACAGTCATTTTATTGCAAGCAATGTATTCGTTTGATGCGCAAAGTACAAATGTACCTACAAAAAACATTATAACATTTTGACATGGTATCTTTGATAAATGTTTGTTAAACGATTTCAGATGGATTTATGTAAAAACAATGTTAATATTAATGTAACTTTGAACCTCAATATCTTGGAAACCCGTGGTTTCCCAGGGGTGCTTCCATAGAAAAAAATGAACGTGATGTTACGGAAAATACGAGGTATTAAAAGAACAAAGTTGTCTTTTTACACCCAGTATATGGGCACAAAATCAACAAGCCTACATCCTAAACGCATTTTCCCAATAATCATTTCTTTTTTCGAGTTGTGCCCCTAATGCTCCTAATAAGAGACAGATAACGGGAAGCGATTTTGTTTTATAGTAATATGTAGTAACAATAGTAGTCATCAACCCGCCTGCCCAGCGTGGTGACTATGGGCAAATACCCCCCATGGCAGTCTTATGGCGTGCCCTGGGGGAGGCCTACGTCCAGCAGTGGACTGCAATAGGCATGTGTGACACGATTCGAATTTAGAAACTACAGTGTCACAGGCAGGGTCACTACCGACTGCGACATTGGTCGTTGTAGCACAGCAGTGCAAGGGCCAAGAAAGACTTAATAACCGACGTGACGACACGCGTGTCAGTACATCTCAAAAAGACAACACTTCTCATAGGCTGATGATGATGATATAAAAGTAGTTGCAATGTAAAATTTGAACGACAAATACCTTTCATGACGTATTCGTTGTGGTGCTCCGGGCTTATTTGCTCCCCTAGTAGGTTGAACAATGCCGTGAGTAGCGAGGCGGCGTGGGGGGCAAGCGCCCGGGCGGCACCAGACCCGCCGCCAGCGCCTTTTCCACGCAAATCGCCGCGTACGTACTCACCACGCCTGGCTCGGTTATGTGCTGGATCTATACAATATAATAAATAAATATTCACACACTTCACAACACATTGACCTAGTCCCACACTAAGATCCCTAAGGTCTTGTGTCGCGGGCACTAGGCAACTGTATACAGGGTGTTTGTGACAGCCGGGCAAATATTGATATGGCGGCTTCAGACTAGACGTGTGCGCCGAGCCGGCGCGCCGCCGCCGCCGGATTTTATTCACGCCGCCGCCGCCGATTTGATTTTCGGTGTGAAATCGGCGCGACCTTTTAAACGTTTGAAAACCCAATTTTAGGCCAAAACTAGGTCCAGCGCCGCTGATACAGCTACGGCGCCGGCAGCTGTGAGCAGAAGCGTGCACAGCACATCCATTAGACTGCCAACTTTTGCGCATTTTTGAAGGTCCAGTGGGTATGCGCATCGGGTACCTACCTACCTAAAATAAAAACTATGGAGATATATTTCAATTTTTCACGCCAAAAAGACGCTGAAATCACGCCGCCGCCGTTTTTTGACCGGCGTCCGCCGCCGATAACTATATTATCGGATATGGATAATTTTAAATTATTTTGAAAGTTGCGCTCAAAAAAGTTCAACTGTTTAATGCAGAGTCGGAAGTGATCCAAAAAATATAAATGTATCACACAACGACCAATCAATAAGAACATTTAACTAGTCACAGGTCATCGCCCGACACAATTGGCGCGGAAAGCAAACATTACGGATGATCAAATAAAAAATGCATTTCCTGCGAATAATACCACTGCCATATAACTCGACACAATGGTACTTGTTCAGCATTTAAGTATTTGCCTGGCTGTCACTCACACCCTGTATGCGAAAACCTCAATGTAAATAACCACTGGGGACTGTGTTATCGACATGGGGTAATCATAGATAAGATCGAGCAGACACGTTAATCATAGCGGGGACAGATGTCAATAATCAGTCACAAGTTGCTAGCATATCGCCTGAATAACCGCATAATATTTTTAAAAGGAAACTTATCTTTTTTTTTTGACCTAGTCCCACACTAAGATCCCTAAGGTCTTGTGTCGTGGGTGGCAACGGTATATAAATACATAGATAAGTATATAACATCCATGACTCGAAAACAAACATCGATGTTCATCACATCAATGTTTGCACCTACCGGGATTCGAACCCAGGACCTATGGCGTCGCAGCTCGGGCCACTACCAACTACACAATCGACCGTCATTTTTTTTTTATTTTTACTTAAATTTAAACTGTTATTTTAATAATCGAGAAGTTATTATGATCAATTGTAAAAAATATGGGCTGTTATTTTATGGCAGGTTGTTAAATATACAAGGTGATTTTTGGTCGTCAACGTTCCCGAAAACTACGGAATCTCCTCATCATCACAATCATTTTTCTCCATGGAAGCATACCTGGCAAGTGTCAGGTTACCAAGATATTAGGGTTTAAAGTTGAGTAAATAGACTGCGTTACCTGCATAGATTGCACATAGACGCGCCACCGTAGCAAGATTTTTTCACAAGAAATCATTAATATCTGTCTAGCATAAACACTGGACACTAAAAATTTCGCCCGAATCAAAAAATTACAAAAAAAAAATCAAAAAATTTACATCGTTTCCCAGATTTTTTTTTGGCATAAACTTACTTTATTTGATGTATAGAATACGTACCCTTCGTTAAGGGTGGTGACGAAAAAACAGCCTGTATACGTCAGCAAACCGACAAATAAAATGATTTGCTCGCGATTCGACGCTACGTCTCGAATAAATTGATTAGATATTTAGTTTATTATTATACGCGTGCAAGTACACCTATACATTGTTGTATTCTATTTCGTTGTTACTATTAAATTTGTTAAAGTCCATAGTGTTCTTGTGTTCTATCTACTGTGGAGAAAAACATCGTATCTTAAATAAATAAATAAATATTCACACACTAACAACCACATTAACCTAGTCCCACATTAATCTATCTTACTATTTATCTATACATAAAAAAAATGTAACGGATCGCTGTCTGTACATGGAAGATATACACACCCTGTATAAGAAAAAAATATTATAGAATACCTTTATCAACGCAATAGCACCAAAACAATGATTTTTTGAATTTTTGTCGTTTGTCGGTTGTCTGTGCGTTTGTGCACGCTAATCTTAGAAACGGCCGAACCGATTTCGATGCAGTTTTCAGGAATATATTGTGACAGGTCCCACTTAACATATAGGATACTTTTTATCCCGGGATTTTTTTTTATCCCGGATAATTTCGATATTTTGTTTTTTTCTGTAGTCCACGCGGACGAAATATTCAAGAATAATTACTATACGTTGAATAAAATAATGGAGTTATTATTTACGGCCCGTCGCTTATCGCGCGCGTAATAAAAAAAAGTTATTGACCGGCCGGTTATTTAGATTCACAATGCGGCGGTAATAAAACGCGTTGGCAGCAGACTAATAACAGGGCAGTAAAACTAACGGAATGGGCTGTTCAGATAAACGGGTCGCGGCAGTTGGCGGGGGCAGCGACGCAGCGCGGTCGTGGTCGCTCGAAATTTACCTATCCGTTATTTTAACGCGAGCTAGTGCATGGTTATCAATATTTTGGTGTACCGATAATTGTTCTCGTTCGAACTATTATGGAGGAAAAAGTCGTTATTGAGTTTAATACACCTGCACATCGCAAACAAATGAATTTGTGATGCCATTAATACAATGTAAGATCGAGAAGGAATGGAGCGACGAAGAACGTAGCGCACCGGCGAAAAAGAAACGCGTGCATCAAACCTGGGTATTGTGAAGAAATTCGACAATAGCAGCCTAGCTGAGAAAGCGCTAGAAGAAGAAAAACCAATGGTCCGTTCATTATTCGAACGTATCGGAGGTAGGCAAGAAAATATATTACAGATGTAATAAAGCTAAAAAACGCGGCCCTCAATGCTCGGCTAAGAGGTATATCCTATACGATTCTTTGTCAGACGCTGTGTTTTATACCAAACTGAAAGATGATCATGACCACGACAGCAAAGAGTTACCGAACGTGGTTATCTAAGGCTGTAAAAGAGGAAATAAACAAGCTGTATAATCTTCATTTAAAGCCTAAAAGCCATAATCACTGCATTGTCTAAAGTCGACGGCCTCAGAATGCCGACTATGTCCCAATTAAGGAATTACCTCAGCGATCGTCGCCGTGTTATCAATGACAATAATACCATCAGTTTGGGAGAACTAGAGAGGTGGCTTCAAGAAATTCATCGGTGCCGGAAAATTGCCATGAACCATTTGTGGCAGCGTGTGAGATTTTAGAAGAAGACGTAACTTTTCGTTTTATTTTATCAAATAAGTACCTGCTGGAGTTAGCGCGAGAGAGATAGTAGTATCATACACGCGGACACTGCCCACAAACTGTTATGGCAAGGATACCCTGCATATTATAGGAACTACGGATAAGCGAAAAAAATTCCACCCTTTGTGCTTGACTGTTTCTACCACAGCGCAAAAGGATGATTTTAAACTAGTCTTCAAAGGTTAAAAGATAATATGCAGATACTGTTCGGAACGGCTTTCAATCCGACAATTTGGTTGCTGATGCTGCAAAAAGTATTCAAAACGCTTTCAAGAAGAATTTGAAGACACCACAGTACGTGTGTGCTGGGCACATGCCAAAAAACATATGAAATCTAAAGTTGAAAGTCTTGTAACGCAAAATGTTTCAAAGTCAAATTTTGGAAGATATTGATACTCTACATTCCTTAACCAACAAAGATGCTTTCGATAATGCAAGTGAATACTTTTTACAGAAATATGAACATGAAACAAGTTTTATGATTACTTCAAAGATCAGTGGCTCTCGCAAAAACCGGAATTGGTATCTTGGTGCAGGGCCACCTTCGCCTTCGACGAATAACGCTCTCGAAGTTTTTAACAAGTTTATTAAAGCTAGCAACACTCTTCGAGAACGATTACAGCTCTCTCGATTCTTAGCCCTAGCTAAGGAAATGATAAACGGGTGGGTCCCTAAAGTATACACAGAACCTACAGAGATTATTTTGCAAAATCGCCGGAAATAACACTAAAAGACTGGACAGAGTCGTACAATTGGGCAAAATTGCAAAAAGAGTTTGTTACATTATACGATAGTAATGTGACCCACTATCGAGTACCAGGTGGTGAAGCGAAAGCCTGCCCGATATATGCAAACCACCCGAGAATTTCGATTATAATTTAAACAGCAGTTTTCAGTAAATGGAACGTTGTATTGCCGAAAACTAAGAGGAATGAATCAAGACCATGTACTGTCCACATTTTATGAGATGTAATGTGTAAAACATAATAGGTTGTCCTATATTGAAGACGCAATGCCCCAGTCAAGCATGACATGAATCCCGGAGAAAAAAAGGAAAAGAGGCGACCGTCAAAAGCCAAACCTGGCAATAATAACAAGAGTTATAGGGTA